>JALIZF010001736.1:217500-663549 GCA_029948255.1 Telmatactis stephensoni
TATCTACATGTACATTAAAAAAATAGAAAAACAATCAGGACTTTATCATTTGATTATTCAGCTTCTTTGAAAAGTAATTTAATATTGTGTGTGAACATTAACTTTTTTTGTCCACAAATACTATGAAATGACCCTATCATGAAATCTTGACAAAATTTAATGTTTGACACAGAAGAGTGACTATAGAATGTATTATCTTTCAACAGGTGTAAATGAAACTGCTTATTGGAAGTGGAATGACCAAGAGTTGTTATTTACATGATTAAATCCATGTTTTTTGTAAACAATTCACCCAGAAATGACTTGATTACTTAAAATTAACAGCAGAGTAAATTTTCACTTGGATGGTACATGTGACCATTTTTAAAAACTGACAATTTCAAAAATTTTGTCACAATTTGTCAAGTGACAATATTTATTCATGTGTGAGTATTATTACATAAATTTAGTCTGAAATTATTAGAATATCTGGCCATCAACAAAATTGCTTTTATTTTGTTGTAATTCAATTTTGTGACTTGCACTTTGAGATTTATATATATATTTTTTGTCAATTTTATTCATGTAATGTCTTTGTGTATAAATGTTTGCCCGAGCTTTATGATTTTGCACTACCCGGTGAGTGCCACTTAGTGAGATCTTCAGGCTGGTTTCAGTGCATAATTGAGTGGCTGGCAGGATTTATTTATGTGTGTGCATTATTGGATAAAATTGAACCTGAATGTATTGGAATATCTGTTTGTTCTTAAAAAAGATCGCAGGAACTTGCAATTGAAAAAGCCTCACATTTGTACTATTTGTTCATTTCGATTAATTGAAATCAACATTTTTGGTAAGACAGAACAATAAAAAAGCGAATTTTGTTTATCAGAAAATCGCAATCAACAGATATCAGATTAAACGGCCAGTAACCTTGAAACGACTCGTGACCAAATGCTTTCAGCAAACCATCTCACAACAATAAAAAGAGTACAAACACCAAAAGTTTACAATAAATTGATACCCACTTGAATGATTTATTGAACATGTTAAAGAAAATCGACTTATTATTATGCCAGTAGTATTTATGCATGATGATGTATCACACATTTTTGATCACTCAGAAATAAATGAATACTATTCAAAGATTCCAGTAATATTCACACTTCAAATATGAAAATCCTCATACGGTAGAGATATCTTGTACGAAAAGTATGCGTAAATATTCAAACCGCAGAAAGTATTATTCAAAGTCACAAAGAAATATTATTTTTGGGATTATCTGAAGTATTCTAGTTGAAAATCCCTGTGCATTCATACTTCACATACTCGAGTCCGAATACTCTAGAGGTAAATGTTATGCAAAGTATGCGAAAGAATTCAGCATGTGTGTACTCTACTTATTGAAAAAATGTTTATTGTATCAAAATATTGGTGCTTAGACATCTATTTTAGAATGTAGACTGCATGATGTATCACACTTTTCATCACTCGGAAATAAATGAATATTAGTTTAAGATTCCAGTAATATTCATACTTCAGATATGAAAATCTTCATACCGTTGAAATATCTTGTACGAAAAATATGCGTGGATATTCAAACCGCAGAAAGTATTTTTCGAAGTCACGAAGAAATATTGTTTTTGGGATATCTGAAGTATTCTAGTTGAAAATCGCTGTGCATTCATACTTCACATATTCGAGTCCGAATACTCTAGAGATAAATGTTATGGAAAGTATGCGTAAGAATTCAGGTTGTATACTACTAGAATACGTCACGTATATCATCCGTCTCGAATATCCTAGAATACTCCAAGTCAAGAAGCCATATTCTTTTTCTGAATACTCTTGAATACCTTCCCAATTACTACCACTAGGCCATCAACAATTAGAACTTATGTTCTGCTTGTCTGTCTTTATGGACCCATGTATACCTACAATTATAAGTAATAGCATGGCTATGAGGTTGATTAGTGATTAAATGTACCCGAAGCCGAGGGAGGTTTAGTGGAAGTCCCGAGGCCGTAGGCCGAGGGACTTTTACTAAACCTCCCGAGGCTGAGGGTACATTTAATCACTAATCAACCGAAATAGCCATGCTATTACTTTGTAATAGTATGGTTGCCGAGGAAGTATATAGGAAAACTAGAACGATTTGGACCAAATAACAAGTTACAAATGAATAAATTAAAAGTGCTGCTATTACTCTAGGGAACTCTATTTAGACACTATCGCTCAACCAGAACAGTACAAAACTAAGTGCAAGAAAGACCTAACACAAACGAAACAATGCCTCGTTACAACTCACTTGTCTAAAACAGTTATTTATATTCACCAAATAATATTGAAAATAAAAAAGCATTGTGTGATAACATTGTCGTGCCACGCATGCGCAAGATTATTCCAGTCCATCCCAAATGTGACAAGCATGCTTAATAGTATTGTAATCCATCCCACATGGTTTAGACTACACTGAAAGGTTACTTGAAGCTAATTTGCATAATTCAAGTACTGCTAGCTGCGGATGTGTCCTCAGGAAATTTCTCAGGGACGTATCCATAGTTGGACCCTTGCATAAATATGAGGTATGATTGGTTACTAATCGTACCTCATGTTTTATGCATTAGGTACGATTAGTTACTAATCGTACCTAATGCTTATGCATGAGGTACGATTAGTTACTAATCGTACCTAATGCTTATGCATGAGGTTCGATTAGTAGCAGTGAGGGGGCATTTAGCCATTAAATGCTCCTCTCGGAACAATAGAATCCGAGGCAACCATGCTATTATAGAAGATAAACATTAGCATGCAATTGACAAGGCTGGAATTTGACCAACAAAATAATTGATATTTATCCAATGCACATGGCACAAGTCAGCAGATTGTTCATGAGCTCAAATCACAGTCACTTATCTCTCCGCTGTGCAAGCCTAACCGTACCGACCCCTCAACTCACCACCCCTCCCCCGACCGTAGCCCAACGTCGCTGTCAGTTTTTGACCCACCCCTACAGAGTCGTTTGTTGCTCTTCACTTCGAAGAATTTTTGTTTTGGACAAATATTGAAAATCGATTTCAATTTTCAATTTTCCTTTTTGTTTTCCAAGAGGGAACAGAATGTTGACTTAGAAATATCAACTTTCTATATAGTTCAAACGTCTGTAGTAACATTACATTGAGCTCAAATTCAAAAATACTTCACTTATTTTTTTACGAAAAATCGATTTTCAAAGTTTCCCAACCAATTTTAATTTTAATTTTCTATTTAAATCGATTGTTGCATGGACGATCGACACACGGACCGTCCACGGATCCATATTTCATAAATCGTTCGAATTTCAAAAGTGCGATTTGTGGTGGCATGAAAAACACCATTTTTGAAATATAAAATGCTCAAAATTACGACAAACGACTCTGAAAATATCGAAAGAATACTAGAAGCACTGACACGGGGCTTTTTCGGAATACTGAAAGAGATGTCAGCTTTTTCCCTACTTTTTTGTCTAAACTCACTCTAGTCCTCCCTCTGTCAAAGCCTATTTTGAGGACAAAATTCGTACTTCAGCAAACTGTAGCGCAAAAATGAACACGGTGACCTATCATTTTTAACATATCAAATCAACAAGAGTAAGGTATCGTATCACATATTTCAATTTTAACAAAACTCTATGTTTCGTTTTCAATATATTCTCAAATACTTACCATAGAAAGGTAATGTTTCAAACATTGTTTTGCCGATTGTTTTGTTTCAGTAGTTCTACGCCCCTGCATCTCTATCGTTTATAAATACCATATAAGGTAACTAAACTGGTGTCTCTTTGTGTTTAGCTACGATTGGGTCAAGATACTCGATGATAAAAATAACTTCATGTATAACACACTCTGTGGAAGAAAAAACCCTTTTGCTGTGATTGTTAAGCATCGAGCTGTCATAACAAGACTACATTCAGATGGAAGCGTAGTATACTCTGGTTTTCGAGCATCTTACTACATCATACAACTTGAAAAGAAAAGTAAGAATCAAATAAAAATATTATGTAGCTTGATATAGTGAGTTACGTGGTTTGTGTGATTGATCAAAATGCATTGTTAAAATTACTGTTATTGAATTTTTTGTCGCTCAAAACAATTATCATGTGATATCGACCTAAGGCCACAGGAAGTAATGAACTCTTTGAAAGAAAAACTCGTGCAAGTTAATTCCAAATTGAACTCGAAACCATCTTGTTACTGATACTAATCTTACTCTGAAATTAAACTTGATAAGTTTAGTTGTCTAATTGTTTCTGAGCCAATTAAAATATAAGTACGTTTAAGTATATTTGCCATCTATTCAAATCTGTTCAATGCTCCCCATTTCAGATAAGGGGGACAAGTTTTTCACTTTTCTGTTTCAGTGCAGAATTTTCTTTTGTTGCGCTTGAATCATATTACGCTGAAGTATGGCAACTTTGATTTTCAAAGTTAAGCCTCAAATGCTAACTGTATAAGTAAAAAGCCATTTTAGTGTTGCCTCTATTCACAGCTATTACAGTTCACGCAAAGTGGGTAACCAAGTCAGAAATATCTTTAGAATGGAGAGGTCCAAAAATGGCTGCTCAAATTGAGTTTGTAGTTCTTTACAAACTGGAAAGCAGTGACACATGGAATTTTATCAATACCACAAAACGGAATGTTATCATAAGGAATCTTACTACTTCAAGACGATACGAAACGACAGTTATTGCCAACGATGGCGTGGTTGCTTATGGTAGCAACATTATCATGTTTGTCACGGAAATTTGTAAGTTCTAAAGCACTTGCATGCTACTAAAAACACGTTATGCACCTTTTAGTAGGAGATCACGTATACCATATTGATTTGACCTAAGGATGACAGCGATTAAAAAAGAAATGGAAATTTGTCTAACCCTGAAGTCTTCGGAACATTTTTTATGTATGTATGTACGGGTCGAGTATGAGTGCCCTTAACGTGTAATTTGCCTTGGTTTTATCTAGCCACAAACACCTCTCAGTACCATGGTATTACTCATGATTTTTGCAACTTATTTCTTCAGCTTCCACCACTTCTCAGCCCGAAGAGACACAATCAACCACACCAAAACCTACAGGTAAGCTCAGAAATGTAGTTTCAAATTCATCATTACAGTATGTACGCCGGTATCCGACCAGTACCAGTATCAGACCGATAAAAAATATATTTTTGGCGTTTCGGCGCATGCGTAGAATGAGCTATGTATGAGCACATGGTGAATAACCCGTTTCGTCGTTGGACCTTTTCGCCATTAGAAGGCCTCGTTTTCGCACAAATTCTTTTTAGTATAGAGAATGTTTTCTTTATGAGCTTCGGAATATCATTAATAAAACGGCTTTAAGACCTATCTGATTAACTTTGAAGCATCCTTACATGTAATATTTATACAAAATATTATAGGTTTTGTATTTTCACTTACCCGTTTTAATTTTCTGCCCAAGTCCATACGGACTGCCCAAATAACATAAAACATGAAGAATATTAACGTTGTCAGAAAAGGGACATTGGCATTATTGCGTCATATACTACAACTACCAGAATGCTTTTAATGCCTATTTCTCTTCTACATTTATTAACTTGCAAAATCGTTAAAACGCAAGTACTTTCTTTTGTAAAGTAATTCGTGTCAATTGTTATACTATTCTCAAGAGGGAATAAAAATCTGAAAATTCAATTCAATTCAAATAATTTTGGTAGTTGTAGTAAAATGACGCCATCGTGCAAATACGCTATTGATTTGGTGCCATAGAAAGGCTTGATTGGAATCTCTCATGGTCCAAAACTCAGAGTGAGCGTACTATCCAAATTATTTTATAAATTCTTTTAAGTTTCGTAACAGCCCGTGAAAAGGCACGAAATGTACACAAAAAAAATCAGATAGGGAGATGTAAATGAGCAAACCACAAACCTGTCGAAATTAAAAGTATTTGTTTTGTTCATTTACACCTCCCTGGTTTATTTGTGTGCATTTCTTGCATTTTCACGAGCTGTTATCAAACTCCAAAGAATATATTACCGCAGTTGAGGCTGTAGTTAAAATGACATCCCTTAAATTCAATCAAGTTTTAAAGACCCAGCAGTGCGCTGTTCGTTTTAAAGAAAATAAATTTAAAACAGGTATAGCAAGGTTCGAATAATTTCTCAATTTGTTTCTTTAATAAAGTTTGACCT
This sequence comes from Telmatactis stephensoni, assembly GCA_029948255.1. NCBI lineage: Eukaryota > Metazoa > Cnidaria > Anthozoa > Actiniaria > Isophelliidae > Telmatactis > Telmatactis stephensoni. Next base: position 223,687 of record JALIZF010001736.1, read on the forward strand.
TGAGCAAGTGCAATGAAAATGATTGTGTGATGTTTTCACATTACTTTGCAAATGCAAAGGAAGACAAAAACTTAATTAACATGTAATGATTTATAGGTACTGCTCTCGTTTGAAGTGTTTGGAATTAAGTTATATAAGTGTGTTTCATTTTAATCATGTATCTCTTCAAAAATGTATACGTATAAAATACGTTGCTTTGTATTTTTATATTCTAAATAATTCACCGGTATTTTGCTTAAAATCATTGGTTCTTAAACATTCAAACAAACTTGTTTGAAACTAAATACTACAGCTTTGGACAATAATCTCCGAACACTCCACCACATAAGCGCCCCCTCTGGGGAGAAGAGGGAGTGTGTGGAGGAATTTTGTCCAAGGCTGTAGCTTGGTAAATATTAAACGATGTTTTTATATTTAAATAATTTTTAACGACTCTTTATATCATGTCATTCTTATTTTTATCAGTCTCAATCAGCGCAACTCCTACCGCATCAAGGCGTGAAAGTGCTTCATCCACATCAGGTGTGTAAGCCTTTTTTACAAATCATGTTTCTATAGCAAGTTGACTCAAGTTAAATTCTGATCAAGTTCTGTCTTTTAAAGGCACTTCTTGTATGATAAACGATCATCCTTGTCTGACCAGAGGTACTTGTTCTGGTTATGGATATTATGCATACTGTTAGCCGTCCCATTAGATATACCCATTTGCAGAAACATTGACCCTTTCAAAATCATCGAACTTCGAAGCTGAGATCAAAACGGCTGATGAGTAAACTTGTAATATATGGCTTTTCAAATGTTTTATGATGACACCAGTTAGAGTGGAACAAGGAAGACAAAAACTCAATTAATATATAATGATTTATACGTACTGCTCTCGCTGAAAGTGTTTTAAAGTTATATAAGTGTGTTTCATTTTAATCCTGCATCTCTTCAAAAATGTATACGTAGGTATGAAATACTTTGCTTTGTGTTTTTATCAGTCTCAATCAGCGCAACTCCTACATCGAGGTATGCAAGCGCTTCATCTACATCAGGTGTGTAAGCCTTTTTTACAAATCATGTTTCTATAGCAAAAAGCTGACTCAAATTAAATTCTGATTAAGTTTTGCTTGGTTCTTAAACGTTCAAAGAACAGAAAGAAAAACTTGTTTGAAACTAAATACTACAGCTTTGGACAATAACCCCGAACACTCCACCACATCATAAGCGCCCCCTCTCGCCCATGGCCATTCAATGTTGGTCAACAAACTGCAGAGCTGCCGGCTTTTGCGAGCTATTCAACATCTTGACTGAAACTTGGGAGAAGGTTGTTTGGAGGAATTTTGTCCAAGGCTGTAGCTTAGTAAATATTAAACGATGTTTTCTTTTTATTTAATGAAATAATTTTCAACGACTCTTTATATCATGCCATTCTTATTTTTATCAGTCTCAATCAGCGCAACTCCTACATCAAGGCGTGAAAGTGCTTCATCCACATCGGGTGCGTAAGCCTTTTTTACAAATCATGTTTCTATAGCGAGTTGACTCAAGTTAAATTCTGATCAAGTTCTGTCTTTTAAAGGCACTTCTTGTGTGATAAACGACTATCCTTGTCTGACCAGAGTTACTTGTTCTGGTTATGGATATTATGCATACTGTTAGCCGTCCCATTAGATATACCCATTTGCAGAAACATTGACCCTTTCAAAATCATTGAACTTCGAAGCTGAGATCAAAACGGCTGATGAGTAAACTTGTAAAAGATGTAATATATGGCTTTTCAAATGTTTTATGATAACACCAGTTAGAGTGGAACAAGGAAGACAAAAACTTAATTAATATATAATGATTTATACGTACTGCTCTCGCTGAAAGTGTTTTAAAGTTATATAAGTGTGTTTCATTTTAATCCTATATCTCTTCAAAAATGTATACGCATAGAATACTTTAATTTGCTTTGTATTTTTGTATTCTAAATAATTTTGCTTACAATTATTGGTTTTTAAACGTTCAAAGAACAGAAAGAAAAAAATGTTTGAAACTAAATACCTCAGATTTGGACAGTAATCCCCGAACACTCAAAGACATAAGCGCCCCCTCTCACCCATTCAATGTTGGTCAACAAACTGCAGAGCTGCCGGCTTTTGCGAGCTATTCAACATCTTGATTGAAACTGGGAGAAGAGTGAGTGTTTGGAGGAATTTTTGTCCAAGGCTGTAGCTTGGTTAATAGTAAACGATGTTTTTTTATTTAAATAATTTTCAACTACTCTTTATATCATGGGGATCATTCTTATTTCTATCAGTCTCAATCAGCGCAACTCCTACCGCATCAAGGCGTGAAAGTGCTTCATCCACATCAGGTGTGTAAGCCTTTTTTACAAATCATGTTTCTATAGCAAGTTGACTCAAGTTAAATTCTGATCAAGTTCTGTCTTTTAAAGGCACTTCTTGTATGATAAACGATCATCCTTGTCTGACCAGAGGTACTTGTTCTGGTTATGGATATTATGCATACTGTTAGCCGTCCCATTAGATATACCCATTTGCAGAAACATTGACCCTTTCAAAATCATCGAACTTCGAAGCTGAGATCAAAACGGCTGATGAGTAAACTTGTAATATATGGCTTTTCAAATGTTTTATGATGACACCAGTTAGAGTGGAACAAGGAAGACAAAAACTCAATTAATATATAATGATTTATACGTACTGCTCTCGCTGAAAGTGTTTTAAAGTTATATAAGTGTGTTTCATTTTAATCCTGCATCTCTTCAAAAATGTATACGTAGGTATGAAATACTTTGCTTTGTGTTTTTATCAGTCTCAATCAGCGCAACTCCTACATCGAGGTATGCAAGCGCTTCATCTACATCAGGTGTGTAAGCCTTTTTTACAAATCATGTTTCTATAGCAAAAAGCTGACTCAAATTAAATTCTGATTAAGTTTTGCTTGGTTCTTAAACGTTCAAAGAACAGAAAGAAAAACTTGTTTGAAACTAAATACTACAGCTTTGGACAATAACCCCGAACACTCCACCACATCATAAGCGCCCCCTCTCGCCCATGGCCATTCAATGTTGGTCAACAAACTGCAGAGCTGCCGGCTTTTGCGAGCTATTCAACATCTTGACTGAAACTTGGGAGAAGGTTGTTTGGAGGAATTTTGTCCAAGGCTGTAGCTTAGTAAATATTAAACGATGTTTTCTTTTTATTTAATGAAATAATTTTCAACGACTCTTTATATCATGCCATTCTTATTTTTATCAGCCTCAATCAGCGCAACTCCTACATCAAGGCGTGAAAGTGCTTCATCCACATCGGGTGCGTAAGCCTTTTTTACAAATCATGTTTCTATAGCGAGTTGACTCAAGTTAAATTCTGATCAAGTTCTGTCTTTTAAAGGCACTTCTTGTGTGATAAACGACTATCCTTGTCTGACCAGAGTTACTTGTTCTGGTTATGGATATTATGCATACTGTTAGCCGTCCCATTAGATATACCCATTTGCAGAAACATTGACCCTTTCAAAATCATTGAACTTCGAAGCTGAGATCAAAACGGCTGATGAGTAAACTTGTAAAAGATGTAATATATGGCTTTTCAAATGTTTTATGATAACACCAGTTAGAGTGGAACAAGGAAGACAAAAACTTAATTAATATATAATGATTTATACGTACTGCTCTCGCTGAAAGTGTTTTAAAGTTATATAAGTGTGTTTCATTTTAATCCTATATCTCTTCAAAAATGTATACGCATAGAATACTTTAATTTGCTTTGTATTTTTGTATTCTAAATAATTTTGCTTACAATTATTGGTTTTTAAACGTTCAAAGAACAGAAAGAAAAAAATGTTTGAAACTAAATACCTCAGATTTGGACAGTAATCCCCGAACACTCAAAGACATAAGCGCCCCCTCTCACCCATTCAATGTTGGTCAACAAACTGCAGAGCTGCCGGCTTTTGCGAGCTATTCAACATCTTGATTGAAACTGGGAGAAGAGTGAGTGTTTGGAGGAATTTTTGTCCAAGGCTGTAGCTTGGTTAATAGTAAACGATGTTTTTTTATTTAAATAATTTTCAACTACTCTTTATATCATGGGGATCATTCTTATTTCTATCAGTCTCAATCAGCGCAACTCCTACCGCATCAAGGCGTGAAAGTGCTTCATCCACATCAGGTGTGTAAGCCTTTTTTACAAATCATGTTTCTATAGCAAGTTGACTCAAGTTAAATTCTGATCAAGTTCTGTCTTTTAAAGGCACTTCTTGTATGATAAACGATCATCCTTGTCTGACCAGAGGTACTTGTTCTGGTTATGGATATTATGCATACTGTTAGCCGTCCCATTAGATATACCCATTTGCAGAAACATTGACCCTTTCAAAATCATCGAACTTCGAAGCTGAGATCAAAACGGCTGATGAGTAAACTTGTAATATATGGCTTTTCAAATGTTTTATGATGACACCAGTTAGAGTGGAACAAGGAAGACAAAAACTCAATTAATATATAATGATTTATACGTACTGCTCTCGCTGAAAGTGTTTTAAAGTTATATAAGTGTGTTTCATTTTAATCCTGCATCTCTTCAAAAATGTATACGTAGGTATGAAATACTTTGCTTTGTGTTTTTATCAGTCTCAATCAGCGCAACTCCTACATCGAGGTATGCAAGCGCTTCATCTACATCAGGTGTGTAAGCCTTTTTTACAAATCATGTTTCTATAGCAAAAAGCTGACTCAAATTAAATTCTGATTAAGTTTTGCTTGGTTCTTAAACGTTCAAAGAACAGAAAGAAAAACTTGTTTGAAACTAAATACTACAGCTTTGGACAATAACCCCGAACACTCCACCACATCATAAGCGCCCCCTCTCGCCCATGGCCATTCAATGTTGGTCAACAAACTGCAGAGCTGCCGGCTTTTGCGAGCTATTCAACATCTTGACTGAAACTTGGGAGAAGGTTGTTTGGAGGAATTTTGTCCAAGGCTGTAGCTTAGTAAATATTAAACGATGTTTTCTTTTTATTTAATGAAATAATTTTCAACGACTCTTTATATCATGCCATTCTTATTTTTATCAGCCTCAATCAGCGCAACTCCTACATCAAGGCGTGAAAGTGCTTCATCCACATCGGGTGCGTAAGCCTTTTTTACAAATCATGTTTCTATAGCGAGTTGACTCAAGTTAAATTCTGATCAAGTTCTGTCTTTTAAAGGCACTTCTTGTGTGATAAACGACTATCCTTGTCTGACCAGAGTTACTTGTTCTGGTTATGGATATTATGCATACTGTTAGCCGTCCCATTAGATATACCCATTTGCAGAAACATTGACCCTTTCAAAATCATTGAACTTCGAAGCTGAGATCAAAACGGCTGATGAGTAAACTTGTAAAAGATGTAATATATGGCTTTTCAAATGTTTTATGATAACACCAGTTAGAGTGGAACAAGGAAGACAAAAACTTAATTAATATATAATGATTTATACGTACTGCTCTCGCTGAAAGTGTTTTAAAGTTATATAAGTGTGTTTCATTTTAATCCTATATCTCTTCAAAAATGTATACGCATAGAATACTTTAATTTGCTTTGTATTTTTGTATTCTAAATAATTTTGCTTACAATTATTGGTTTTTAAACGTTCAAAGAACAGAAAGAAAAAAATGTTTGAAACTAAATACCTCAGATTTGGACAGTAATCCCCGAACACTCAAAGACATAAGCGCCCCCTCTCACCCATTCAATGTTGGTCAACAAACTGCAGAGCTGCCGGCTTTTGCGAGCTATTCAACATCTTGATTGAAACTGGGAGAAGAGTGAGTGTTTGGAGGAATTTTTGTCCAAGGCTGTAGCTTGGTTAATAGTAAACGATGTTTTTTTATTTAAATAATTTTCAACTACTCTTTATATCATGGGGATCATTCTTATTTCTATCAGTCTCAATCAGCGCAACTCCTACATTAAGCTATGCAAGTGCTTCATCCACATCAGGTGTGTAAGCCTTTTTTACAAATCATGTTTCTATAGCAAGTTGACTCAAATTAAATTCTGATTAAGTTCTGTCTTTTAAAGGCACTTCATGACCAGAGTTACTTGTTCTGGTTATGGATATTATATTATGCATACTGATGTTGTCCCATTAGATATACCTATTTGCACAAACTTTGACCCTTCAAAATCATCGAACTTCGAAGCTAAGATCAAATTGGCTGATGAGTAAACTTGTAATATATACGGCTTTTCACATGTTTTATCTATAAATTCGCTACATAATCGCGTTTACTTTGGAATACCAAAAATTTGTGTTGGTCACTGAGTGAAAACTCCACATACACGCGCTCTTTTAAAAACAACTTATCATGCAACATTTTTTTCGATGTTCATTTCGGTCCCGGCTTCCAAGTTTAAAAAAGGTCAGTCAGTATGTGAAATTAGCTATATACCGGACGACAATGTGAAATGAGTAAGATCCATTGAATTTTACAACGTATACTATGGATTATATTTTGGTTGATCATGCAGCTGTCTGCTTATCCTGCGAGCAGAGGAGTTCACCGAATCACCGAGTCAAATCCGAGTCCGAGTCAAATCCGAGTCCGAGTCAGAAGGCCGAGTCAAGATGAAAATATCTAAAAATTGACCTTTAATAGCAGGCTTACATTGATAATATATCAACTCATGTTTGTCAAAAGTTTTAAGAAAGAATCAAGTAAACAACGACGAACTTCGACGCCGCCATTTTGTGGTTATCACAGAAAACAACTGTTTGCTTGGTGCGGGAAAGGATGACAAGACGGCTAGCCTCCCTGAAGCATTTAAAATGTGTCAAAGAAAGGAGCGAAACCAGCATCCTTAAGATGATTTAGAATTTCTGTATCAATCAATCAATTAATCCGACATTGCAAGCTTGAAACTTGCCGAACCGTAAACACAGCATTCATCATAATTCTGATGCCAGTTTTATTCGAGCGTCTAACCATGTTTATGAACGTCTAAATTGTTGCCGATCTGTTCTATTCGCTCCACAGCCTATTGCTTTTGCTGGCAGGCAATGTGAAATATCACATTGTAGCTGGGATTTATGTTATTCATTTTAGCTGGGAGTTTTTGCAGTCTGGTGTTGTTCTGTATTTATCGATAATACGACTGAAGTGATTATGATGTAAAACATTAAATAAATCGAATGTAAAACTTTACTTCAGCTTAGGGAGCATTCATTTTTTAGGAGGGGGTGGGCCGGAGGAATTGCAGGAATCAAATACAAAAAAATGCAAGCCCCCACGGTAAGGAATTGAACTATATTGATGACCCACCTCACTTCTAAATATGAAAATAGGGTCCCTTGATCTGGTTTAATTTTCAGAAAAACATGACCCACCCCCTTTCATAGAGTAAATTTCTTTTGGCCCACCCCTCAATTCCTCCGGCCCACCCCCTCCTAAAAAATGAATGCTCCCTTATCAGATAAACATAATGTGAAATACTAGCAATGTAAGTCTTCTAATCATTAATAATATTTTTTTGTTGTTGTTGTTGTTTTTTATCTTGACTCGGCCTTTTGACTCGAACTCGGCTTTGACTCGGACTCGGATTTGACTCGGAAAATGAATTTACTCGCGAGCAGAGTCTCTCTTTCTTCCTTCCTTCCTTCCTTCGTTCACGGATATTAAGGAAAGGGAGATTCTGCTCACAGGGTAGTATTGTCTGCTATTTATTGATCAGACTATTGTGATCTTCCTTCCTTCCTTCCTTTCATTTATTTATTCATTCATTCATTCATATATACTCTTTATTTATTTCTTTGTTTTTATCTTTCTTTCTTTCTTTTTTTTTTCTGTTATGTCATATAATTTTCACAGATTACATTTTACATTTGACTTACTTCATTATTCAATCCTCTGAGGCATTTTTCTTCCAAACAATACCATTAAACGTCGTTTGGTTTATAGTTTTTTTGGTTTTTGTACATGTGTACTTGGATATGGTTGTGCACTCGACAACAGTACTTGTCTTGATATAGCGTTCGTTACTGACAACTACACATAATCCCGTATCTTCCAAAAATAAATTAAGAAATACTTTGCACCACAGTTGTATATTCTAAATCAATTTCATCAAAAATCTCTACAATCTTTCTAATATTTTTTAAGACCAGAAAGGAAAAGATTGTTCGAAATTGGTAAAAATTTAACATTTATTTTAATATTTTTCAAACAACTCCTTTTATCATACTATTCTTAATTCTTTTAGTATCAGTGTCAATCTACCCAACTCCAACATCAATGTATGCAAGTGTTTCATCTACTGCAGGAGGTATATAAGTTTTCTTGTTGAATATGCATGTAGCTATTGTTCTCTAATAGAGAAACTTACCGTTTTCAGCCATGAGTCCATGTGCCAGCAGTCCTTGTCGTAATGGAGGTACCTGCAGAAATACTATCTATGGGGACCGGTACTACTGCTCTTGTCCGTCTGGTTACAGTGGGCAATACTGTGAAAGTAAGTAAATAGTTAACAGCCTGTAGCAGGTATTTACCATAGTTCATTTCATAGTCCATATCACATACCATAGTTCATTACCATGGCTACCATAACGTATACTCTAAAATAACTGTCTTGTTTGACTGCACGCTCGTATTTATCTAAATAAGCGTTTGTTTGAAACCAGGAAAATGATAAGTGAAACTTTTACCATTTTGTAAATGTTAATGTAACTCATAATATGAAATAGGTGCAAAAGACCATAATACTAATACTTTATTTAATTCACAGTATATTACAAAAAATATATACACAGTCCGCAGGTAGCATAACTAATCTAGGCGGGCTGTGTTTTTAATAAATACAAGTATAAGAAAAAGTAAGGGAGACTTAGAATAACAATGATAATAATATATAAAAGGAGCGTTACTGATAATTTTTGAAATTACATATAGCTGAAACAACAACAAAACAAACGAGCTACTTGTTGAAAAACTGTTTTAGCAGATACTTATTCACTAAGATTTAAGTAATAAATACATTCCAGTTGGAGCATTATTTTTGTATTTGTATAATGGAGTTATTTACAGGATAGGAGAATATGAGCTTGAGTTTGTTAATAAATTGGATCTTTGCCCTTCAATTTGGAAATTGATACGATTAAAGTCGGTGTATCAACATAAGCGTCCTCAACGTTCAGAAATTGTCGTAATTTTTCTTGTAATTTAAGTTTGAAAATATTTTTCCTTGAATTTCTAATACCCTCAGGGATAGAATTCCAAATTTGTGTTCCCAATCGGGAAAAAGAGTTTTTCATTTGTGAAGTTCTTGAATATTGAACATAAAGTTTTCCAGACGATGCAGATCTTGTGTTGTGTGTATGCATTGATGCAGTGGGTGTGAAAAGTTTCGATATGTTAGAGGGGATGTTATTACTATTAACATCGTGCATTAAAAGCGAAATAGTTTTGTAATAAAGCATATTTACAGGAAGGATATTCGAGTCTAAGAAAAGGGGCACTGCATGCTCTCTATTCGTTACAAAGTATATCAGTCGTAAAGCGCGTTTCTGGAGAATAAGAATTTTGTTGAGATTATTTTGGGTAGTTTGTCCCCAGACAGACAGTCCATAAGAAATATATGGATGAATAAGAGAATGATAGATATTCATAAGAGTGTGAAATGGGACAAAATGTCTCAGCCTTGAAATAATACCAATTGTTTTGCTTATCTTTAAAGCTATATAATCTATGTGAAATTTCCACGTGAGGTGGGCGTCCATGAATACACCAAGATATTTGACGTGATCTTTTTTCTCAAGTGGTAATATTTTATTGGTGGAAGCATGGGGAATTTTAATGTTTGGGATGTAATTGATTTTATTTTGGTGTAGGTGAAAGATTACAAAATTTGATTTCTTAATGTTTAGTGTTAGTTTGTTGGCAAGTAACCAATCACATACATTTCTTAGTTCTTCATTAACAATCTTTTCAAGGGATTTTAGACTTTTGTTTGCGTAAAGCAGATTTGTATCATCTGCAAACAGAAAGAATTGAAATTTATCTGATGAGGAGCAAATATCATTAATATAAATTAAGAATAACAAAGGCCCTAAAACAGATCCTTGTGGAACGCCGCATAGAGTATTTTCCTTAATTGATATCATTCCGTCTATTTCTGTTGTTTGAGTTCTCCGTGAAAGATAAGAAGAGAACCAGTCATTAGTGATTCCTCGTATTCCGTAGTGATTTAATTTACTTAGCAATATTTTGTGATTAACGGTATCGAATGCTTTCTGTAAATCGATAAATATACCACATGAAAATAATTTTTCATCCATATTTGATTGGATTTTGCTAACGATATCTAGTAGTGCGTGTTGTGTAGAATGCTTCTCACGAAAACCATATTGTGATGATACTAGTATGTTATTTTCGTCAATAAACTTTTTTAATCGATTGAATGTTAATTTTTCAAAAATTCGGTTTATATTAGAAAGTAAAGAGATAGGTCTATAATTGCCTGGGTCTTCCTCATCCTCGTTTTTATAAATAGCAATAATTTTTGCATACTTCAATTTATATGGATATATCCCAGTTTGTATGGATTTGTTCATGATATCTGCTAATGGTTGAGATATAATTGATTTTGCACATTTAAGGACAGGTACTGGGAAAGAGTAAAGGCCATGTGCCTTATTAAAGGGTATTAAAGATATTTCTATCTCTATTTCTGCAGCAGTTACCGGAATAAAATAAAATGAGTTCAGAGGTGTAGGGTCAGTTAAATATCTATGGAAAGGAATCTTAGGAGGAGGTAAATTGGAAGCTAATTTATGGCCTACTGATGCAAAATGTTTGTTTAATACATTAGATATCTCCATTGGGTCTCTTGTTACTCCTCCGTTATTTGGTCGCTTGATTGCATTGATAGTGCGTCTATTTCTTCTTTTTTGTTTAATTATGTTGTTAATTCCTTGCCAGGTCTTTTTTATATTGTTAATGTTTTCTTGAAAGAAATCGTGGTAATACGATTTTTTACTTAATCTAGTGAGCTTCGAAATCATATTGCGATATGACCTATACTTTGCAGTTTCCCCTGAGTGAAATAGTTTATTTTTTATTTTGATTGATTTTAGTAAACCTTTAGTAATCCAAGGTTTAAGGAATTGCTTTCTTTTGCGATTTGAAATAGTCTTAAGCGGTACGTGCTTATTGATTAATCTATTAGTTTTGTTAAAAAATGTAGAAAATAATTTGTCGACGTTGTGGTCCTCTTTGTCGTAATCTAAATTTAAGACAGTTTCGTGGAGTTCTTTTTTGAATGCGGCTTCAGAAAATTGAGAAAAATCACGGTATTTCTTATGTTTTGATTTGATATAACTCAGCTCTTTGTCATCTGAGGGTATGATACAAAATTGAGAAAAGTGGTCGCTAATGTCGGAGACAATATTACCGCCGATAATTGAATTATCCAATGTATTGAAGAATATATTGTCAATAAGTGTAGCTGATGTGTTGTGAACTCTAGTGGGTTTATCAATTGCTGGTACGAATGCATAACTTTGCAAGGAAAGAAGAAAGTCGTGAGCATATTGACAAGTTTCAGTTTTGAGGAGGTCTATGTTGAAATCACCCATGACGTACATTGGTTTGTTCAATTCACTATATTTTTCAAGGCTTGAGTCAAAGTAATTCTGGAAAATCTCTGGAGAATTGTGCTGTCTGTAAATGACTCCACAAATGATGTTTGTTTTTTTAGTTAAGTTAATTTCAATCCAGATCGCTTGGAAAGCCTCATTAGATGTTTTCTCTATTACTTTGTATTTTAGAGCATTGTCAACGTACATCGCAACACCTCCGGCTGACAGAGGCGTCGGGACGTATTCAAAATTATAGCCTGGAATGTCTGGATTGAAGCCCAAAAAATTTGCATTTGTAATTCTCGTTTCTGTGATTCCAATTACGCTAAACTTATAATCGAGCTCATGCAATAGATGATTTTGGAAATTATCTAAGTTACGTTTTAAGCTTCTTACATTATTATGAAGAAAAGAAATATTTGCTCTAGAAAATAATTGTTTGGAATGCGAAAAACTATGTGGAGAAAAATATTTGGATCTGATATCCTTAAAATATGTATTATAATCAGGATTAATATTTGAATTGTTATTCAAACGAAATAAATCTAAATCATGTATGGTACATAATCTATCTAGGTATCTCTTTGATGGAAGATTGTTGTCAAGATTGACATTGAATTGGCCATGAGAGAGTATGGTATTGTATCCGTGATAAGGTAACTCACGGAATAGATATTTTATTGTTTTTTCGTCAGTGAAATTAAAGTCTTATAGTGTTCATTGAGATATTCCAACACATATACTCATCTTATTAAGTAGTAGACCCTGTGGAATTCATGTCAACCTCTTGACTCCAGTTCCAGGGAGATGACGGATTTCTTCGATTTGAACATTTATCCAGGTCATCTTTTGACTTGATACGTATTATAGCCGATTCGTCTGTTTCACGGAGGTTGACAACAGAACCTTTCACCCAACAGTACTTGTACTGGTTTCTAGTTTGAAAGCATCTGGCTTCGTACAAAAGGCCTTGTACTTTCGGGGTGAGATGATCATACACTCGGATGTTTATAACAAGGTCCGGCACAAAACGCAGTGAGTCGCTGGTTACTTTCTCCTTGATGTTTTTTCTTTTCGACATCACTTGGTCTTTGGCGAGGCGTCTTGTAAATTTGCATATTATAGGTTTCGGTTCATCATCGCCCTTCTTTGAAGTTTCTCGACGATCGACTCTATGTGCAGTGTCAATGTCCCAGAGGCAAACTTCATCAGCTCCCATTGCCTTAAAAAGTCGAAGACAAAGATCTGTAGTTTGAGAGGCTGTTTCTTTATCAGCTACTTCGGGCATTCCTAGGATTTTGATATTATAACGGTAGCTGTATTCCTCTGCGGCTTCTGTTGCAGATTTTAGCTCATCTATTTTCTTTGAAAGTAAGAGAAGATTGCTCTTTAGATTCTGTAGTTCACTCTCAACAGTTTTTCTGAATGATTGTAAATCTTCGTAGCTGTCGCTGAGGAATTGGACGTCCGCTGGTTGAACTTGCTTTGAGAGGTCTGGTGGAACTTTCTCGTCCAGCTTCTTGCTCAATGAGGCTAGTTGTTCTTTCAGATTTTCAAGTTCTTGTCTTAACGCTTTGTTTTCCTTTTTCAAGGCTTTAGTGTCTCCCATTCTTTATTTTGGTGTGGATTAGTCCAGTCAGTTTGGATTAATCCAAGATTGGTACGGAGCTAAAATGAACGCGACCAACCGTCACGATCGAACTGTACTAAGACTTAGTATTATGGTCTCTTGATCAGTGTAAACTATACAAACTATGTTACCAATCTTATGCTTAGTCTACAATAATACTATTTATAAATGTGAAACGTATCTTTTTGATACGATTCTTTTGTCGAAGAATAAAGATGCTTTTTTCAAATACCGTTACTGACTTTGAACTGTGTAGCTATAGTTGTCTCATCGCGAATTATTTAAATATCAAATTATCATATTATCATTACATATTCATATCATTTACATATTTTATACTGTATATTTATACTCAATTACTTGATTATTACTTGATTATTAATTAATTAATTTGTTGTTTGTTTGTTTGTTTGTTTGATTGATTGATTGATTGATTGATTGATTGATTGATTGATTGATTGATTGATTGATTGATTGATTGATTGATTGATTGATTGATTGATTGATTGATTGATTGATTGATTGATTGATTGATTGGTTTTTTGGTTGGTTGAATGAGGAATAAATAAATTATTATAAACAATTGACTTTAAACTAAGTTCTGATTGGTCTTTTAAGGTAATATTTGTATGGTAAACGGTTATCCTTGTCTGAACGGAGGTAAATGTCATGGATATTATTATCGTGGATATTGTTCTTGTCCAACTGGATATACTGGACGGCAATGTGAAACAAGTAAGATGCATTCAAATCTTAATATTGTGAAATCTTATCAATCGCTAAAGAAACCCTTTCCTACGAAGAGCCAACTTCTTTGTCTGCACATAACTCACCGTGTCAGTGTAAACGCTCAAGATTACTTTGTGTACTCGCACTTAGAATATATTTTCTGAAATAGCCCTAAGGGATAGTCCCTTGATTGCAAAGGAGGGCTGTCTTCTCCATTTAGGTGGTTTTTATCGCTTCTAAGAGGCCACCTTCTTACACATAAACCAGCCCTACATCTACTAATTCATACTTTTCTGCAGACCTCAAAACAAGCGTGACATGTAACGATCACTACATGGAAATCACTCTCACAAGACGTTACTTTCCAAATGTCGATTCGCGTAACCTTCACCTTAAAGATAAAAATTGCAGAGCTGCTTCTGTCACCAACTATTACATCACATTAAGAACACGCCTTGATGCCTGTGGTACAAACTACACCGAGAATAATGATCAAATTGTATTCCAAAACGAGGTAATCTTCCCGCTTTTTTATTTTTTGTAAATCCACTAAGTACAGTATACTAGAGCCAATTGTTTTCATATTTGTGATTTTTTTAGAGCGGGACAACAACAATAACAACAAAAAACAAACAAACAAACAAACATACAAACAAAAACAAACAAACAAACAAGCATACAAACAAAAACAAACAAACAAACAAAAAAACTAATAAAACATCTTCATATAGAAAGTAGATTATTATACAATTATACTACTGTAGATAACCTAAGGTCGAAAACATTCTAGTTTGATCTTATAAGTAAGAGTTAATTACCGAGAACCGAGGCTTTTAGCCATATACATCCCGAGGGCCGTAGGCCCAAGGGATGTATATGGATAAAAGCCGAGGTTCGAGGTAATTAACTGGCTTATTATAATATGATTGAGGAGGTTTTCGCACTAAAACAATCCCAAATGACATTAACTATCTGATCACTGTTTCTGAATTCCCAGAAGAAAATCTTAAACAATTGCTTTTCAATTCTATTCACGGTGAAGTTAACGAACACTATTATAACAGACAAAACGATTTTTTGTTGATAAGTTTCCATCAGTTAGCTCAGTAGTATAGAGGTTAAAGGCGGATATAGGTGTGCAGAAGGTCTCGGGTTCGAACCCTAAAGTCATTTCTCAAGAGATTTTTTTTCACCAAAATTGGTTACTTGGTGTATGATTTCGGGGCTCAGTAGCATATAGAGAATTTGTATTGCGCATGTCTAAAGCTTGGTTTTGCAAACAAGCTTGCCGCCATATTGGATGACATGAGACGGTGTTCCAGTCTTTGAACTATGATCTACGCCCATGTAATCATGTACTAGCAAAAATCTCCTTGAAAGTTTAAACAATATCAGCAGGCGTGTCGATGTGAATAGTTTTTTAGTGATGCTTTGTCGTAGATTACGAAATATACTAGAGGAAAAATGGCCGAAACGAGGAAACATGGACGAAAACCATGCTTCCTTTAACGATGCTTGTAGTCATCAGAGCAAACTTTTCAAGGAACTGCCAATTCAAGGTAAGAGAATAAATGCTAAGTACTGTTATATTTGCGATTTCGCATAAATAGTCATGTTTGTTGTGAATTGTTTAACATCAAAAACCTGTTCATATTCGAGATTTTGCATTGACTTTTGCCACATTTCTACTTGAAATTTAGAGTTCTAGCAGTGGCCCCACCAAAAAAAAAAAAAAGGAAAATTAGAAACTTTAATAACTACTTTATAACACTGAATAATTAGTTTATATCAATTCATAGTCCTATTGAGTGCGATTTTACAATTTCTGAAGTATGGTCTTGAATAAATTACTTCTGTGTGAATATTGCTGGTTATTATTTTTCATTTCATGTGATGATTCTAGTCATAGATCTAGAATACTTGAATCTATAGCTAGAATCTAGCTAGAATACTAGATCTAGAATACTGGAATCTACCTAGATTCTAGCTAGAATCCTAGAATCTAGCTAAAATCTAGTAGGGTAGGATAGGATAGGATAGGATAGGATAGGATAGGATAGGATAGGATAGGATAGGATAGGATAGGATAGGATAGGATAGGATAGGATAGGATAGGATAGGATAGGATAGGATAGGATAGGATAGGATAGGATAGGATAGGATAGGATAGGATAGGATAGGATAGGATAGGAGAATCTAATTAAAATCTAATGTAGAATCTAAAATCTAATCCAGAAGCTAAAAGAGACTAGAATCTACACTACATGGGATCCCTGTGTTGTGGACCAGCTAGAAGGATCGTTTCCATAGTAACTAGAGAAAACCACATATTTATCCAATATACAATCTGTATTGACTCGTTTAGATAGGTTGTTGAATAAAGAACAAAGAAAGCAATAAAATTGTGCTGGTGTCTTTATTGTAAAAAAATGAATCAACACAAATGTCATTTCTAATTAATGCCCACTCACAGTGTAAATTTGTCGCATCATCGCGTTTTGGCCTCACCCTCATGTATACATTTGCGCATTCGCCTCACCCCCTTTTTCCTTCTTTTGAAGTCAGAGAAGTGCTGCAAAAAGGAAACACCAATCTCAATACTCTCACAATAATTGATGACGCAGGATTTTTTAACAGACAATACTTATAGAAGCATATATCAACAATCATAGAGGACAGAATTCTAGATTTGCAGTTGTAATAATAAATTGTTCGCCCTGACAAGTCAATGGCCTTTTGCTTTGACAATGGCAGTATTTGTTTGTTTGACGGCCACAGTCATGGAAACAGAGGAGCCATAATTTCTGTCGGTTACAATTTGGACTATCTTGAAAGGGTGCTTTGGCGTGATTGGAGGACCACATTAGCAGGAGTTAATTTGTGTGTAGTCTCCTATAAAGAGATAATGATACATGTATGCACAAGTGATTTGCACAATTTAGTCAACAAACTATTTCACAAGTATAATGAATCACTCCATCTAGTTGTGGCAGCATAGTACTAATTTTTTTTCAATTGCAATATTGATAGTTTAAGGTATTTTTCATTATGTAAAACAAACTTACATAATCATGTAAGAAATTAGAAATTGTACTTTTATTTGATTGAATTTGCCAATTCACATGGTTTATTTATGGTACACAGTAAAGAATCTATAAATAAATGTGCATAATGTAAATTCACAAGTTGTATGTAGTTATCAATCAATATATTTGAAGGAATATTTTCAAAAACAATGATATACATATGAAAATCTTTCAAAAAGCCATATGGCATAAAAAGCCATTGTTCATTTACAAAGCTCCAACATGGCCGCCATTACGGAACACTTCCTATTAAATCGCAAATTAGAGTACATAGGACTACAGTTGGACAGCAGTAAATCACTAATTTTGATTTTACAGCTAGTATGAAAATTATATATAGCAATAACTTTTTGGTGGGGGCATTATGAAGACCTCTAAATTACCAATTCATACGGAGAAGTGCTGCAAAGATAAACAATTTGACAGCTCGAAATGTTAAAATAAAATATATCATTAGCCAATATTATAAGTACATCCGAGGAAATCAACCTAAATAAATCAAAAATATAATAGCTGTATGACAATTTTCAGATAGTCTTAGAAAAAATACAACTCCGAACATCACATGAAATGAAAAATAATAACCAGCAATATTCACACAGAAGTAATTTATTCAAGACCATACTTCAGAAATTGTAAAATCGCACTCAATAGGACTATAAATTGATATAAACTAATTATTCAGTGTTATAAAGTAGTTATTAAAGTTTCTAATTTTCCTTTTTTTCTTTGGTGGGGCCACTGCTAGAACTCTAAATTTCAAGTAGAAATGTGGCAAAAGTCAATGCAAAATCTCGAATATGAACAGGTTTTTGATGTTAAACAATTCACAACAAACATGACTATTTATGCGAAATCGCAAATATAACAGTATTTAGCATTTATTCTCTTACCTTGAATTGGCAGTTCCTTGAAAAGTTTGCTCTGATGACTACAAGCATCGTTAAAGGAAGCATGGTTTTCGTCCATGTTTCCTCGTTTCGGCCATTTTTCCTCTAGTATATTTCGTAATCTACGACAAAGCATCACTAAAAAACTATTCACATCGACACGCCTGCTGATATTGTTTAAACTTTCAAGGAGATTTTTGCTAGTACATGATTACATGGGCGTAGATCATAGTTCAAAGACTGGAACACCGTCTCATGTCATCCAATATGGCGGCAAGCTTGTTTGCAAAACCAAGCTTTAGACATGCGCAATACAAATTCTCTATATGCTGGGCTCAGTAGAAAATTTCTAAGTCTAACATCCAAATTAAGATGACCTAGGGAAGTATGGGGCGAGGGCAATATCTGTATATTGCCCTCATACGAGGGCAATATCTGTATAATGCCCTCGTAGGAGGGCAATATCTGTATAATGCCCTTGAATTCATAATGACTAGGGAAATACGCGATATAAAGCCCTACAAATAACAAAGAAAACCAACTCAATCATATAATAATTCAAATTTTACTTTGTATATAAAGAGTTTAATTTTTAAGAAGGAAGATAATGTCAAAAAAGCTTACATTTAATAGTCAAACTAAGATACAAAAACAATATAATTCCAATCTAATATTGTTAATCATAATCAATATTTCGGAAACAAATATGGAGACCGCCATTTCTGATTTTCGGAAAGAAAACTACAATCTTGTATAGACAAAACCCTTAGACAATTTAACATTTTGCTCACAAACTTTAGGTCCTCCCTCACCTCAAAGTTGTTTTCGACTCAAAATCAGTCCTGCTGTATGGGCAATCTTCTGAGACAACATTGAGAAGGGAGAAACGAAGTTGACAATATTTTTGATCAGGGTGGTGAAGGCATCGAGTTCAGACATGATCTCTGCGAAAATCGGCACTTTCTCAACCAGTTATTTGCAAGAATGTAAGTGGAACTTCATTGGGTCGCGTACGTCCTTGAGAGCCGTCTATAGGCGCTGATTTGACAAACACTGAAATTACTTTTCCGTGCGTTTGTACTCGGTCTAATAGATACATAGTTGTCGTCAAAATATGGATATTGAATCGAGAGAATATTGTTTTGTTTTATTGCATTTCATTTTCTTTTGTTTTCCTTTCTTTTGTTTTCTCTTCTTTTTTAGGTCTGTGATGACCAGAAGTACAAAAGTGGAAGCATTAACTCAATTACTCGTGATCATCTGCTTGCCATTTCATTTAGCTGCAAATATTCGCGACGAAAACTTGTCAGCACGAATTTCAGTCCCGCGAAGAAAATAATACAGGTTTATGAAGGTATGACAATTCTTGGTTTTCGCGTGACGTAATCAAAGATAAATGAATAAAATGTATAGGTCTCTAAGAGCTAACTCTCTGGTAGGCTTTATATACCCTCGAAAGTAGTCGCTCCTAGATCGATGACCGGCTTCCGTTTTTTGATTGTCGAGTTCATTATCTGTCACGCAATTGCGTGGTTGCATGTGACGTTACACGCAAGGCAGCCATCTTGGGTGAACTTCAATAAAAAAGTTTCTTATTAGCGTCTCGTTAGTTTATCCAAACTGGCTACCGCTTTCTTGTCTTCTGTTTCGCAGAGAAACGGATGAAACCGAGTAATACTGTCACCCGTTTTCTAGAGATATAAAAACAGATAAATTTGCCGCAAATTTAAGATATTTGGCTTGGTCCATAAAAGTAACTTTGTGCTTGCGCTTGAGCTTTAAGCGTGTGAACCGCATTTTATGCAAATGCAAACGCAAGCCATTGTATCTTTGTCCTTTTAAGCACCTTAATTGCGCATTTATATTTATATTGCTTCCATTTGCATTTGCGTCGATCGTTTGAGCCAGTCCGCAGGAACTGGTACTTTCGACACTGACATATCAAAAAGCCTTCCGCTAGAAGTGTTTTTATAATTATTCTTGACTGTTGATGTTGTTGTTTACCTATTTTGTAACTATGATCAGAATGTGAACTTAATTCCTTATTATTTCAATAAACGTATTTGTCAGTACTGGGTATTATGAGTCAATCGTTTAGGCAAATCGTCTGATTTTCTATATCACGCCTACGTTGATCACAACTAAGTTTGTGTACGATTAAAAGCTTTGTATAAAGACATACCAAAAAATTTATTCGACCATTTGTGCACAGGTGTCCAGGTCTTATAAGAATTTCAAAAATTGGTTGGAATACAATGTAGAAAAAAAGGAGCAAGAGTGAGAAATGAAGAAAAAATAGATAAAGCCTTTTAGAAAGAAAAGAAAAAAAACATAGATGAGGAAGAAAACAGCAAATAAAATACAATGGAGAGGAAATTGCAAATACAATCAGGTGTTTTTGTGTGTGTTTTAGGTGTTTTTGTGTTTTTTGTTGTGTTTTTATATCTATGTATCTCTTGACAAATTTATCTTACTAACGTATCTTTAGCCTTCGGCAACTTCACCTTCACCATGGATCTGTACAAAACATCTCAATACCAAACACCATACTTTCTACTTGAATACCCAGTCCCTGTGTCCGTGAATCAGAATCTTTGGGTGCAATTTGAGGTCAAGAACACCATTGCTGACTTAGTGGTATTTGCCGATTCATGTCGGGCTACAACTTCAACCAATTATAACTCGACACCACAGTACACGTTTCTTGACAAAGGGTAAGTGATTGCTTCAGTATGACTGTACAAGATAGGTTATACTGCATTGCCAGAAATGGAGGAAATTCTGAGCCCACTATATGTCAGTGGGTTTTATCATGTCAGTAACAAAATGGATATATTTTTACAAGACAAGAAATAACCTTAGGCAAATAAATAATTGTGAATGAAGTTTCGCATACTTCAATTCTAAATCAGTCTAATTAGTATTAATATTACATTTCTCGGGCCAATCAGAATGCGATATACATTATGCAGCATACAAAACGTTTAGTCTTGCCTTTCCCTTCTGATCATTTTAATACGACGAATAGTCTCAAAGCTGCAATCGTGAATCCAAATAATAAACCGTAAAACCCAGAGATTGTCTGAGTTTTATAAATCTGTTTTGCACAATTTTAACTTGTTAACGATAACTGGTCTAAGATAATAATTTTTAACCATTTATCATACCATACATATACCGTTACCACTTTGGCAGACCAAAGTTGTTCAAATCGATTTGCGCAGAAGACACCACCATTTTCCCGTTAAGCAAAATGTGAGCTGGTTTTCTATGATAAGCCTTTCTCTTTTGCGTTCAAATGTGTTCAAAGTTTCTAAATACCAGTGCAAATGTCCCATAGATTCTGTATTAAATTTGAGAAAATGTGCATATTACAAGCGTGTATCTCTGAATCGAAATCGTCAACGTCATTTGCGTAGTTCGGTTCACGTACTATGTTTGAATGTTTTTGCACATACAAAATTATATTTAATCGTACCTATTTTTTACTTCTAAGACGTTTTACACTGGATGTTTTTCGCCTGATCTATGGATGTACTGAAGCGCAAAGTTTAAATTTTGCGCTGTAGCTATTAAAGTAATTCAAAACAGAGAGATGCCCATAATTTCTGGCCTGGGCTCTGGGGACACCATCGTCCGGTTGATTGCGAGCCGGTTTTCAGTGCGGAAGGTCACGCTACACGTCTGGACCTATATACTTAGGATAAAAAGAAATGGAGAAGGTGCTGCCTTTGTAATTACATCTGCAAATGGTTTAGACCTTTATGTCTTCTCGGATAAGGACGTTAAACTGTAGGCACCGTCTCTCTAAAAACGGCCTCACTTTATCATTGAGGGACGTAAAAGAACCCCGCTATCTATCTATGACAATAATGGCGGTGATATTCCATTGTGGTGTGCCTGCCTTCAGATTAATAAGCTAAACAAAACTAGGGGTGTAGTATTTGAAAAACACGTAGACAAATCGTGGCCTTGACATTGGCCAGCGTTCATTGCCTAAAAGCTTAATTTCTTTGTTTTAGTTGTACGCTGGACCACACCATGGTTTACAACTACAGCAAGCACAGTTCAGTTCAGCGCTTCTCGATCAAGTCGTTTGATTTCATCTACTCCACCAACCAGTTGGTCTACCTACACTGTCAGCTTATGGTATGCCATCGTAATTCAGCCAACTCAAGGTGCTCTCGTGGTTGCATACGTTCAAGAAGACGTCGTGAAACTTCTAAATCAACGAGTGATGAAAGTCAGGAATATGACTTATCTGTTGGGCCCCTGAGGGGACAAAAAGAAAGTTCTGAGAAGAACCAACAATTTGATAACGGTAAGCGACTCTTTTCATACTTACAAAAACGCGCCAGCGAGGCAAAATACTTAATTACAAAGAAAAGTCAATTTTCCAAAAAAAAAAAAAAAAAAAAAAAAGTCGAATAAATAAATAATAAACGTATTTATAAATGATAAAGTAAAAAACATTTCGATAAAAAAGTGATACGGAACAATTAACTAGGGCAAGCCTTATTGTTTGGAACAGCAAATGAAAAAAGGAAGAAGTTAATTGAATTCTAATGAAACTAGCTGACAGTGAACCTTGATGAACAAAACAAGGAACAAAAGAATTCGGATTTTTTTTTTTCAATGAAAACGTACGTAAAGGAAAAATTTACTATCAGAAACAAGGAAGTAAACTCAACCTAGTTCTCAGGGCTTTTTTGAAAGAATGAAGGCGAGAGGGCCCTGAGAACGAGGTTGAAATAATCTATCTTTGTTTCAGTGATATTCTAAGTACTATAAAGTGCGTACAAGACATACAAATACAATAAACTCCAAAGCCGTTGCTGTCGAAATAAGCGTAACTTTAGTTTTTTGAAGATTCAGCTTAAAGGGACTGTCAGATGGCATGTACTTCATGTTTTGTTGTATGTAAAAAAGAAAGCTGAGTTCGAAAATACAACATATTCAAATTCATTCCAATGTTGGACTTCAATTTGTGATTTATTTCAGAGGTGGATTCAGGGCGGGAGTGCCCTGGGTGCCCTGGGTGCCCTTGAACCCCCTTTCTCATCCTAAAAATAAAACATTTTTACGTCTAGAAAAAAAAATACATCAATACAGAGCCGTATTTTTCGTTTTCTCGACTAATAACCTGTATTTATTGTTTTGTACAATAAATAATGTGAAGTTAACCCCCTCAGTCTGAGCCCTGGATCCGCCCTTGCATTTTAAACAGAGACAGTTGTTAGAGACGACAAGCAGTTGTCGCTGGTGGTTGTTCTCATGCGTACAAATATCACTGAAATCTTTCACAAATTGTATGCAATATTGAGATCTTGAACGGGTTCTTCTCTTTCCGTTGGTCCTTGCGCAGGTTAATTTGCAAAACACTGACTAAACGAAGATATTTGGGCTCTTTTCTCATCATCCGAAGTAAATTTGTCAACGAGCTCAAACAAATTAATTTGGAACCAGTTAACGTTCCTTTCAGTAGGGCGCGAATATGAGTTGCAGTATGATAAATATTTTAGATAATCAATTAAAACATAACAGCAAAAAGGTGTCATATAATAAACTACTTAATCAAAAACCATGAACGTTTGGTCTGTATGAAAGACATCAAACTTCGGCCATGACAACAATACAGCAAGACCTCGGTTTGATATTTCTCGTAAAGACCTCACTTTCGATTATAAAGGAGACGTTAGTGGTATTTTATACTAATTCTATCTTTTTATATTTAATGATATTCACGTCCGACCTTTATGGGCATAAAATGGCCCGCCTGCGGCTCCTCATTTTAAATGCCCATAAACGGTCTCCCGCTCATATTTTATATATTGCTTTAAGATGATCAACCTTCTCGTACTCTGCTTCTCAAATTGTATGCCCGAAGAAACACATTCACTGTTTTTACCATTATTATTCACACAGCTGCTCAGATTGGCACTTCTGCCGGACTTGGAGTTGTTGGCGGGCTGCTTCTTATTGTCGTTGGGGTGATATTATTCAAGAAAGTACGAAAACTGTTCCCCAGTCTTTTGAAGCGAGCATATGTTGCACCCAATCCTCCCATTGCCATGGAAACGAATGCAAACTGGTATGGAAACAGTCGAGTGGATCTTGACGAGAAGCCGTCAGAAATAGAAATATAAGAATACAAGCTTTAAATGTCTATTTCTGCCTGTTTCTATGCAATCTTGAAGTTAATTCCCACGCACTGGCCTGTCTTATTTCGATTTCAAGACGTAGAGTATTTTCAAATGTAGAATTTAGAAAACAGAACTCGCGCATATTTCCAATTAATATGCATGTATGTTTCAGCGTTCTTTTGACACAGTGTAATGAATTACTGGGTTAAGCTGGAAAAGAGATAAAATATCGAAAAAAATGTCTAGCTTATAGTCACGAAGAAACGATTGAGAATTGATACACATAAACGCACTACACCCAGAAATTCTTTCTCGACTTAAGATAGGATTTAGTTTTTTGCGCAGCCGCAGTTAGGTACATTTTTACAGGAAAAATCGAAAAAGACAAAAAAAATATTTTGCATATATAATTTATAGAATGTGTAGCCATACAATCTCAAAAAGGCGAGCTAAGCGTTTTTTGCTAAATATAAATATATCTAAGCCATCGAAGAAATAACACAGCCTCAAAATTAGTTTTCCCTAGTTCCCTATTATCAGGGCTCAACAAAAAATATGTTTGAATCTATCCCATAATTTCCTCGATGCTTTAGATCTATATTCATATAGACCTAATTCAATTATTACGTCCTCGCCGAAAAAAAGCCTAAAGTCTAAAGCTTTGAGAGCGGAATCATGAATTTTTTCAACAGTGACATTATTACAATAAGGAAACTCACTGGATGCTTGCAAAATATTCTACACTTGGACACATATTCCTTAATTTCTCAGATAGCCTACAGAGAAGTTTGTTAGTACACAAAAGGTAGTTGAAAGGGTTTAGCCTTTATGCTTTTTTTTCAGCGACAACGTTAATTGAAATAGCTATATAGCAAAAAGCTTTTTGAGATTGGCTATAGAAACTCACTAAATAAATTAAAGCCCTGCACAAACGAAAACGTGCTTCCACAACGTTCGGGTTATGCAATACAATCTCATAAGGAAATCCCGATTACGTTTTTCATTCCTAATTTACAATAAGCAACAATTGAAATACAAAATATAGACATTGTCTAGCCCTCACGCGAGGGCTACACCAACTAAAATTTCAGTGAAAATGAAGAAAACGTATCCGTGTGGCAGGCTAAGATAATAACAATTCCAAACTATGCAACCAGTTTGAAGTTGACTTTTATAGTTTAGTTTTGTATACTGATTGACATTTATTGCACAATTAACTTCAAATGCACCAATGGAATGACTGACCGTATAAAGCATGGGTGGCCCCCTCTCTTTCCCTCAATAACAGTTTTTTGGACACTAGAACTGTTTTTGAATATAGCCATGCACTTATAAAAGCTTGTGTAGCTATGTGCAGCCAAAACAATGCAATCACACCAAAAAAAAAAAAAAAAAAAAAAAAAAAAAAAAAAAGCAATTTTTCAAAAAATTGCTTTAAAAAAACTTTTTCACTAACAGAACACCAGTAATAAGTTCGAGTAAATTTAAATGCAATATTAATCTCAAAGTTGGCGATTATGAGAGGTATACATTGATTGAACTTTTGTTTGTGTATGCTTATGCTTATGTCGTTGGTAGAAACAGATTTTGAGTCTTTTAGTTTGGTGTAATTTAAAGGCGATTTCAAATACAGTGTATCTCGTTCCCACAAACACTTAATTTGCAATGCAAAAATTTTGCAAAAATTTTAGCAAGCGCTAAATTAAGGGCGGCGCCACGTTAGTTTGATTTGAGATGAAAAGATTGTCTAAAACGTCGATGTATGCCTCATTTTCAAGCTCTTCACATTGTAGTATTAGGGCAGATTTCGTATGACTGGGAAAACGGCTCGGTCACTGCACGGCACGGTTACGGCAGGTACCTCAAGTGGTCAGTTTTATAGACATCAGTTACGACACTGATACGGTTACGTTACGGCGCGGTAAGTTTCCCACTCATACGATAACCGCTCTATAAGTCGGTGCTTCATTAACGGCTTCTAGTTGTTAACATATTGTAGTATTTTAATTCAAAAGACACCAATAAACTTGCAATTATATCACACACATTAGTCCAGGATCATTATGTAGCTAGCTAATTAGCTGAAAAAAATTATATGAAGTTATTAATGGAGAACGGAAGGGTATGCGACGCGCAGAAAAGAGATAACGAAAAACAGTGTGATCCTTCGAGCACTAAAATGTCCAAAATCAAACCGGCGTTTCCGTGCGAAAGTGGCTCTTTTAAAGTTTGTAGAAAAATGTGCTAAAATGCACTTTATCGAGGTTAAAAATGATGGGCTTTCTTACGAGACAATTCTCTATTTTATATCATCTTCTTCTATTAGAATGCTGCTAACTCTGAGTCTGTGGATTTATTTCTGAGACCCGACAGACTTATCATCGAATTAGCTGGAATGCATCGAATTTTCGTGCGAAATCGCTAAAATACCTTTCTCTATGATGATGTACAATATTTCCAAAACAAGCACAGTGACCCACTCATTTTTCCTTAGCTACGAGACAAATAACTCAAAATCTGCCAAATAATTAATTAATAGATTTTTATTGGTAGTATCAATTATAGAGGAATCACCTTAAAAGAGAACCGTTATATTGAGGTTCCATTCTAAACAAACGACGCACTTTGATAAGATAAAATATTTTGTCATAAGGAATACTACATGTAGAGACTATTATGATAATTGCTCTATCAACTAGAACTAAATAATAATAATACACAGCGTATCAATAATATGCAAAAAAAAATATTTTCCCAAGAAAAGTGGTAAGTTTAATCTGAGTTTTGTCTGCAGATTTGTAACAATACCGAGCGCAATTTTGGCGAGATATATAAAGGTAACTAGATCAGTAATACATAACGATTTTTTGAAGAAGCTTACTTGGACAAACTCAAAAAGATGGATGCACATAATGAAAGGTCAGTGCGACAATTTTGGCCTCAAGGTCTAAATTACAACATAAATCAAAAGAAATAGAACCAAATGGAAAAAAGGGTAACACGTTACATAAACTTGGAACTAGAAGTATAAAACTAGGTCAACATCGGGACACAGTCATTCTGCCATCGTATGGTTGGTTGATTTGATCTGCGACATAGAAACCAAGAATTAACGAACACTATGGTGCCACATGCTAATCGCAATTTATTTATGTTTTGCAAAGTTGCCTTCATTACTTAGTCTAACAGTGTGAGGTATTCAATAAGAATGCATTTTATTTCCGCGAGGCAAGCAGATTCAAGATGAAGCTTCTCTTGGTGGTGGTTTTTCTCTTGCAATGGAAGACTTTCTGTTGTCAAGGTACCCTGCAATATCTTAGATAGAAATATGCATTTTACTAAAAGACGTTAGTATGTTAGGCATTGCTCGCTGCATGACTACACACTTATGACGGAACTAGTTTGTTTCTATTTCTTTTGCCAAACTTTCGTAAAATTGACAAAGATTGTTAAAAAAAGATCACTTCCAACTCTCTTTTGAGTCAACCCGGGGATGATATTCGCACTAGAATACATCTAGCTAGATCCAGCAGCAGCAGCAGCAGCAGCAGAAAGAGCGCAAAGCGAAGTGGACTTAATACTAAAAAAATCTCTTGCCAAGCGATCAAAGCATTTGAAACGAAAATAAGATGTATTGTGAATGTTAATTTTGATTTTAATTTTGACTTAATTTTAATTTTAGTGTGAACGTCAATTTGTATTTTTAAATCCATATTTTGTTCTTCTGAACAAATGACCTAATTAGCTGAAAAAAATTACATGAAAATGATTAATGGAGAACGGTAGGGTATAAGCCATGATTTGATTTGGTTCGATTAATTTAATCAGGTAGACTTGCTCTACCAAATTGAGTTTCAATTTTAGAAAAGAAATTTGTTGATCTTTTCAAGGATTTAAAAGAGGTTTAGGCAGAGGCGCAAGTCTTCTTCATTCACATCAAACAAATAATACGGAGTAGTATTCTTTTTCCATACAACGTAAACAACAACAACGAAAATAGCACTTTCCAGTAGTTTTATAAAAGCAATGACTCTCCGTTTCGTATTTTCGCTTAAGTCGGAAATACTGCATAACGAATCAAACATTTGTGTAGGATTGGAATACAACCACATTGTCTCTAGAGATGGGACTGACTGAACTGATTTCAGCCAAACTAACTTGTTTGGCTGAAATACGAAAAAGCATTCTTTTCAGCCATATCGATATATTCGAGTGTTACTGCTAACTGTGTCGTTTGATTTTGTTGCTAAGGTGGCTCGACTGGGTTTTGCTTGAGACGCACCTGTTTGATCGCAAAATTCGTCGCTGCCAAAAACCTAATTTCAAAAATAAAATTCATAGCAAGTCAAGGGATAGTTTCAAGCTTCTTTTGACGCTTAAATCATTATCATCGGAGCTACCAAGAATTTACAGTGAGGGCAATGCTATTTTCACAAACATGAAATTTTTAGACAAAATAAAGTTTTGTACAAAATCGAATTTATTGGTTCATAGAATCCAGAGCCATGCAGTTCTCCGCTGCTACTATGTTTAAAAGATTTCTATGGAAGCGTTTTTGAATAAAACGCGCTTGAACTTTGACGCACCGAAAAGTAAACAATTCCAATCATTTAGTTCATTTGGCCAAAAATCTTACTTAAAGGACTCAGAAACAGCTTCTTTTGAGATCATTTTGTTGACATACTCCTTATTTGTTTGTTTGGAGAAATAGAAAAAAATTGCTTTACACTATTTTAAGAAATACGAATCTAGGTCAAGTTGATAGAGCTGCGCCTTTTCATCTTTTATTTATCATTCATTTATCTTTATAAAAAACTAGAAAACTTAAGATTCCGTCAATAAATGTTTTTCTATCTTCCGTAACAGCATTTTCACCTAGTTGTTTCTTAATCCCACACATTTCATGGCCATTGAAGCATTGTAAGATATCTAAAATAAATGGCAAAAAACGTAAATTTGTAGGCCGCTTACTTCGGGTTTGACGTTGTTTTGGTCCTCAAACATCTCCATTGTCCAGTTTTTTTCAATTCTGAGCTTGTGAATTCCGATTCCGCTCGTTGCACTTATCCTTTGTTATTATCTTGGAAACCTTTGATCGATACCGCACTGAATCAAAAAGACGAAATGTCGTGTCGTTCAGTAATGTTCAGTGTTCAATGCTCAGTGTTCAAAATATTACGAATTAATCTCATCAATTGCAAGCTAAAATGTCTTAGTTAAATTTTAGAGTCTAGAATGTTTGTCAAGGAAGCTTAGAATCTGGTCTATTTAGTGTCAAGAAAACTTTAAAAATTCTTGAAAAAGTGAATGGTTTATTAAGCATGGAAAGTTGCGCCATTATTCAACACTTGAACAGCTATCCATTGATATGACAGTTATTAATGGGCAGGCCCCAGATTATATTAGTGATTTAATAAATTTGAAGCCCAATTCTAATTACGCTCTTCGATCAAATAATAGATTATTACTTAAGCCCTTAGGGCAAAGAACACTGCCTACCCTCGGAGACAGAGCCTTTGCCGGGGCCGCTCCATCATTATGGAATGATTTAAAAAAAAAAGAAAAAAAAAAAAAGACTCTTTGTTTTAACGAGGATATAACAGGTAAAGCAAGGCTTTTTTCCAACCTGGTCCTCAAATCCTGAAATAAATACATACTGATAATCGGTAAACATAAAGTGATTTAAAAATCCCAACTGGCAAGGAGGCGAACCAGTTGGCTATATTACAAGCATTACCCATGGATATTAAGGAATCAACTAATGTTAGTATATATAAGAGAAGATTGAAGACATACCTTTTCAAGAAGGCTTATCGAAATTAGTTAATTATCTTTTATCTTTTAATCACATTTTATTAGGGATATTGATTCATATATTATAGTGTTCAAGTTTATTTTATTAAGAAATATTAAGGAATCAACTAATATTAGTATATTTATAGAAGATTGAAGACATACCTTCTCAAGAAGGCTGATCCAAATTAATTAATTATCGTTTATTTTTTTATCACATTTTATTAGGGATATTGATTCATAATTATAGTGTTCAAGTCTATTTTATTAAGAAATATTAAGGAATCAACTAATGTTAGTATATTTAAGAGAAAATTGAAGATATACCTTTTCAAGAAGGGTTATCCAAATTAATTAATTATCTTTTATCTTTTAATCACATTTTATTAGGGATATTGATTTATTTATTATAGTATTCAAGTTTATTTTATTAAGATATTATTGTTATTAGGAATTTTAATATGATTATTCTATTATTTGTTTTATTTCATAGCGCATTTGAAAACTGTAGTGTTGAATTTGCGCTTTATAAATAAATATTATTATTATTATTATTATTATTATTATTAAATAAATATTGTTATTAAATAATGAGATAAAAGAGAAAGTGGACAACGTACGCTAAGTTTCTCGCATAAAAATTGGACACAACCAAGAAGAAATTCTAAGAATAGGGGTGATCCAGGGACTGTACAAAATGCTAATTTACAGGAGGAGGGGAGGCAGAGGTCGTCGAGATGCTATCCTAATTCTTTTAGCTGCTTTTCTGGCGTTATTAAATTTGACATCGTCTGCGATAATATAGAAACCAGGTTCAAGAACACAATGGTGTCATATGCTAATTGCAAGTTATTTATTGTTGTGCAATGCTGCCTTCATTGATAAGTCTAACAGTGCGGAGCATTCAGAGAGAATGGTTTTTATTTCTTCAAAACAAGCAGATTCAAGATGAGGCTTCTGTTGGTGGTTGTTTTTCTCTTGAAATTGAAGATTTTCTATTGTCAAGGTACCCTGCAATGTGCTAGATGAAAATGATGCATTTTAGTACAAGAAGTTTGCATGTTAAGCATTGTTGACTGACACTTTTGACGAACCTAGTTTAATATCATTTACTTTAACAAACTTGCATGAAACAAAGTTAAGTTCCCTTGCCACTCTCTTTTGAGTCAACGCACTGGGCACGACATTTACCCTAGAACTAGATACAACAGCGCTAGCAGCAGCAGCATAAAGTGAGCACAGCGAAAATATCCAAAGAAACGTCTTGTCAAAGTGATTTGTCAAGCATTTGGAAAAAAAATCTTTTTGGAATAAACAGGTCAATTACGTTTTCTTTTTTAATTTTCTTCCAAGCTTTCGAAAAAAATTGATATATTCAAATGATATGATGTAATACTGGAATATAACTGAGCTATGAGTTTTTTGTTATAATTACACTTTTCGGCACTTTAATCACAAAGTACAACAGCACAAAATCAGATTCCGATTCTGATTAGCCACCATCAACAACGGAACTAATTTGTTATTATTTCTTTCAACAAACTTAAATAAATTTGACGAATACTTATATAAACGTTCCCACACTCTTTTGAATCTACGATCGATACCCAAGCACGGCATTTGCCCTAGACAAGTTTATGACTATGCGAAAGGAGACTTCAAAGGACTGCGTGCTGCTCTCTCAACTACGAACCTTTGTTCAACCATCAACCACGATGATATTAATGATGACTGGCTTAGCTGGAAAAACACCTTCTTGTCAGCAGTATCCCATTACATACCATCTAAAAGACTCAAAGGACGCAATCCGGTGCCTTGGATAACTGGAGCAATCCTGCACTTGATAAAGAAAAAGAGCTCTGTCCATCAGAAATTGAAGAAATCTCCATCCAATCACCTGAGAGAAAAGCTGAAGTGAAACGTCAACTTCGGGAAAGTAGAGAAAACTTCATGGGTTCTCTCGAATCATCATTCAAGAGTAATTCAAAACGCTTTTGGTCAATACTCAAATGCAAATCCAAATCCCATAACATTCCCGATGTAATTTCTTCAACATCTAATGACAGATCAGCTAATGACCACACTGACCAATCACCAAGAACAACCGCTGACAATGCTGAGGATATTTCGAACATGTTCAATAACTACTTCTCATCGGTATTTACAACATCTGAAAGTCTGACGGAGATCTCCAATGAACCTGCAGATCCAACAATGACAGAGCTATCCTTCTCTGTTACTGAAGTCCAAGCAGTCCTCGATGGCCTAGATGTGACCAAAGCGACCGGTCCGGACGAAATTTCTGCTCGACTTCTGAAAGAAACATCGTGTGTAATTGCTCCATCACTCTGCAATCTGTTCAATAAGTCACTACACAATGGAGTCTTACCTCAGGAGTGGAAATTGGCTAATGTTGTACCTGTATTCAAAAAGGGTGAGAGACAACATACTGAAAACTATAGGCCCATCTCACTTCTGTCGATTGTGTCCAAAGTACTGGAATGTTATATCTTTAATAGAATCAAAGACCATCTGTTTGACCTAATCAAGCCATGCCAACATGGATTTATTACAAAACGATCATGCGTAACCAACCTTGTATAGGCGCTTGAATACATTGGCTCACAATTGGATATGGGAGGCGAAGTTGATGTTGTTTACCTTGACATGACAAAAGCTTTTGACAAAGTCAACCACAAAATCTTGATACATAAGCTGCGTACATCTGGCTTTGGTGGTAACTTACTCAACTGGTTCACTGCTTACCTAACTGATCGTCATCAACGTGTAACTGTTCTTGGAGCCACTTCCAATACTCTACCTGTTACCTCTGGCGTTCCCCAGGGGTCCATCCTTGGACCAGCACTATTCCTCCTGTACGTGAACGGTTTACCTGAGGCCATTAAATCTAGTGAAGTGGCTATGTTTGCTGACGATACTAAAATTTTCAAGACAATCAAATCTCTGGATGACTCAACATCACTTTAGGCTGATCTTAACAGCTTAGAAAAGCGGTCATCAATGTCTGGCCTTGCCTTTAACGCAAACAAATGTAAATCCCAATGCATCACCAGAAAAACTAAGCCAGTCGTTTCTACGTTTCTACGCACGCTGTAACTCTTCACTTGTATCCACTGAAACTGAACGAGATCTAGGAATCTTGGTATCAAAAGATCTCACATGGAAAGACCAAGTATACGAACAGTCTGCACGTGCTAACAAACTACTGGGCTACATCAGAAGGAACACGCGGTGTATCAACAGCACTAACATCAGACGCACGCTGTATTATGCTCTGGTACGTTCTCATCTAGGATACGCAACCCAACTATGGTCACCACAATTAGTTGAACTAATAGTTAAGCTAGAGAGAATTCAAAGGCGAGCCACAAAGTACATCTTAAAGTTGCCATTCTCTACAGATGTGGACTACAACTCCAGACTATTATCTCTATCAATGATTCCATTATGTTACTGGCATGAATATCTGGACATGGAATTTTTCTTCAAGGTTACTCACAATATTGTCAACTTGAAACCATCTGTTCTTCCCGTCGTTCGTACATCATCAAGACCAACGCGAGCATCGACAGGGATTGCACCAACGTACATCATACCAATATGCAAAACATCCACTTACAAAAGATCATTCTTTATCAGAAGTTGCCGTATTTGGAACGTTTTAGCAGAAGACCTAAAGTTAACTATGAATAACTTAAACACCTTCAAGTCCGCAATGATGTCATATAATGTCTTATGTCTCAACAATACTTATAACTGTGAAGACTCACGTACATTCAAATCTATTTGTCTGAAATGTAATAGTCTACTGCCAGAAATCTTAGTTACCAAGTTAAATGTTGTATGTAAATGATTTTTTCAGTTTATATCTGGGTCCGCAGTAATTGGCTAACGCTGTTGCGGTCAACCCTGTCATTGTCAATTAATAGTTTAACTTTATTTGTATTTCCTAACGGCAATGACGAAGCTAATAAAATAAAAAATAAAAATAAAATATCTCTAGATGCAGCAGCAGCGGCAGCAGCAGCAGAAAATGGACTTAATATCTAAAGGGGACTTTAATATCTAAAGAAACGTCTTGCCAAGTGATCAAAACATTTCAAACAAATCAAAGCACTTTCACTTTCATTTTCATTTTTATTTCGACGTCAATATCAATATTATTTCCTAAAATTTATACCTGTTTCAAAAAAACGTCGACAGTCGGGGATCTGAACATCTAAGACCGAATCAATACCTGAAAATTTTGATATATACAAGAATGATATGATGTAATATTGGAATATAAGTTATGAATTTGGTATTTTAATCACGAAACAGCAAAAATCAGTTTCAGATTCTGATTGACCAGCATTAGCGCGATCTCTGCTAAATGAGCTAATTATAGCTGAATTTATGGATTTTGACGAAAAAAAACCCACTTCCCAGTATTTTGTAATAGTAATGTATTTCCGTATCGTATGTGCGCTAATACTTAAAATATTGTAACGAATCAAACATTTGTGAAGGACGAGAAAAATGCATTGGTTCTAGAGATGTATGGCTTCGGTAAAGGATTAAAATCATAGAAAACTAAACTAACTTTTCTGACTGAAATACGCCAAGGCATTCTTTCAGCCATACTGGCATATATATTCAAGTGTTTGATTTTATTGTTTAATTAAGTACTGTTTCATTTTGTAACTAAATTTCCATTTCAAAACGTCGAATGTCTACGTTTTTTTAAAACAAGTCAGTTATAATGCCGTTAAATGCCATCATTACCAATTCGATCCTAGATACTTTTGTTATAACGACAGATGTGGAAGACATATGTACATGTAGTGAGGAGACGGAATTTATAATCTCTAATTATTCTTCACTGAATCAAATAGACGAAAAGCCATGCCATTCAGTAGTGTGAACATCTCTACTGGTGTTTTTGCGTGTATCCCTTGTCATGAAGCATATTTTTAACAGTTTGAGTGATGTTTTGATCAATTTTAAAAACGCCTTTATTCTATTATATATTTGTCAGCAGTTGTTTTCGACTTAAGTCTCTTAAAATGATCTAAAAATATACGTGTTTGTAACATGACCTTGAATTAGGACGTGCCACAACATGTCCACTAGACAGATAAATATTTACAATACACCAAGTGAGCTACACCAAGGAGAGCCTACTAAAGCCGCGCCGACGCAGGATAAACGCTTTCTGGTTCTACTAGTTTTCTAAAGCCCGCCACACACGTTGAGAAACTGGGCGAGGAAACGGCCACGCGAGGCACTTAGCTCAGGCGATTTCTCGCCGCAGACTTTGCATCTTTGGCTACGCGAGGCCAAAAATATCAAACAAAAAAGAGCACACGGCCGCGAGAAATTGCCTCGCGTGGCAGTTTCCTCACACATTTTCTCAACGTGTGCGGCGGGCTTAAGTCCAACAATGACAGAAGTACTCTACGAATAGTAACGTCATGATCAACTAACAGATTTCTATTTTCCTTCGATAACAACATAAATACGATCTGAATGACACTGTATACTACTTCAATTTTAAATATCAAATGCAAATTCAATTCAATTGAGTTTATGAAAAAAGGTTTTATTGAAAAAGTAAGAATACAAAACGTTTTCTAGTTGTTATCTGACATACTTTGTTTTGATAAACTACTTCCGCATTTTGGCTCTTTATGAGTTCTTTCTTTCTTTTCTACGAACAAAGGAGACACAAAATATGTGTATATTTGGTCTTGTTTTGAAATCAAAGAACAGCGGGTTGTATTCGAATACCGATGCACATCAATGCACAATGATGTCAAGTAGCTGTGGCAAATGAATTTCTCTTCTGATCATATTTTATAATTGATATTTGCTTGTTAAATTCATAAGGTGAATTTACTCAGACAAATTTGATACATTCACGTATCACTATTACAATTTTATTTACAATGTATTTAAATTGGTGTTGAAGCACAGAGAAAATGCGAAAAAAATTATCAGTGCTTGGTATTCTGACGCTCTGTTTTCCGTAAAGTAACTAAAGATATCAAATAGTGGGGGTTTTGAAGCGCAGGGAAATTGTTGGATAAAGAAAACTGTACCGTCAGTGAGTTTCTAAAACTAATCAGTATTCTCTATATAAAGCATACTACAAATAGTCCTTCGAATAATGCAAATTGAAATACTTTATTAGTATGCTCTATATAGAGAATACTAAGTAGTTATAGAAGCTCAATGGCAGTACTTGTTTTCTTTTGCCCTCACAATTTCCATGTGCTTCAAAGCCCTCACCACTTGACACCTTTAGTACTGTTACTCTATGGAATATAAAGCACCAAAATAGTAAGCGCTGATTGGGCGAGTGAGTGTGAGCATTTTCTAAAAATCTGAAAAGAGATGATTTTGTCCAGAAATATTGACCATAAGGCGTTATTTCCA
This sequence comes from Telmatactis stephensoni, assembly GCA_029948255.1. Taxonomy (NCBI): domain Eukaryota; kingdom Metazoa; phylum Cnidaria; class Anthozoa; order Actiniaria; family Isophelliidae; genus Telmatactis; species Telmatactis stephensoni. Next base: position 260,013 of record JALIZF010001736.1, read on the forward strand.
TTCATGAAGAAACGATTATCAAAATTTCAATTTAGGGGTTAGGGGCACTTTAAGAAACCGCACTAGGAAGCTAACTTAGGTTTTGTATCGGCTCAGGTAGCGATTTAACATTTTTGGTAAAAAAAATACACACAATACACCATTTTGACTCACTCAGTTCTTTGCGCCACGTTTCCTTGTGGAGTGGTTTTGTGAGATTGAAAACCTCACAGACACGGTATAACACGTTCACGGTCGGCATATCGAATGTTTTTAATGACATCACAGTACGTACGACACGGTCATTTATCGCACGAAAACTGATTTGTATACCAAATCGTGTTGCTATGTACGTTTCTACCCAATTCAAAACCTCTGAGAATAACTAATACGTTCTTTTTCTTTTGCATGTCGTTATCACGTGAAAGGTTTTTGGAGTAAAAGATCTTATTTCCAGAAATTTTGAATTAAGTAAAACGTATATACATGGCAACGAGTTAGCCGTTTTGATCTTGGTAGACATCATAACATATTACCGCTGATATCTAATTTTGAGCCGTCGCTCAATTCAGGTACACCGGGCCGTATCGTAACTAACTTTTATCGGATACTTCTGGAGTTTTGCCTGAAAGGTTTTCAGAGAGTTATTTCAACGAATCTCAATAAAAATTTAATTAAAAAAATATTTAGCACAATTTACGTGGAAAGCAAAAACTTACATGCATGCCTTTTCGAAACTGAAGTGAAAAACTGTATTCGAGATCAGTATTTTTCGTGAGTATTTAGTAAAACAAATTTCCAAGCCTTGTTGAAAAAATAAGCGCATAATATGCGCATGTGGCTAGAGCCATTGTATAGCTGTCCGCGAATTAAGGATATTAGTTGAGTATTAGGTTCTTACGAGGCTCACACATCCTCCGAAGAGGCTCAATTCGCTTTTGTTTTCGCAGGAGATTGTTTATCAGCAGTCTTTGTTCCTTGTATGGAATCAGCGAGTGTTGTTTTCCATTTCTTTAAGTCGCTTCACTCTGGTCTAGCTCTGAATTGTGGCTAAAACATCCATGTTTATTCTATGAGGCAGCTTACGAGCAAATATTCGAGAGATAACCGGTTCCGACTCTTTTTCTTTATCAATGATCATTCCAAACTGCTAATTGGTCCGAAGTTTACCGAGTGTCGACTTTTGCCGAAGTTTTGCCGAGTGTGGAGTTCCTGTGGTGGTTACGGACTTACAACTCGATGACATAGTGGCTAGGGCTCTACGAGGCTCTAGCCACAAAAAGGTGACTGTGTGGTAAATTGGCAAAAGGATTTATTATATCACACGTTAATTAGTGATCATTCGAGCAAACGGTGCGCAAAATACGAAAACAATATACAATTAAAGTATTTTGTCGACACATCATTTCAATAGAGTCATAAGCTCAAGTCTTGACCCTCGCTTTTTCGGCTTCTTAGCGCGATTACAGTAACGACTAGTGAAAAGCGAAATAACAGAGTGTTACTAGTAATCATGAGCCGTAACATGAAAACTGTGTAGTAGATCTTCAAGGTTTGTCAGTTCCAGGGTCGGATCCAAAATTATACTTCAAGAGGGGACGCAGCGTTTTAGAATTAGGTAACCGTCCAGAGGATTCAGAATATATTTTGGAAAAGAGGAGAGACGCGCATCCCCTGCCACCCTCCTTTAATTCGGGGCACTGCTTTCTCGACAGTCATAACATTTGCCTATCCTACTCATACACCTAGAACGACGGCATAAAAATAAACTATCGAAATATGACCGAAATAATAAAAAGGAATCAACTAGTGCAATAAAGCAGTAGCTCATGTTTCTGTTGAAGAAAAAATGTTTCATGAAAGTAGCAAAAATAATATTTGTAACTTTTTATACTCTAGTTTGCTGCGACAAATTTGCTGGGCCGAGTTGATCGAGGGTATTTTATTTCGTATGTACCTGAATGCCTCAGTTTCATTTATGAATAATTGTCTCTTCTTTCTTTAATTATTTCATAAAAAATCATCACGTGGAAGGAAAAAGGAGATATGAAAATTGGTTTGGGTGGATTTTTAGTGACACACACACACAATAAATAAATGAACAAATAACCCCACAAAAAACCGAATTTCTGTATTTTTCTAAATTCTTGGTTTCATTCATAGGTCAAATTCGTATAGTTGGTGGTCAAGTAAACAACGAAGGACGCGTGGAGGTCTCTGTAAATGGGGTATGGGGAACAGTTTGTGATGATGGCTGGGATCTTAACGATGCGAATGTTGTATGTCGTGAGTTGGGTTTACCAAGTGCCACTCATGCACCGCACCAGGCAGCTTTTGGTCGTGGTACTGGACAGATATTGATGGATGAAGTCAACTGTCAAGGAAGTGAGGCTAGTCTCTTTGATTGTCAGCACTATGGAATAGGAAGGCATGACTGCTATCATAGTGAAGATGCTAGTGTTGTTTGTGGATCACCACAATGTAAGTAAAACTAATAGCGAAGCCTGTAGAACACCATATTTAAGAAAAAATGGTTAACCATGGAGATGATTTTTCATGGCTTACGACAGGAAGCCCACTTGTACGTCCGTCCTTCTGTCCATACATACATACGTTCGTCCGTGTACATCGCGATGCTGATTGGCTGATTGCTTTTTGGCGCCAACATGACGCGTGTCGACACTTTGACAACTGAACATTTACAAGTCTCCTTGCACTTTTAACTTACAAAACCTCGTAAAAATTTAACGATTTTAATGGACATTAATCTGTGTAGACAAGGCGCATTTTCGAAAAATCAGATACCTGGAGGCATTTTAGGGTAGAGGCTGGTAACATAACTATTCTAAACTAATTTTTCATGCTGAATGCGAATATGACTGTTACCAAGACGTATTCTGCAATCTTATACGTGTAAATGACGTATTTTGTGAATTGCTACAGTCATTTAATACTAACGGCTTTTTCATGTAATTCCAAAAGCTCCCAAACTTAAAAAAAATTACCATCGATGGAAAGAGCACATCAAAATTAGTAAAACTCTGAAGTTTGAAGGATATCAGTCGAAAAATCAAGGAGATACGAATTTTCAGAAATCGAATTTTTTTTATGAAAACACTTACAGTTATGCAAGAGATACAAACAAATTTCGATTTTTGAAAATTCGTATCTCCTTGATTTTTCAACTTTCAAGTTTGGAAACTTTTTGAATTACATGAAAAAGCCGTTAGTATGAAATGACTGTAGCAATTCACAAAATACGTCATTTACACGTATAAGATTGCAGAATACGTCTTGGTAACAGTCATATTCGGATTCAGCATGAAAAATTCGTTTAGAATAGTTATGTTACCAGCCTCTATCCCAAAATGCCTTCCGCACTTTTTGCGATCGACTTTTTCAGTTTTGCGCCTTGCCTAGTGCCAATCTTGACGTTTTTACGCAAAAAAAAATCGTACGTTCGAATTTTTTTCGGTGTCGCTTCAAAAACTGCTCGATAGACGAAGAACAGAGAATATTTTCAAAGCTGGATGACTTTTTAGTTGGATCGTAGCTTCAAAAAACTTCTCCTAATAACTGAGTCATTGACAATTGTGCATGCCTCGTTTCGTGAAGATGCCTTCAGTAGTACTGCTCAAAAATCCGCTCGGTAAAGTAGGAAATCAATAATCGTCTGAATTAAGTGTAAAACTAGGACTATGCTTCGAAAGACAACAAGGAAAGCAGTTCAAGGTAAAGACCCCGGGATAAGAAAATGTGATCGATGTCAACAAGTCTCTTGTACCTATTAGATCATGACTCTTTATTTGGAATAGATGACTTTGAAAAAAAAAAAACTTTTCTGTACGTAGAACTGTGCCTAAGTTTGGACAAACACTCAAGTAATGACATTACGTTTTACGTGAACTTTTTGCACTACTTTTAATGATGAATTTTTGAAAATATAACAATTTGATTTTGAACCGTTATTTCAGCCCCACTAATGTTTAAATACAACTCAAGTTGGAATGTTTTTAAGATAAAAATTGACAGCCAAAAAAAATTAATGAAAAAAAAAAGAAAAAGAAAAAAAAGAAAAAAGAAAAAAGAAAGAAAGAAAAGAAAAAAGAAAAAAAAAGAAAAAAAGAAAGAAAGAAAAGTATTTTGCATGCTAACTGAAGTTGTTTTGAATTTTGAGTTTACAATTTCATCTAAAATATATAATTAAGTCTGAAGCTGCTTTGAGTCCTTCCATAAAAATTGACAATATTTATAATTCCTTGTTTTCGTGTCATGATCAGTTAGCTGTTTCAGTTTATAATCATTTATCATTTTTATCGTGTGTTTTAACTGGCTGCTCTGCTGATCTTGGACAAGCAAAGTCATTGGTGGAACGCTGCTTTCAGGATATTGACTGTTGGATGACAAAAAAAAAACTTAAATTGAAGCAGGATAATACTGAACTCACTGTAAATAGCTCTAGATTTCGCCCTAGGCCCGATATATTGGGCATGTATTAGCTGGTAATGAAAGCATTGCTCGTTCCCTTAGCATGAAGGAACATGTCAAAAAGATTTGTAAAGCGTCTTTTTATCATTTAAAAAATATTGCTAAGATTCGTAAATATAATACCTTAGTCAGTATATATTTGTGAGATTCTAGTTCATACTTTCTTAAGTTCTAAAATTGATCATTGTAGAGTTATGGCACTTAAGGACGGTGCCCACTATTGTCAGCGCGCACTGCGTTCTGCGCATGGCCCTTCGTAGTAAAAACATCGTAAAAACAAAGCAGTTTTGCGATATTTGGATAAATAAAACTTACTTGCTTGTAGAAAAACATTTGACTGTTCCTGTAGTAGAATTAAATTCAGTATTGATGAATAAAACTCGCTTAGAAACCACTGTTTTGATCACAAGGACTAGATTTGCCTATTGGCCGCCATCTTGGAAATGTCCCATAATGCTTTGTAAAATCTGTCTATACTCTGTATGGAGGGCTAGGGATTTCATCGTATTTCGTGCGTTTATCGGTAAATAACTTCTCAAATCGCCTGGATACCCCTCTTTTCCTTTTGTAAATTATAAACCAAAGAAAAATCTAGAATTATATAAGCTTTTTATAAATTTATAATTGAAGAATGATAAAAAATATCACATATTATATTTAGCAATCATAGACTAGAACATCCTAAAACCAAGTAAATATTTTTTTAAAAAACATTATTTTCTTTGTTTTCGCGGTTTTATGGTATTGCCCTACCAGAGAATTATGCTTAGAGTGTTTTAGGAAAAAAAAGTTTGAAACTTATTGGAAGTATAGAGGATTTTTAATTTTTTTTCTTTGGGTCGTCAAAAATGCATTTTCCGCAACATTTGATGACGTATAACTCATTAAAATGCGTGGTGACCCCCAATTTTTTTCTTGGATTCTAACAGCCTACAATGGGTTCTTTCACACCCATATAGATTTTAGAGAAAATAATTACTTCCACATTAGAGGGCTCCGTCCTTAATCCGTGAAATAGGTATTAGTCTAGATTTTGTTTCACGGATTAACTCTTTCCCGTCCGGTGGCTTTTAGCGTTTTTGAACGATTTTGGGTAGAATATGATCCGTAAATTTTTATCATATCAAACTTACGCTTAACAAAAAGTACGAAAGGTCACGCATGGCGTATTTGAGGCTCGTATTACAGGCCGCAAACCGCTTCAAATAGCACGATTTCTGCTATATTTTTGTGAATTACTCTTTTGTGTTGAAGAAATCCAAAAACCTACCAACGGAATATGATAAAGTAATGCTAAAGGAATAGATCAGTTAGTATTTCAAGAAAAAAAGAAAAAATGATAAAATTAAACCACGGCCTTTTGCGATTCTTTGTGGTTAATCGGAGCTAAAATTTACAAAGCGATGTATGAGTGCGTGACGGTACACGATAGAAAATAACCCAGACTCCCCTGGCAATTGTGTAATTCAATAATCTACCGCCAAATTCGAATACGTCACTATTTTAGGCGTGTTTTGATACCAAATACGCAATTATTGAGTGAAATTAAACTACGGCAAAATGCGGTCAAAAGGTATATGGTTAGTAATTTTGACCTTAAGCTTCCTATCAAGTGTTACCCTAGTTGACGCCGCAGGGGACGAAAACTCCGAAGAAAATCAAGGGTTTTAATGTTTACACAGAGATCAATAAGTAAGTTCAAAATTATGTCCATTTTGCCTGTTTCTTGTTGAAAAAATTCATTAAAAAATATTTTGCATTTTAGTTTCCTAATTTACACTTTATCGATCCAAGAAAATGGACCGCATGAAAAAAGAAGGAATGAGCTACGAATCTGCTTTGGAGGCGATGGTAAAAGAGCTACTTGATCGGTCAGGCCTTAGAGGTGTTTTAGTAAATAGCAGAATAATAAATTGTATCGAAGCTCAAGTTTATCGACTGCTGAAAAAAATACCGGCCGCTGGTAAAGGGGGGAGTAGCCTGCGAAGATTGTATGATAATGGAAAAATGGGAAGCCATACAGTTTCAAAATCTACTACAGTGAGATAGATGTTGCTTCACTTAGGGAAGAGAATGGACAGTTGAGGGCGCAAAAAAGAGTACTCGAGGAAATAAATATAAACGAAAATGCAAGCGCAGTAGCAAAAAAAAATTTCGTGAGGGCCTGGACTCTAGCTTTAGCAAATGTTCATTGATGTAAGGAATGACAGGGCGGAAAAACGTTTTACAGCCTCCATTTATAAGGACACCATAGGTTTTTAAGGCTCAATATTTTGCATACAAGCCGTTTTAGACACCAAGAACAAAATATCAAATAGTATCAAAATATGGTGCATGCGTTTCTGAGATATAATGCCATGTACTTTGGGAGAGGTGATATTTTGATCAGCAGAAAAATCATTGTTTTAATAAATATCCCCACGAAGTTTTACTGTAACGTCACAAGGTTTTGTAAAAAGTTTTTATTAAAGTTAGTAAAAGTGTAGCAGTTACTGTTTTTCATACTTCATCATCAGTTTATGAAAAAACTATGAAAACGGCCGCTTAACTGTTTTTCCGCTATGTTGTAAGGAATAAGTTTGATATGGACTCCATATTTGGGGTTGCTATGGAGAATGCTGCTGTTTTAGAACACCGAAGGCTCAAGGTCTCTAGCAACGTCAGTTTAATAACGTCAGCAAATAATTGAGAAAAAGAGCACTGCTAACCTAGGGCTAGAACTGAATTTCTCTGTGAATGTCGAGTTTTGGTTTTGCGCAGAAGACTTCAATAAAAAAAAAGAAGAAAAAAAACGTGATTTTTGCTAGTGCTCAATGAAGTCAAAAACGGTTCTTTTCGTATTTGTCTAAATTCACAAGATGATATTGTGCAAAAATCGCCGACTTTTAGGAGTTGGTTGGGTACCTGAATTTGGAGAACTCACTAGTCATTGCCTAAGACTTATAGTTTAGTCGATATTCGATCGTTTCAGAAAGGTGCGATTTTATACTTCGTCAGTAAGTAGGCACTGATTTTCTAAAGACCGGACGGGAAAGTTTTAAAAGTGCCATCACTCTAACTCGTTATTATTTAGGTCTTATTAACCGAGCGGGAGGTCTGTACGGGAGAATCTTGACCAAGATCGGGATGTACAGACCGAGCGCAGCGAGGTGTGTACCCGAACGAGGTCAAGATTCTCCTTTACAGACCGACCAAGCTCGGTTAATAAGAGTTTTATTATATGACCCCTTTTCTAAAATAAAGAAAAAAATCCCGGTCTTTTGTTATTCATTTTACATTTTCAAGCGCGCGTAACATTCGAATGGCTTCTCAGTATTTTTACTTGCCCGACTTGTTTTGACAACCAGTTGGACACGAAGTGGGAAGTGTGCGAAGTGTGCTGCGTTTGCATGAACTGACAAGACAAAAATTCTTCTAAAACCGTCATTTTGTCAAGTAATTGTAGAGAAGACAATGTAGGCAAAAGCGAAAGATCAAAAACCATTCATATTGAAGAGGAAAGATTGAACAGACCAAACGAACTCAAACGATGAAAAACATTTAGACACGTACTGGAGTGAACCTTTCAAACGGATTTGTGAATGATTTTATGCCCTTATTCTGCTTTGGAAAAGAATTAGAAGAACTGGATGCAATCTGACACACCATTGAGAGTAAATGAATAGCAGGAATGGTATTGTGGTGGTTGAACCGTTGGGACATGAAAGTAAATTCAGGATATTTGATTTCCTTTTGACCTGGGACAACGTTGTGACTCGTTGCATTTATGATAATTTTTGTGTGAACTATTTGGCTTAAACACTGGCATCAAGGAGTCTCCTAGTGGACATTGAATAATTATATAACTGGTGAGTTTTCTTTTCTTATTCCTTGTAAAAATGTCGGTCAAATTAGGTGACAGACTGCAGAGAGGACGCAGTGTGGGCTTTCAGTCGCTAAAGCAACTGCCTGCCTTTGAAGAACTGTATTGTAAATGTATAGCAAAAAATGATGAAATTTTCATTCAAGGAACCTAATAACAGTCCAAAATAAGACATTTTAAAGGTAATGCTTTGAAAAATAACGAGCACTATGAAAGTATATTTTGCATCTGTTTCACTGTCACTTTGTAATTTTTGTAATTTCTTGAAATTAAATTGATGATTAAACGAAAAAAAAATACGGTTGATCAGTTGATGAAAATTATTTTTGACATAAATCTGGCCGAACAGCACACTTTTGAAGAGAAATAGCTTTTTTCCGCTTTGTTTTCAACTTTTAATATGCAATCGGACCGGTTATTACCGGAGAATCTAGACCGGTCCGAGATGTGATCTAACCAATCAAATCGCTCGATTTGCTAGTGTCCAGGCTCCAAAATACACGGTCGTATAATAAACGGTTTTCCTAATTATCTTATCAATTATTTACAATGTGTTCAAAATGCGGCAGCTCGTGTTGTCACATTTACAAAAAAGTATGACCATTTTACTCCTATTTTAATTAAGCTTCATTGGTTACCTGCAAAAATCAGAATTACATTTAAGATACTTTTACTGGTATACAAAGCACTTAATGGTCTAGCACCATCCTATATTTCAAATTTTTTTAAGTTATCAGAAGTATTCTAAGTCGTTACGTTCTAGTAGCAATGAACTTTTAGCAGTTTTTGAGAAGGCTTAAAGCGTATGGTGATAGATCTTTCTCCGTTGCAGCACCTATATATGGAATGATCTACCGTAGACATTAGAAAGTCAACCTCAGTGCAGGGATTTAAGAGGACACTTAAAACACATCTATTTAAAATATCCGTTAATATATAGGCTATCTTTTTATTTTAAGTTGATTATATATATTTTTAATAGTTATTATATATATTAATTTTTATCATTTTAGGATTCTATATTAACAACAAAAAACAAGATGCCAGTACAATATTGTCCAGAGAGAAAACTAATTAAAATATAATTCTCTGCAATGTCCAGTTTTGTTACGAGGGACTACTAGGTCCAAACATGTAGGTTCCGTGCAAGAGCTGGCGATGAACCTTTAACTCTGATCTAAGACGAGACAGTTCCTTCGCTGTAGTCTTTGTTTTATTATGTTTTAAGAACTTACAAGTACACACGTCTAGTTCTAGGTAAAAAAGGGGGTGACTAATATCTATTTCAGTAGCACTCTCTTTTAAAATGTCCTGTGAAACAGGCCTCAAACGCAAGGATGGGTGTTTTGGTAAACACAATCGGATTGGACGGCGCCTTTTCCAATGTTATTGGTTGCACGTGAAAACATTGCCAATCATGGGAAACGGACGCCAAATGAATAATGTCTGCTAGGATATTATTCCAGAGATGTCAAGTTTAAACTGTTTCTAGCTAGTTACGTGACACACTTCTTTTCTTTGTAGACTTAAGTAGTGTTTAGGTTTTCCTATTTCTTGTATTGGTGTTATGAGACTACAAAGAAAAGCTTTCACAGACAGGCTCTTCCTGCAGTAGAACAATATAAAGTTGAGCTTTTAACTCGAGATATACCTATACACTTATAAGAGCTTCAGAATGGGCTGTTATTTTGAGCTTGATCTCCAATACTTTGACCAAATATCGAACTCTAAATGGAGTACTTGAAACGAAGCCCTCGCGATTTAAAATACTATTTCCTTTGAGCTGAAAATCTACAAAATTCTCACCCTACATGTTGCTAAACGAAAACACATAGAAGCAATTAAAATATTTTTCTCATTCAAGCTTCAAGAGATCTTGAGAGGTTTTTGTACTGAATTTTAATATCGAAATTATGGACCAGACCATTTATACGTTTCTATCTGACCTCGCGTTTGGTCACGTAATGCCTTTTATTACTCGTGCCCAGGCCTTTAGGCTGGCACGAGTCTAGGTTTGGGTTTTCTATCAGTCTATCAGTCTATAAGTCTATCAGTCTATCGTCGTAGTCGAGAATGTGCCATGAACACGAGGCAAGCATGAAAACGAGGCAGCGCACGTTCCAGCAAGTTTATAGCGAAACAGTGCAGGATTTTTCACGAGTCACAGGCATTTAATAACCTAAACTCAACTATATATGCATTGATTGCGTTGTAACAGCTTCACGTGAGTCTCAATCAAGGTAAAATTTAAGCCTCTTCATTTGAAATTGAGGAATCGAGGCCGATACTTCTGAGTTCAAATGTAGCTTGCCGGCGAAGCAGCCAAGTATTTTCGCTTCAGTACCGAACTTAAAACGTGACTAAGCTGCCTTTATTTATCTTCTCTATCATAGGGGATAGGGATGACCTTTGAAATTTAAGACTGTCATTTTCATAATGTTGATGAAACCTTTTAACTGGCAGCTGACATTTATTATCACGTTGGATTTTACTCCTTGAAAGGAATGAGGTCAAGATATTTGTATTTTGTACTTCAAAGAAAAAAAAAATATTAAGGATTTAAAACCTTATCTGTTCTGGAATTAAGCTTATATTACTTTTGCAGTCAATAGCGTTCATGTTATAGAATGTTTTGATATTAACCACAGGAAGCCCACGTCAAGTGTTTAGTTGTACTTTAGTACTCTGCAGAATTCTGCAGAACATAATCTTTATGTCTTTTATTTCATTTTGATATTCTAAGCTACAGCCACATGTGCTATTATAAGTGCCTTTTTCGATCAATGTTTGTTGTGCTCATCAAATCCCAACTGTATTACAGCTATACAAATTATTTGCACAAGATAACCACACAACCAGTATTCAGCAAGGGGTATCTTATGTATTAGCCAGGTGATGTATAAAATGAAGTTTGGTGCAATAAATCACTTAATGAGAAACCTTAAATGGTGGTTGGTTTGTTTTCTGCAATGCTTTGAGAGCTTTTCTCTGCATCATGTAGTTTTCCCACCTCAGGAAAAAAAAAAAGAAAAAAAAAAAAAACCTAGTGAGCTGAGATTTGTATGCATAGAATATCATAATACTGTTCTAGATCCTAATTAGTGCTTAGGCAATACAGTGGTTTTCCTTCACTGTGAAGGTGATAATGAACTTAAAATGCAGAATTTTTAGAAAATAAATTCTTCATATGCATTAATTGTCATCATTGAGTTACTTCAACTAGGAATAATCTATTTCCAGTTTTAACCGATTTTGATCGTCGTCCCCTTTAAACTTGGCTACAGTGCAACGTGCATAAACGTTTATTTTTTTAAGTCATCAATCCCAAATAAAAGATAAATGATCAAATATAGGTACAAGAGACTTTTCGACATCATTTTCTGGCCAGGGTCTTTACCTTGAAGAGCTAATTTATTGTTATCTTTAGAAGCATAGTCCTTGTTTCACGCTCAATGCAGACGATTCTTGATTTCCAACTTTGGCTAGATTTTTAAGCAGCTTTGCTAAAGGCATCTTCACGAAACAAGGAATACGCGATCTCCAATGACTCATTCATTATGAGAAGTTTTTTGAAGCTACTAAAAAGTCATCCAACTTTGAAAATGTTCTCTGTGCCCTCGTCTTTCGAGCAGTTTTTGAAACGACACCTGGCCCTAAAAAATTAAAACGTACGTTTTTTTTCGCTTTAACTCGTCAAGATTGGCACAGATTAATAACAGTGAAAATCGCTAAGTTTTTACGAGGTTTCGAGAATAATGTTTGTGAGTTTTGCAAGTTAAAACTGTAAGGAAACTTGTAAATTTTCAGTTTTCAAAGTGTCAGCGCGCGTCAAGTTCACGCCAAAAATCAATAAGCCAATCAGCATCGCAATGTACACGGACGTACTTTCGTCCGTACGTCGTACGTACGTACGTGCATACATACAGCCGTTGGGCTCCCTGTGTGTCCATGAAAAATCAACTCGATGAGTTACCATTTTTTCTTAGGTATGGTGCTCTGCTACAAACAACGCATAAGACAGATAATTCGTTTTTTCGAACCTTTTGCAGCTTAGGGGCTAAGCTACAAAATATACTCTTCCTTTTATTGCGTATTCTATTTGTATTTGGGGTATAATTTGATCAGGAAATCTCTCCCGCTACTGTTAAATTAGAATGAAGGAGATCATTCCATGCGCGATCACACCAGGCTAAATGTTCAATATTTTGAACTTTGAAAGTACCGTAGCTCATGTAGAAAATAAAATTCCTTTGATTCATTGACTCCATTCTTTTTTCTCTTTATTCCAACAATTTGAACAAATCGCGAATACACATTCGAACATTGATGCTGAACTCAACACCATTTAGTTCTTGACACTCAGATATAAATTTGACGATTCAAATGTTCCATTCAATATAATTCGAGGTAAAGGATTGGGGTGTTTGATCGGTGAATTACTAAAATATCACTCTATATTCTTCTACATTTACGCATCCTTACATTTATTTTACCGAATTTGTGACCCGTTTTGCAGCTCAAATTCAGTTACATCTTGAATTCATACACCTCCTGACTGAACTATCAACTCAAAAACACGTTCGTGCACGAAAAACTAATTATTCTTACGTCACCACTGACCGTCAATCATGTCGCCAACAGCATATAGAGAATTTGTCTGCGCATGCGTGTATTTTTGGTTTAAAAATCTGTTGCATGTTGAATGTGGGAATTTTATTCTGACATGGAACATTTCATTGGCAATCTCATTCTTCGAAATTATGTTCAAGTGCCCAAATGCTGATATGTAAGCAGTCTACCTACCGCTAGAGTGTTGTGGATAATTATTTTAATCGAAGGCAATGCAGATGGAGAAATATCACGGATCAAACTCAGGCCAAAAGTGGAGAGAGGACCAGAACCTCGAACTTTCGAGTACAGTTTTGGGCGCTAAGTTCAAAAATAAGGTAAAGCTAGCTGTCAGTAGAAGTCATTACTGACTTGTTAAAGTGTGGATTGAATATGATAAGAACGTTTAAGGCTTCCGTGATCGTCAAATAATTCGCCATGTTTACCTCAATAAAGCACTTTTTGGCTCGAAAATGTCGCATATTCAAACTCAAAATACAAGAACTTGTAGAGCGTGCACCAAAAAAATTATTAAAACATGAGCTTTTTCCATGTTTAATTTTTGTAACTTAATGTTTTCTCGGACATAAAACGTGGTCCGCGGGTAAGATTGCAGGCAGTTTTGGAAGCGTGGTTTAAAGCACGTTTTTACTCAGTACTGGTCAACATGCGAATTCCAGCGAGCGATTAATTCTTCAAGAATTATATACAAAAACTGGCTTGATACGAAATGACCTCTATACCTTCTCTAATATTGAAGTGGGCAATTATTTCCTTGATAGATGCAGCAGATGATAAAATATAATTGGTAAAATTTCTGGAATTTATCATTCTGGAATAAGGCCTGAAACCATGTAATAAACACTGCTTGAAATCAGTGCCAGGGACCGCGTGTTTCTACTAACAAAGCTCAGTATTGCAAAGAGTAAACATGGAAAAAGGTAATCTTTCAATAATTTTTTTGGTGCACGCTTTACAAGTTCTTGTATTTATAGTTTGGCGTATGCGAGATTTTCGAGCCAAAAAGTGCTTTATTGAGGTAAACATGGCGAATTATTTGACGATCGCGGAAGCCTTAAACGTCCTTATCATATTCAATCCACACTTTAACAAGTCAGTAATGACTTCTACTAACAGCTTTACCTTACTTTTGAACTTAGCGCCCAAAATTGCACTCGAAAGTACGAGGTTCTGGTCCTTTCTCCACTTTTGGCCTGAGTTTGATCCGTGATATTTCTCCATCTGCATTGCCTTCGATTAAAATAATTATCCACAACACTCTAGTGGTAGGTAGACTGCTTACATATCAGCATTTGGGCACTTGAACATAATTTCGAAGAATGAGATTGCCAATGAAATGTTCAATGTCAGAATAAAATTCCCACATTCAACATGCAACAGATTTTTAAACCAAAAATACACGCATGCGCAGACAAATTCTCTATATGCTGTCGCCAACAGTCATTTATGCGCATTTTTCTTGCCTTTTCACAGACTGTTATACACAATCGAGGATGATATAAGGCAACTAGATCCGAACTAGTCTATTGATATGAATTAATGAGTACTAACGGTCCTTCTTCAGCAAATTGAATACCCGGGCAAAATACATGATTGACGACGCGTGCACCCGATAGTGAGTATGGGTAGAAATTTCTAAAACAACAAAACTACACAAATTTCAAAACGACAATCCACATCTGCCTTGCTTTACAAACAAAAGAAATTCATTTTTTTGATCTTTTAAATCAATCCCAAAGCTGAAAATTGTGAAGGTTCTGTGACTACCCTTACTTCATTTAGTCGCGTGGGATTTAAGTCTCTCGTACGACAACCATTATTTGAAATAGATTCGATTTCGTATGACTGTGAAAACGGCACGGTCAGAGCACAACACGGTTACAGCAGCAATTTCGAATGTTTTTATAGACACCATGACACTGACACGGTCACGGTCACGGTCACGGTCACACATTTATACGAAAATTACTATAGGAATACATGGACAATAAAGGCACAACAACATGGACTCTCCAGTCAAATCTTGAATTTTCTAATGATTTGTCTGGTAGTGCACTTGCATGAGATGCGAAAAATATATTTCCAAGCATTTCAGTCTGAAAATCGTAAAATCAGTGCTATTCATTTTTCAATGAATTATTTACAAAATGTTTTCTTTTTTTCCCTTTTACTATCAATGTACCTCGATTAGTAAATCTGGTGAGAATTACAAACATAACTGGAGTGATCACAAGTCCTGGATATCCACACTACATGCAACAGGCTTACTATCAGTGGATATTTACACCTACCATACTGCGTACATGGCTTGCTGTCTACTTTGAGGATCTTGATTTCACTCGTCATGATGGAGGGTAAGGGAAGTTTTCATTATCATCTCTTATGATTTCCTATTCTGTGCACCATTGAATGAAAACGTTTGTCGGTCCCGGATGTGTTAAAAATGGCATTCGCGTTTCGCTAAGAGATTCTACATATTTAGATGCTTAAAGCTTGTAACAAAAAAAACAAAAAAAAAAAAAAAAAAAAAACAAAAAAAAAAAAAAAAAAAAAAAAAAAAAACAAAAACAAAAAAAACAAAACAAAAAAAAAAACAAGTGAGCGCGTTGAGGGGGGGGGGGGGGTGCGTTGGGAGGTTGGATGGGGAGGGAAGGGTTACAGCATAATAAATTAGTAATGAAAAACGTTTGATTGCAACGTGCATGCTTGCATCTCCTATGATTTCCTATTCTGTGCACCATTGAATGAAAACTTTTGTCGGTCCCGGATGTGTTAAAAATAGCATTCGCGTTTCGCTAAGAGATTCTACATATTTAGATGCTTGAAGCTTGTAACAAAAAAACAACAACAACAACAACAACAAAAAAAAAAACAAGTGTGCGCGTTGAGGGGAAGGGGGGGTTGCGTTGGGAGGTTGGATGGGGAGGGAAGGGTTACAGCATAATAAATTAGTAATGAAAAACGTTTGATTGCAACGAAGAGAAATTTTAAAGGACAATTTGTCTTATGTAGTGGGAACATGTTACTCCCATAGTCAGATCTCGCAATACAACTGGCATCACCAATTTCTTCACGCAATAGGCTTCTGAACCAAGAAATAGCCACATATGGGACCGGTCATTATTTATCGACAGGGGAAGATGGAGGGTCGGAGGATTTTTGTTGCGACACAGTAAACTGATTCACCTGTTCACACTGTAGCATTTTAATGATCCCCCCCCCCCCCCTCATTGGCGGTTGTAATTTTCGTGATCCCCCGCCCTACACAAAAAATTGCTTATTATCAGTATTAATCACACATCACTTAGGCTGTTCTTGCAATGATCACTTTCATCTTTCTATAAGAAAAATTTTGCTTTCTAAAAAATTAATTGTTAAAACAGCTCAAAATGACAATCAAATAATATGAACTGTCAAGGGCAGGGCACGATTTAGTATACCAGCTAATAATTTTGCTACTGTTTGCAATGACTGTCTCACATCAGTACCACTCTACAGTGAGAAAGTATAATAATCATTAGAAAAAATGTAATACAATAGAACATTTCTAAGTTAACCAAAGACCTTCATGTCATTTGAGTTCCTTTCTTGTGTGTTTAATGAAATGGTTTAGGGAAAAAAATTATCTGAAATTTTTATCACACTTAGTGGAACGTGTTCAATGTGCTACCTTGAAAACAATTTTCCAGCTACATGTAATATCGATTCCTTACAGCTGAGTTCATGAAAGAAAACTATAAGTAACCGCATATAGCTTTATATCACTTACCTGTTACAAGGAATTTGAAGAAAACTGGTCATCACGCTCCGCTGTACCTAAATCTAGAATGACAAAAGAAGACTAAAAGAGTCTAATCAGTAGGATTACTTTAATTAAGCAATGCAGTCATAATGATAGGCTTTATCTCTTTCTATGAAAGACTGTGCATGCTCTACCGTTAAAACCTATAAATACACAAGTCCAATAGATGTTGTGAAAAGAGAGTTGTACCCTGCGACCAGAAGACTTTCTTAAGGTAATGGGCTCGCGCGAGTTTTTATCGACGAATTTTTCTATAAATCATCATCTAGATTGCTTTTGAGATGAGAACATGAAATCATTAAAGAAAATGGGGCGTCACGTCAGTTGTAGTTTTGGTGGTATGATAGCTTGAAAAGAGAGATATCTCGCAATTTCGAACGAAAACAACAGATTTCAGTGTTTGGCCTCTAGCACCTGTAAGTGTTTGCAAATATGCAAACTAAAGGCTTTCAGACATGCTCAAGTGAACAATTAATGTATCATGGAAAGTAATGTGCCCTCACATATTTGTAGGTAGAGCAAAGTATTCGCATTTGAAATTTAAAGATGAATATCTTACGCGCGAATCGAATGTTCATTTTGACGATTTTTTGCCATTTTCTCAAAACCTTATCAACGTTTTTTGTTTGTTTGT
Organism: Telmatactis stephensoni; assembly: GCA_029948255.1. Taxonomy (NCBI): domain Eukaryota; kingdom Metazoa; phylum Cnidaria; class Anthozoa; order Actiniaria; family Isophelliidae; genus Telmatactis; species Telmatactis stephensoni. The sequence goes on from JALIZF010001736.1 coordinate 277,407, forward strand.
TTGTTTACTTTTTCGATATGTTTTAATTTTGATAAAAATACGCCGAAAAAGCAAAAAAAGTTAGGAAGGGTCGCGGTGCTAGATTTTCAGTTATAAGGCTTTGAATGCTGTTACGTGGCGTCCGCCATTTAAGCAATACAAGATAGATTTCTATGACTCTACAGGTAAAATAGAGCACGCGTGATGTTGGGAGAAACACGAGAAAAGTTTGAAAATCACGAGCCGTAGGCGATGATCAAAAATGTTCAAAACTTGTGCAAATATAAGCCAATCACATTTGTCATAATTTTTTAGTCAGTACGACTCAAGCGGTGTTTTTGAGAATAGTTTGACAACTTTCATCGAATTAAGGAATTCAGCACAAATTATCCCGAACAAAGAGCTTTCTGTTTTTATAATTGACAATGGCTCGAAAATAGACGAAAAGGCTAAATATGACTTGCAGTTCTTCAAGATTTGGAAATGTTTACGTGCTTTCGATGAATCGAGCAGCGTTCCACATATTAATTGAAAGCCGTGTTTTTGGTTTAAAAAAGTTGAAGTTTAAAAGAGGTTTACAGAATAAGGATTTTGCTGGTAAACGAGAAGCTTTTAACTTGAATTATCTGTTGGCTGTTCACCGATAGCTTGTGTTAAAACATCTCTACACTGGCGTAGTTTATACGAAGGATGAACAAGTTGTCTCGAGGCGACGGTCAGTTTTGGAAATCTTCGCCTGTCTTTGTAAGTAAGAAACAAAATTTTGTTCAATGAAAAAATAATCCTAATTGATTTAAACTAATCTCAGGCAAAAAGAAAATTCCTGATGTGCATGAATCCTATAGTTCCTTCAGGTTTTTCCTGTAACTCAGGCTATAACAAACTACAATTTGACTGGATTTAGACTGGCGTTGTTTGAAAGTACATGCTCATTCGAGTCATTTTCTTTGAATATTTACACATTTTATATTGCTATTGTCCGACCATGAAGCTCAGCTGTTTGAGCATATAGAGAATTTGTCTGCGCATGCGTGTATTTTTGGTTTAAAAATCTTTTGCATGTTGAATGTGGGAATTTTATTCTGACATGGAACATTTCATTGGCAATCTCATTCTTCGAAATTATGTTCAACTACCAAAATGCTGATACGTAAGCAGTCTACCTACCGCTAGAGTGTTGTGGATAATTATTTTAATCGAAGGCAATGCAGATGGAGAAATATCACGGGTCAAACTCAGACCAAAAGTGGAGAAAGGACCAGAACCTCGTACTTTCAGGTACAATTTTGGGCACTAAGTTCAAAAATAAGGTAAATCTGTTAGTAGAAGTCATTACTGACTTGTTAGAGTGTGGATTGAATGTGATAAGGACGTTTAAGGCTTCCGCGATCGTCAAATAATTCGCCATGTTTACCTCAATAAAGTACTTTTTGGCTCGAAAATGTCGCATATTCAAAATCGAAATACAAGAACTTGTAGAGTGTGCACCAAAAAAATTATTGAAAGATTACCTTTTTCTATGTTCACTCTTTGCAATACTGAGCTTTGTTAGTAGAAGCGCGCGGTCCCTGGCACTGATTTCAAGCAGTGTTTACAACATGGTTTCAGGTCTTATTCCAGAGTGATAAATTCCAGAAATTTTACCAATTATATTTTATCATCTGCTATACATCTATCACGGAAATAATTGCCCACTTCAATATTAGAGAAGGTATAGAGGTCATTTCGTATCAAGCCATTTTTTGTATGTATCGCGATTCTCCTATCACTTTGATCTACAGAGAGACGGCGTTATTTTCCGGTAATGCCGTCTCAAAATCAGCGCTTATGATTGGCCCAAACATTGAGGACTGCATCGAAGTGGCTTTCTTCAAAATCACAAAAACCTACTGAAAATCAATTCAAAATTGAGCAGCAAATATAAAACAACTTTTTAGATAATATCCGTGATAAAATGACCGAAAACAATGACCGATATTTTGATAAAAAATAGCCGCTAAGTTGGATTACAGCTACACGCGACTTGCGAAAAGTAAACTGAACTGGAATCTGTTGGTCTAAACTACAGGTAGATAAAATAACTACACAAAAAATCACGAAAAGAAGTGAAAAGAAATCATCCTAAGTAAAAAAAAATCATGTCTGATAAGTAAAATCGGTAATTTCGTTTTCGTTTTTGGCTTCAATGACTTCAGTCACGGCAAAAGTGAATTTTCGGCAAAGCAAACAAATTGTCCTTTATGAAGACAAAAACGGTATTGTTTAAACAAAGATGACACAAATAACTTTTTAAATAAAATAAACAGAGAATACACAAGTGTGGACTACCTTTTTAATACCTTTCAATAACTTTTCAGCATCATTCCTTTAGGTTGAAGCTATATTTTGACAAACTTTCACTTTCACATGTCGGTCAGCTCGATCGTTTTTCACCAGTTTTGAAGAAACAGCAAAAAAAATCTTCAAAAGCATCAAATAACCCGTACTTCTTTCATTTTGTGAGCTTTTGGGCTTGTTTCTATAGTTAAATCACCTCTTTTAAGAGTGAGAAAGCTTCCCGGGTCTGGCCGCCATTTCCTTTTTGGCTTTCTTCTTGCAAAGAAAGAAAGAAGTTGCCATGGAAACTGTAATTCCTACAACTTTGCAGGTAAAGAGAATCTCGCGTTCAATCAATCAAAAACGATAACTTTTCTCTTTTTTCTTCGCAGAAAATAGTTAGAATCGCGATACAAAACTAAACGCGATTTTGAGACGGCATTATCGGTTTATAATGACGGCGTTGGGAGAAAATATATTCAGGTATTGGCTCCGTCGCTGCGCGACTCCGCCAATACCGAATATATTTTCTCCCAACTAGCCGTCATTATAAACCGATAATGCCGTCTCAAAATCGCGTTTAGTTTATAATAATTCTTGAACAATTAATCGCTCGCTGGAATTCGCATGTTGACTTGAGTAAATAGGTGCTTTAAACCACGCTTCCAAAACTGCTTGCAATCTTACCCGCGGACCACGTTTTATGTCCGAGAAAGCTTTGAGCTACAAAAATTAAACATGGAAAAAGCTCATGTTTTACTAATTTTTTTGGTGCACGCTCTACAAGTTCTTGTATTTCGATTTTGAATATGCGACATTTTCGAGCCAAAAAGTGCTTTATTGAGGTAAACATGGCGAATTATTTGACGATCGCGGAAGCCTTAAACGTCCTTATCATATTCAATCCACACGTTAACAAGTCAGTAATGACTTCTACTAACAGCTTTACCTTACTTTTGAACTTAGCGCCCAAAATTGCACTCGAAAGTACGAGGTTCTGGTCCTTCCTCCACTTTTGGTCTGAGTTTGACCCGTGATATTTCTCCATCTGCATTGCCTTCGATTAAAATAATTATCCACAACACTTTAGCGGTAGGTAGACTGCTTACGTATCAGCATTTCGGTACTTGAATATAATTTCGAAGAATGAGATTGCCAATGAAATGTTCCATGTCAGAATAAAATTCCCACATTCAACATGCAAAAGATTTTTAAACCAAAAATACACGCATGCGCAGACAAATTCTCCATATGCTAGCTGTTTGTGAATTTAAACGAGACTGGAAAGATGGAAAGTCTTTTGTAGTTTAATTTTAAGTTTTGGTTTTCCTTTACAAAAGTAAAATTTGCTGATATACTCATTCGTCAGAAAACCATACATCTTATTCCAAAATGGCGACAGCGGTGACAATCAGTAGAGTAAAACAAAACCAAAACATCAAATATCAAGGCTTATTTTTATGTAGGGTAAAGAAAAACACCGGCAAGACAAAATTAGCGACAAATTTTCTACAGATAAACTTAACATGAATTGTGGACCTCGATGCCTCGCTTTCATGCTCTCTGCTGTCACTAGTGTTCGCCATTTTGGAATTAGGTGTATGTCTTTTACCGGTGAAATAGCGCATAGATTTTGGTGGTCTCTCAGCCAATCAGAACGTGTGTTATAATTGAGCTATATTATAAATTGAAATAATTTATAACACAGGAAGCCCAATCAAATTCGATATCAGCGCGCGCGTGCAAAACATGCGCAAACGTTATGCGCACGAATACGCGAGCGCATTACCTTAAACCAAACCCCTCTTCCGAAAGCTCGAAGAAAAAAATCAAGCTCAGCGAGCCGATCCCTGATTTCCTTCACAAGTCAAATGTAAATCAGTAGATAAGAAAGTTTTTGTATGACGCCAAAGCCAAACGAAAATACAGTAACCTTGCAGTTACTTACCATTTTGGAGTAATTGTAATTTATTGTCCTTCATAGACTAATAGCCGCCCGCATATGCAATTGCTTTTATTCGTACTTTTATCAATACAACGGTGATTCTAACCAAAAATATCAAAAATGTAATGGTCAAAACAATCAAATGGTTTTGGTTATAAACAATTTAATTGGCTGTTTCAACCAGGGACATTTTACAGTGTAAAGTACGTTGATGTTGGTCCGTTCATTCACCTTTCCCCTTTCCAGGGAACGCGGAGCAACTTAAACGTGGTGGGGCTAGATAAATTCAGGTTTATCGCTCAAAAAAAGGCTCATAGGGACGGACCATTTGATTTTTGATGGAATGGGGACTAGTTATATTAGTATGCTCGAATTTTATTTTCAAGCTTAACATGTGCTGCAAACAATTTGAATCGCAGAAACGTACCAAATTTGCCAACAAAGAATGTGGCAAAATTGATAAAGAAAGATCTTCCCAACCGTGTTTTGTAGCAAATGTGGTATAATGTAATACTTAGCCATTGCAAGAGCGAAGCTCCTGCTCAAGAATTTTGTAAAAAAAGCTCGTAACCACCGTTTCTAAGTCGTTTTGGGATGTTTATTTCTTCTGGGCAGAGTTATATGATGCTGATTTTTCATGTCAGTCTTTATGTGGAGCCGTCTCAATTTCTTTCGGGCATAGTTAGAATGGATCGATTTTATTTCATATACGTATTTGCACAAACATTACCCCTTCAAACCATAGAAACTGAGACCGAAATGAACTTCAGGAAATCAGATTATTTTGAAAGGATCAGTATTTGTTTAAATTGGTATATATCTTCACAGACTGGCAAATGCACTAAATGCAGTTGTGAGCAATTAATAACTTGAAGAATTTTTGATCTCAACAGGTCAAACAAACTCATTTTGTATGACGCTGACGAACGACAGCTTTTTCAAGCCTCCAACCAACAAAGGGGCAAATCAAGGCTTCTCTCAAAAATCACTAAGCTGCAAATGACATACAACTCATCTTTTTCAACTTCTCAAGGAAGAGGGTTTCGCATGCGCTATTTTCTAATAGGCATACCTTTTACGAATGGTGAGTATGATATGAAGAATTATAATTTTTTCTGTTAAAATTTGTACTATTTCTGAGTTTTCCTTCTTAAGCGGCGGGAAAAATTCGGCTTTCAGGCTAGACTAGTTGGAACCCATTTTACCGCTATCTGCTGTGTGACATAATCATCCAATAATCTTTTTATTATTGACGTAAATCTTTTTAAAAAACTCATTACTAATCTATAAACAGTGGGGCCAATCAAAAAACTCTAATCGGTCACGTGGAGTGACCTTTTTACCGCGATAAAACACTGATACATAAAACACGAGTATTGATGGATCAGTATACCAGTATAGTACCGACGAAAGCTTACAAATAAATACTTTTACAACACTTGATACTAATCTCGCGATCTGATTGGTTGATTAGAGTATGTCAATAAGAGGACAGACACACTGCTGACGCGTTTCAGCGCGCGCGCTCGTTCTGTTGCCCCGTTTGAAAAGGATTTTTTAACTTTTATCTCAAATAATTGTTGTAAAAAACAAATTGAAGATGGTTTTGAGTTGTCTGTCCTCTTATTGACACACTCTTGACGTCATAAAATGTTCAAAACTTTGCAGTGAAACCACTCGCTGCGCTCGTGATTCCACTTGAGTTTTGAACATTTTTACCTCCAAAACTGATAATGAAAGGAGAAGGTTTTGTAACTCAAACGAGATAAAAGGTAATTAAAATAAAAAAAGTTTTTCGTCCATGATTCGGCCGATAAATTTTCTTGTTTTAAGCATAGTTGGTCATCCCCTTTAAAATTGTCACTCGAAAACGTAGGGGCAGTTATGTTGTATAACCGACACTTTACTTACCATTCAATATTTTTTTTATTGAAAGCTTGCAATGTGGTCATTGACGGCATGGCCTTTATTTGTAAGCCTTCTTCGGTACTATAATCCATTCGACAATTGCTAGGACTTTGTGCTGGTAAAAGATTGATGCATAAACATGAGTGTTTTATCGAATCAGTTAAAACATTGATGACTTATTATTAAAGAGTGTTTTAACTTATTTGATAAAACACTTTATAAACGCTTTATAAAAATGTTTTATGCATCAGTGTTTTATGTAAAGTATAAAAGAACTCGAGGATGCGTTATATTGGTGGATAAAGATCCGAGCCGTAGACGAGGGTCTCAGTTTAGACCGATATATATCGCGCCCTAGCTGTCAAATATTATATTTGTCCAGAATTTCCTAGGTTAGGTTATTTTTGGCTCAGAAAATCCAAGTTAAAGTTTACTAATGCAAATAAAGAAAGTTCTTTATCCGGCAGTGATTTCTATTGTGTTTTCTAATGGATTATTAATGAGTTTGATAACATGATATACAGATCACTCTACACGAGACTGATTTTGAAGGATATAAGTTGAAAAATCAAGGAGATACGAATTTTCAAAAAACGAAATTTTGTATGAAAACACTTACAGTTATGCGAGAGATACAAACAAATTTTTGAATCGAAATCTCCTTAATTTTTCAACTTATATCCTTCAAACTTCACAGTTTTACTGATTTTGATGTGCTCTTTCCAGCTATGGTAATTGTTTTTAAATTTGAGAACTTTTGGAATTACATGAAAAAGCCGTTAGTATGAAATGACTGTGTAGCAATTCACAAAATACGTCATTTACACGTATAAGATTGCAGAATACGTCTTGGTAACAGTCATATTCGGATTCAGCATGAAAAATTAGTTTAGAATAGTTGTGTTACCAGCCTCTACCCCAAAATGCCTTCTGCACTTTCAGTTGTGATCGACTTTTTCAGTTTTGCGCCTTGTCTAAAAGTGGGATAACTTCCTCTGTAACACAACAGCCAAAAGGTAACACGAATGCTCGTGCTTTTACACACAAAAATCCACCATTCTAATCGTCATTCACTGATATCACAATACAATTCAAGCGGTTAAGAATGGATTGACGGAGGCTAGTTCTTCTCTTTTTCGTTTAAAGGAATTATATGCATCTCGAAAAGATTCTACGCAACAAAAATAGCGTGTTTTCGGTATGGCTAGTAAACCACTTCGATCTATGTGCTTCTAAATGACTGTGCTGGTTACTCATGCGCAATACCGGTTTCTATCCTGTTCTACAATCAGGGAAACAAGTCTATTTCCAATAATACCATGACCCTGAGGGATATTAGTGATTATTATATGATTGAGTCGGTTTTCTTTGTTATTTGTAGGGCTTTATATCGCGTATTTCCCTAGTCATTATGAATTCAAGGGCATTATACAGATATTGCCCTCCTACGAGGGCATTATACAGATATTGCCCTCGTATGAGGGCAATATACAGATATTGCCCTCGCCCCATACTTCCCTAGGTCATCTTAATTTGGATGTTAGACTTAGAAATTTTCTACTGAGCCCCGAAATCATGCGCTAAGTAGCCAATTTTGGTGAAAAAAATCTCTTGAGAAATAACTTTAGGAATCGAACCCGAGACCTTCTGCACACCTATACCCGCCTTTAACCTCTATACTACTGAGCTAACTGATGGAAACTTATAAAAAAAAAATCGTTTTGTCTGTTATAATAGTGTTCGTTAACTTCACCGTGAATAGAATTGAAAAGCAATTGTTTAAGATTTCCTTCTGGGAATTCAGTAACAATGATCAGATCGTTAATGTCATTTGGGATTGTTTTAGTGTGAAAACCTCCTCAATCATATAATAAGCCTACGGGCCTACGGCCCTCGGGATGTATATGGCTAAAAGCCTCGGTTCTCGGTAATTAACTCTTACTTAAAGGGGGACTTTTACTAAACCTCCCGAGGCTGAGGGGACATTTAATCACTAATATCCCGAAGAAGTCATGGTATTACTTTGTAATACCATGATCACCGAGGAAATAAACGAAATATACTTCGCTGTTTGTTCATCCAAAACTTGAAAATATTATACAATTCTTTTACCAATTGCGCGTAACCCTGTTCTCTGGGGACTTTCGAAAATAGATTTCTTTGTTATATACTTACAATGAACAAGTATTTATAGGTTGTTAATCAATTCGAAAGCTAAATGCTTTCTTTGTGTCGTTATGCTCATGCGCAAAATAGAATGCATAGATCCCACACGCGTAAGAGTGTGCAGTGGTAAGAGGTATCGGTGCGTTAGAAAGATATAGAGTTTCGGGACAGCGTGCAAAGTTGTCCCGATCGTCCCGATGATTGCGTTAAATGAGGGACAACCACTCATGAATAACATGAGGGACGATTAGTTCTTATCGTCCCTCATTAATTATGGATGAGGGACGATTAGTTCTAATCATCCCTCATTCATAATTAATGAGGGAATATTAGAACTAATTTTCCTCTTTCTATTCATGAGGGAGGGATGTTAGCGATTAAACGTCCCTCCAAAAACAATAGATCCCGAGGTGATCATGGTATTATTATAAGTAATAGCATGGCTATGAGGTTGATTAGTGATTAAATGTACCCGAAGCCGAGGGAGGTTTAGTGGAAGTCCCGAGGCCGTAGGCCGAGGGACTTTTACTAAACCTCCCGAGGCTGAGGGGACATTTAATCACTAATCAACCGAAATAGCCATGCTATTACTTTGTAATAGTATGGTTGCCGAGGAAGTATATGTGTTTCGCCTTATCGTGGCGTAAGGTTACTTATAGTTTAAGAAGCATCAGCTCATCATAGGGTTTATTTTTGCACTTTACATCAGTCTTAGCCATGTGACATGAGGTCTTCACGGATTACGAAGAAACAAAGTCAACTAGAGAAATTACATATAAAATTATTTAGCAAAAATTACATGTATACTTAAACTCAAATGTTGTATAACTTACAAATTCGTTAGCTCCTACGACGAACTAAAAGAAATAAAGATGTAACTGGAACCTGTTTTCTTGCCGCTTCCGAGCGGTCACACGGGAACAAAATACTTCAATTCTGCTCTCCTCTCGGGGGTCCCCAGGGGGGGTTCACACAGGAATCCCAAACACTCCCCTGCAGTGCGGAAATTTGCATACTTGCTAATTGAGCAACGACAACTAACTACAATGTTCTTTAACTAACAAATGAATACTAAATAGCGTTCTTTTTTGAGTATCTTAGAATGTTCTATTCTTTGTTGATGAGTTCTTGGTTGGTAGCAATGAGGCTCAACTTGTGAATAGGGCGGTCATACTCGCCAGTCTTGGTCTTTATCCTGACTTTCCTGACAAGGCCGTCTGCTCCAGCATATGTGTTAACAATCAGACCCATTTTCCATTGAGATCTTCTGTGGTTTGGATCGAGCTCTAGGACTAAATCACCAACTTGGACGTTTTCCCTAGTACGAAACCATTTATTCCTGGGAAGAAGGTTTGGCGCAAAGTATTTCATCCAACACTTCCAGAATTCACTGACTCGACTTTGAGCACTTCGGAGTAAATCTCTTGGGTTGACCCGATCTTCGGCTTCTGGCTGAGGGTTTGGGTTTTGAAGACCAACAAGAATGTCATTTGGAGTGATTGGTGGTCGTTCCCAAATGTCATCCGAACTAGGGTATAGCGGACGTCCATTGACTAAGTAAGTGATCTCTGAAAGGATTGTTCTCCACTGTTCTTCTGTATAAGTCTGGTTCTTGCAGGTAGCGTTGAGAGCTTGTCTCACAGACTTGATTAGTGACTCTACCACTCCATTCTGATGACTTGCATGAGGAATGTTCCACTCCCAGGTGAAGTCACAGTTGAAATCTTCGGTAAGGGTATTCTTTATCTTGGTCATGTCCCAGTTTTGGGTTACTTCTTTAAGGTAGTCTTGAGCACCAATGAAATTGGTACCGCAATCCGAGTAACAAACTTTGGGGTGTCCCCGAGTACTTGCAAATCTTCGAAAAGCCATGAGAAAAGTGTCTGAACTTCTATCAGTTACAAGTTCGAGATGAATTGCACGTGTTGTCATACACGTGAAAATAATGCCTTGAGCTTCTTTCAGAGTCTTTCTATTCAAACGAATATGTAATGGACCGAACATATCCAACGCCGTGTTCGTAAATGCTGGATGGCCAACGCTGTTCTTAGATTTGGAATCTGTCCCATCAGTTGCTCGAGAGGTTTTCTACGCAGCTTCCTACACAGGATACAAGCTCTCGTCAAAGCTTTAGCAGTTCCACGAATCCCAATGATCCAGAACTTTTTTCTTGATTCATGGATGAGACTTTTGTAACCACAATGGCCACGTCTGTTGTGCACATGGAGTAGAAGTAAATGTACTAACTTGTGTTTGCCTGGAACCAGAATTGGATTCCTTACGTCCTCTGGAAGACTTGTAATTGTCTCTAGACGGCCATGTGCTCGAAGTAAACCATTCTCATCCTCCTTTGGTATTAAATCTTGAAGTCGTTTCAAGTTCAACTGGGTTTGGCACCACTTTAAAAGTTGTTGCTCTGATGTTTTCAGCTCCTGAACCATGATCGGACCAGTTACTCTAGCTTTCTGTCTGGCATTTCGAACAAAACGATTTACATAAGCAAGGGTTCTTCTGATCTTAGAATAAGAAGAACAGTTCTTTAGTAGATGCGCAAGGATTGGATTTTCTTCTCTTTCTTTAGAAGTGTCTGCATCCAAATGTCGATAATTGATTATTGTACAGTCCACATGTTCTTTAGTTTCCTTGATGGTTTTCTTTTCCTTCTTGATATCTGGATTCTGTACTTTGTTGTCATGATCATTCGTTGTGTCTTTGAACTCTGGCCATAGAGACTCGGGAAGTTGCAGAAAGGCAGGTCCTTTCAGCCAGTTAGTGAGATTTTCTCGATCGATGCCTCTCGTAAGCGCATCTGCAGGGTTACTTTTAGATCTTACATACTGGAAATCATCTACTCCAACCGTCTCCTGGATTTCGGCAATTCTCGCTGACACAAATGGCTTGAATTCACGAGGTGGGGTTTTGACCCATGACAACACTGTAGAAGAATCTACCCAGAGAATTCTTCGGCAATCGTTGATCTGTGCAAAGTCTAATGCTTTCGAACAAGTGTCATACATTCGAACAAGCGCTAGGCAACCTAGCAGTTCAAGTCGAGGTATTGATTTCTTCTTTAAAGGTGCGACGAACGATTTGATCATCACAGGATTGCAGCAGTAAGATCCATCTGACAGCTGCCATCTAAGGTATAGCACTGCACCGAAGGCTAGCTCTCCCCCATCTGAAAACCCATGGACTTCAGGTTGACCGACAGCATTGTGAGGTTTTATTTGACGATCAAAACTCAACTGCAGAAGGTGATTCATGATCTGTACACTTTCTCTCCATTTTCGTTGGATGCTCTCTGGTAAGATTTCATCCCAGCCAAATCCGGAACTCCACAACTCCTGTAGATCTATCCTGAACTTGACTGTTACCGGTGAAACTAGGCCAATGGGATCCCACAGCTGGGCTAGTAGTGCTAAGCAGTTCCGCTTTGTCAAGTGTTCTTGATGAGAAATAATTTTGTCTTTCTTGAAAGAGAACGTATCGCGCTTTTTATTCCACCGATGACCGAGTAAATCCACAGACTCTTCCTTCTCTGATTGATCAATCTCCTTGTTGTTCGAGTGCCATTCTTTGATCTGAAATTGTCCCTTCACGAGTATATCTTCTATGTCTCTGGTGAGTTGTTTGGCTTGGATGGCCTTTGGTCTCGATGCAGCAATATCATCGACGTATGCATGTTCTCGAAGCTCTTTTGCGGCTTCTGGAAACTCCTCCTCTGAGGCTTTGGCTAACACGTTGATTGAATTTGTGGCGATATCGGGCGCTGGTTTATCGCCAAAACTCAGTCTACACCATTGGTAGACGGTAGGTGATTCATCCGGATTTTTCCTCCAGAGAAATCTATGGTAAACTTGATCATTAGGGTGAACCATGATTTGATTGAACATTTTTCGGATGTCGCCAGAAAAGGCAACATTGTCCCATCTCCAAGCTAAAAGCACATCTGTCAGGCTGTTGATGTAGTTTGGTCCTTTTTCTAAATGGTCGTTTAGCGATAGACCATCGTGGCCTTTCGCGGAAGCGTCGAACACGAGTCGTACTTTTGTTGACTTCTCGGGTGTAAATACGGCCTGAAGGGGCAGATACCATTCAGGTTCATCGTGCTTTACTTCTTCTGGTGACACTTTGGTAACAAATCCTTGATCGACCAGCTTTTGAACTTCCTCCTCTACGACGTCAAAGCAGTCTTTTTTCTTGAAAGTCTTCTCCGATGAGTGCATTCTCTTAAGCACGATGTCATAGTTACTATGCTTCGGAGGTCCACTCTCTTTCCAAGGCATCTTGACATGAATTCGTCCATCTTTTAGGGTTGTTGAGTTCGAAACAGACTTAACAAACTTGTTTTCTCGTAGAGTGTTCTCTGAGCACGTGCATAGCTTGGTTGGTTTAACTCCTATTTGATCTTGATGAAGTAGTTTCTTTATATCATCTACGGCACTTACAGTACCGACATTTATGGATTGAACACTTGGCATGTCCATTTCTGACGTTGTTGAAGCAAACTGTCCAAGGGCGTACCAGCCAAAACAGTTTCTTTTAGCAATCGGTTCTCCAGACTCTCCTGAGCGAGTATGGATATCAATAAATGCTTCTGCAAAGTCCGTTCCAATAAGTAGGTCAATTTTTCCACCTGATAGATGGAGCTTGTCAGCTATTGGTCTCAGATGAGCATATTCTTCTACTAGACTTCTTGAAACTGTCTTTGCGTTGCTACAAGGTTTACTTACTGAGTAGACTTGAAGTGTCTTTTGGATATCTTCTTCGGCAATCGAAGCCAGTGTAATTTGGAGGAAGGTCGAGACTTCTGACTTAGTTTTCCCTACAGCAAGATTCATTGTGAGGTGGGTTGTCGGACCTGTAAGTCCAAGTTGCTTGGCAGCTCTCTTCGATAGCAAGCTTGTATTTGAGCCGCTGTCTAGCATGGCTAGAAATTCGATGAACTCTCCATCAGCGTTAAGAACTTTCACTTTTTGTACAGGGCACAATCCTGCGATCGTCTTGAGTTTGGTCTCTCGGTCTGTAGCATTACTCTGTAAATTGTTGTTATCTGAAGCAACTCCTTCACTTGTTGTGTGAGGAGTGTTGGAACTTGGAACATCTTTCTTTTCGTTGTGCAGAGAGCGATGATGGTTCTTTTTGCATTTCCCACAAGACGTACCATCCGGTTTTTTACAGTCGTTGGTATGATGCGATGCTCGAAGACATTTCCTACATCTTTGGTACCTTTTGACTGCGTCCCATCTTTGACTTACGGTTGAATTTTGATAGACGGGGCATGCTGGCAGCAAATGCTTGTCTATGCAACCTAACGGACAGGTCTCATCGTCTTGCGCAGGTGTAGAGGTTGAAGTCACGTGATTCTCTGATCTTCTTTGATAAACCACTCGCTGTGTTGTCACTTTGTCGTCTTCTTTTCCTCTGGAACACAGACTTGCTTCCTGGTGAAGCCAATCCACAAGGTTTTCCACATTCTCTTCTTTACTTTGTCTTTTCATTTCTCTGCCAAAATCTACGTTATCTCTGGAATCCAGCTTAGACAAGAGCTGTGACATAAAGAACGGGGATTCGTTAGCGCTCTTCACGGAGCAACCGTTATCTTCCATATCATTGACATATCTCTGAATCGATGTTGCAAACATAATAAGTGACTTGGAGTCTCTCTTTATGGCTTTCAAATTGTTAATCTCCGTTAGGAGACAGTCCATTAACTTTCGCTTATCTTCGAATTCGACGTCCAAAATCTCCCACGCCTGACTGATACTCTTACATGTTTTCACTTGCTCACTCCACCAGCAGTTCTTTGGCATTGCCTTACGGAATCGTTGTAACTGTTCGTCCGGATCTTGTCCATATTTTTTCATTGCATGATTAAACTCCTTTTTCCAGGTGGCGTACGTTCTTCGATTACCATCCCACGTGGGAACAGGCAGTCTCTCTAGGGTGCTGGCATTAGGTTTTGATCCTAAGACTTCTGCCATTTTGGACACTGCGGCTGTCATAGCTTCTACAGCTGCTGACTCTGACTTGGCGCTAGCTTGTTCCTGAACCGTTTTGTTTCCACTAGCTTGCTGATCGCACTCTTTCTCATATACGGCGAACTTCTGTGTCAATTGGAAATAGTCAGTTTTTACTTTAGATCCAGCGATTTCTATATCCTTCAGACGATCATCACCATCTCCAGCCTTCAACAATTTATTGCAAATAGCCTCTTGTTCTTTCTTTATGTTTCTGTATCGTGCTTCAATTTCATCAAACAGAGGTTTGATTCTCTCTAATTGTGGCTTTGTTGCAAATAATACTTCAAATTCTTCTGATAATTCATAGAAACTTTTCAAAGAGTTCCTCATTTTTCCAATGAGGGTGTTTACGTCGGTTTTGGACGGCATTTTGGTGAAATTCCGGTTAAGATGCAAATTTTATGCAAATTTCACCAGCCTCGTTTTCGTGCTCCCCACGCGGTATGACTTTGTCGGGATTTTGTATTTTCCAAGAACAAATAAATGAATTGATAATTTCGTATTTCTAACAGCTTGAAATATGACTTTTACATCTTATTTGCCTTCTAGAGGTCTTCTTTGGTTGATTTACTTGCCTTCTGAGTTTCCTTACAGCTTCAAAGACGGTCAGTCGCTCGTTTACGGCAGTCGGTTGTCCTCGATCTTGTTTACCTCAGTTCGGCCGGCGTGCTTCTTTCGATTGTCGAATTTTTGACTGTTTCGCCTTATCGTGGCGTAAGGTTACTTATAGTTTAAGAAGCATCAGCTCATCATAGGGTTTATTTTTGCACTTTACATCAGTCTTAGCCATGTGACATGAGGTCTTCACGGATTACGAAGAAACAAAGTCAACTAGAGAAATTACATATAAAATTATTTAGCAAAAATTACATGTATACTTAAACTCAAATGTTGTATAACTTACAAATTCGTTAGCTCCTACGACGAACTAAAAGAAATAAAGATGTAACTGGAACCTGTTTTCTTGCCGCTTCCGAGCGGTCACACGGGAACAAAATACTTCAATTCTGCTCTCCTCTCGGGGGTCCCCAGGGGGGGGGGGGGGGGTTCACACAGGAATCCCAAACAATATGGGAAAACTAGAACGATTTGGACCATGTAACAAGTTACAAACGAATAAATTAAAAGTGCTGTTATTACTCTAGGGAACTCTATTTAGACACTATCACCCAACCAGAACAGTACAAAACTAGTGCAAGAAAGACCAAACACAAAGAAAACAATGCCTCATTACAACTGCACTTGTCTGACTAGTTATTTATATTCACCAAATAGTATTGTAATCCATCCCACATGGTTTAGACTACACTGAAAGGTGACTTGAAGCTAATTTGCATAATTCAAGTACTGCTAGCTGCGGATGTGTCCTCAAGAAATTTCTCAGGGACGTATCCATAGCTGGACCTCTTGCATAAACATGAGGTACGATTAGTTACCAATCGTACCTCATGTTTTATGCATTAGGTACGATTAGTTACTAATCGTACCTAATGCTTATGCATGAGGTTCGATTAGTAGCAGTGAGGGGGCATTTAGCCATTAAATGCTCCTCTCGGAACAATAGAATCCGAGGCAGTCATGCTATACTCTACTTTCACATTCCCCATAATGCCTCTGTTTTTTGGGGGGTAGTTATTGTAATGCTAATCAAATCAGTTGTTATTAAAATCAAATACATTTGAATTACAATAACTACCCCCCAAAAACAGAGGGCATTATGGGGAATGTGAAAGTAGAGAATTACTTATAATAGTATGCTATTTCCGCCAGTCCTTCATAGAGTGTGATTCATTGCGGTCTAGATCGCATAAGAAAGCTAGCTTCTGCATCAACA
The DNA here is from genome assembly GCA_029948255.1 of Telmatactis stephensoni. Lineage (NCBI taxonomy): Eukaryota > Metazoa > Cnidaria > Anthozoa > Actiniaria > Isophelliidae > Telmatactis > Telmatactis stephensoni. Next base: position 293,578 of record JALIZF010001736.1, read on the forward strand.
GGTCAGCAATAGCAATTTTTCCTTCCTTTTGAGCTTATACGCCTAATGCATCTATTTTGAATTTCCCCTTCCAACTCACACAAGTATCGTTACAGAAAAGAATATGAAAGGGTTTGGCGTGGCAAACATTTAATTTATTTTATTTTTTTTAGTGCGTGTGATTGTAAAATTCATGTATTTTTTATATTTATAAATACCAAATGTATATTTACGTGCATCTGTAATCTATTTATACAAAACTATTTATGTAAATCAGTTTCGACCTAATAACAAGTTGTAATTTCATACAAAATGCAATCCAACTTCCAAGCACTTTGAGCTTTTTAGTTATTTTTGGAAGTTTTTACTCTATTTATAGCGGAAGAGCCCTAGTCAGGGAGCTATACTAAAGTATGTGTGTATGTATTGTAAATATTTAGTTTCTTTCACATAATTATGTAGTATATGGCTGAGGGTACAATAAAGTAAATTGTTTTTGTTAGTAAGGCGGAAAACGGGTAAAACAGGTGCATACACTTGACTAATCGTAACATAGAAGATTAAAATATACAACAATACTCACCCATTTTTGAATTTAAACTTTAGGTTCTTGTAACAGTGACTGGCATGTCTCATTTGACCAATGGGGCCCTGGCAGAATCAATGTAACATGGGACCCCTTACCAGTGAATTCCAATGTTGTCAATGGAAGTGACTACACATATCTAGTAATGTTCAACAATACGGAAAATGGACAGCAAAACTTTACTCTATCGGATAAAACGTCAATCACTTTGACTCACCTACATCCCAACACATTATACAAATTTCAAGTGGTTGGCTTCCATTCAAAGAACGTTAGTTCTATCACCGTGTACAGCTGCGTGGAAACGATTACAACAGACGATGGTAAGTCTGTTCTACTCAGAGCTATAACATGTCTGCCTAGTATCTTTGACTCATATCTATTTGTTTGGGCATTGATGTATGTCATGCCAAGGATGTTTGAATCAGGAACCTTCGACAAGAAGCTACTATGTCGCATATTGGTCCCGCTAGACATCTGCGTCTAACGAATCGGATTATTTTCAGCTTCGTATTTGTTATAATACAGGGCGCACAATAATTTGCGGGAACTCGTGGCCGTCGTCTTTAACTTCATACATTTTTTCGAATAGGAACTTTCAGATCTCATATTGGTCGCTTAAACTATCCTGTCTGCACCTGCCGAATTATTTACTTTTACAGCGTACTCCTTTCCGTACAAATCAAACCAAACCAAACCAAACTAGCAAACAAACAAACAAACAAACACACACACACACACACACACGCACACACACACAAAAAAGAAAAAATCTGAGCTTTCAAATAGTTACTAAATCACTCTATTATCACCCCCCAAAAAATCTTTCACACGAAAGCTAATTGTCAAAAACAAAAGAAAGCCTTCTCTTTACGTCTTTACTGTAAAGAAGATGATTAAATTAGATTATTTTATATTTTGATTAATATATATCTATATGAAATATTATTGAACTTTTCGTGTCAGTTCAATGGCGTCTTGTCGGTGGAAAATTACCTAACGAAGGTAGAGTAGAAGTCTTATATCATGGTGTCTGGGGATCTATTTGTACTAGTTCATGGGATCTCAACGATGCAAATGTGGTCTGTCGGTCTATGGGATTGCCACCTGCAACATATGCACTTGGTTATAACAATGAATTTCAGGGAAGGTACTCCTGGAACATCAAAGTTTGGTTGACTAACTTGCACTGTACAGGACATGAGCTGAGTCTGTTGGATTGTCCTCATCCAGGACTAGGAATCGTATCGTACTATTGGTGTAGGCGTTCTTATTACCGAGCAGCTGTGGTCTGTGGCCATCCACCAGGTACATTAAAGTCAAATGAACTTGCCTACCTTATCTCAATTCTCTACATAATATATCTAATATTTTTTGACAATAGTATCGTCAGGTGTTGCTATTTGATTGTATTTTCTTTGAATTTCGTAGCTTACAAAGTCAGTGTTACACATATAACTGGAGTGATCACAAGTCCTGGATATCCACACTACATGCAACAAGCCAACTATCATTGGATATTTACACCTCACATGCCAAGTACATGGGCTGCTGTCTACTTTGAGGATCTTGATTTAAATCGTCACTATGGAGGGTAAGGGAAGAGAACCTCATCCTTTTTTATAACCTTTTTTTGTACGAAGCTAGTCAATTCCCTGCATGGGATCGAGTTTCGTATGATCGGTGTTCGTTTCTGTTCAGTTCATCAAATATTTAGTTTTTCATATCGATTCCCATTTAAACTGGAAATCTCATATTTCATACATTTCCAAGAAAATCAAACGTTGTAGTTGTATCCTCTCAAAAATACGTCCGATTTCGTAAACACTCCAATTCTTGTTCAACTTTACTATACAATGATTTACCCGTTTGTAACTTATGCTCTCACTACTTGGGGTAACACTTACCCAACTAATCTAAAACCAATCATTACTCTTCAAAAAAAGCTATTAGAATACTGACTTTCTCTGACTATAATTCTCACTCAATTCCACTTTTTCTTAAACTTAAGTTACTTAAATTTACAGACTTAATATTTATTCATAATGCATTATTTATGTATGATGTTCATCATCATAGACTTCCATCTGCTTTTAATGAATTTTTCACAAGGGTAAATAGAGTACATAAACACAATACTAGACTAGCCAGCAAAAAGGCATATTATTTACCAAAAATAAGGACAAATTATGGAAAATTTAACATCCGTTTCCTTGGAGGTAAAATTTGGAATTCTGTATCTAATGATCAAAAAGCTAAGAGTCGCAATGTCTTCAAAAAATATATAAATGACTTATTGTTTGCCGATTATTAATTTCTGTTATTTGCTGACATATAAAATGCTCATGTTTAATTTGATAACTCTATTTATTCCTTCTGATTATTATTATTGTATTTTTGATTTTTTTTCTTTCTTCTTTTCTCTTCATCCTTTTTCTAAACTCTATAAACTACTATTGTTGGTATTACTTTTTGCACAATATGAATTATTACTTTTCTATATCCTAAAATAACTGTCTGACCATAGCTACTTTACTTGATTAGCATTTTTTAGCTATCCTAATAGGTCCGGAACATCAGAACGTTAAAACTAAAAACAGTAATAAAGCATTTATACTTCTACGTAATTTGTCTATGTGATATTCACTTCACTTCATGTGGTATTACGGTCATGGGTTCGAATCCCGTTGAAGCCCCGAATTTTTTTCGGGCTTTTCTAAAGCAATTGCCTAAATTGCTTACATATCCGTGATGATCTCTCAATATTTCTAGTTCCATTACCGCGGATCAATCCATATACATATACATTTACATTCCTATGTGGTATTACTATGAACCCAACAAAATGGCCTGCTCCCAACATATGTGGCTTCATAGCTCAGTTGGCAGAGCATTGCACCGGTATCGCAAAGGTCATGGGTTCGAATCCCGTTGAAGCCCCGAATTTTTTTTTCGGGCTTTTCTAAAGCAATTGCCTAAATTGCTTACATATCCGTGATGATCTCTCAATATTTCTAGTTGTCTATGTTTATAAGACACATTTCTACCTGCTATAATTTAGTCCCAATTATCCCTTTGTTTACAACTCGACTTGAAAAGAGTAATACATCAATGTTGATTAATCCCACCCACTTTATTTTCCGAGCTACTAAAAACTAATCGGCTATTAAAGAAAATTACAATTGGAACTGTAAATTTTTTATGTATTAGAGACATAGCGAATATATAATAATACTTTTTGTAGATCGTTGCAGATTGAACCTATTAAAGGTTAGTATAGTATGACGATATAGTTCACAGTATTGGCGACAATATATAGCACAGGCTTGTGCTGAAGAAATTGCTGATGTTGCCTCGATGATTAATAGCAAAACAACCAAGGTCGTGATATCTAGCCTAACAACAAGAACCGACGATAATTCTCTTCAAAAGAAAGCCATTGAAGTAAATGTAATTTTAAAACAATTGTGTGAAAAGAAAAACCTCCAGATTACTTCAAGAAATTCTAAAAACTACATAATTTGAAAGAGAATGCCATTCTCTAAAATTTGGTGCAATTTCTATCTCGATCCGACATTTCGTTGTCGAGTTATTAGGGATTTTTGTTTCACGATGACGTCATAAAAGTGACGTCACTAATAACCATTAAAAGCCATTATAAGCCATTGGAAACGGCAAGTGATGATGCAACGAACATGTATATGAAGTGTTTCTACGTAACTAAGTTAAAACTTTTGGTCATCGAGCTTTATTAGGTATATTTCAAATTATCGGTGACGTCATTATGATGTTAGAGGATTTTGCTATATATTCTTGCTTATTAATGTTTCTAATACTTATCTTCAAAAAATCAAAAATCTAAAAACATACGATTTTGAGGACTTCGAAGCTCTTTCACTATACAAAGTATAAGAACAACCGAACTTCAAACAAAAAAGTTGAATGAAGAAGAAGTAATTGTCTAATAATCTAATAATCATATGGGAAATAGTAAAGGAAATTTATGAAAATTACTTCTTCATTCAACTTTTTTGTTTGAAGTTCGGTTGTTCTTATACTTTGCATAGTGAAAGAGCTTCCAAGTCCCCAAAATCCTATCTTTTTTGATTTTTGATTTTTTGAAGATAAGTATTAGAAACATTAATAAGAATATATAGCAAAATCCTCTAACGTCATAATGACGTCACCGATAATTTGAAATATCCCTAATAAAGCTCGATGACCACAAGTTTTAACTTAGTTACGTAGAAACACTTCATAATAGTAATACATGTTCGTTGCATCATCACTTGCCGTTTCCAATGGCTTCTAATGGCTTTTAATGGTTATTAGTGACGTCACTTTTATGACGTCATCGTGAAACAAAAATCCCTTATAACTCGACAACGAAATGTCGGATCGAGATAAAAATTGCACCAAATTTTAGAGAATGGCATTCTCTTTCAAACTATGCATGTAGTTTTGAGAATCTCTTGAAGTAATTTGGATGTTCTCGAAAAATGTAACAATTCGCTATGACGTCAAAATCACGTCAATGGTAACTTTTAAACGTGGCAAAATAAATCACCACTTATAGTTATCCATCACTGAAAATTTCATTGCAAACGATCAAATATTGTTGAAGATACAAAGGTTAGGGCAAAGATGGCACATTTAACGTGCCGATTTTGGGGTCCTTTGTGCCCGGCGTGGGAATTTTATTGACAATTCTAACATTATGCCCGATGATCATCTCAATCGGAGTGGTCTCCACTTGAACAGATTGGGCACAAAACAACTTGCAACTAATTTTATTAATTGCTTAAAGAAGACATAGGACTCGAATGTCGTGGAGCCCATGGAGGTAGGGGATAAGGGTAAGTTACGAGATTCAAATAAGATTTATGGTCGTGGTGTAACAATAGCCTCTTTAAATATTAATAGTTTAATTGCGCATATAGATGAATTACGCGTGTTTCTCGCCGCATCATCTGAGATTGACATTCTGGCAATCAATGAAACAAAATTAGACTCTACCATACAGGACTCTGAAATACATGTACAGGGTTTTGATGTTGTCAGAAGAGATCGATGTCATGATCAGAATGGTCGAAACGGAGGAGGCGTTTGTTTTTATATAAAGAATAACCTTAATTTATCAAAGGCGCAACGATCTTGAAGATAATTTACTGGAGTTCATCACTATTGAGATTACTAAACCTCGATCAAAATCATACTTAGTTAGCACTTGGTACCGCCCTCCCAACTCAACGCTTGACTTGTTCACGGCATTTGAAAACCTCATAGATAGTATTGATAAAACAAATCTTGATTATTACCTTTTAGGTGATATTAACTGTAACTTGTTAGATTTAACGAAACCCAGTGAAGTTTCTACAAATTAAATTTAATCAATATTTTTGATATCTATGGGCTTTCTCAGCTTATAAGTGAACCAACACGCATAACTGCAAATACTAAATCATTAATTGACTTATGCGTGACTAACTCCCCGGACAAAATTACAAAGTCAGGAGTATACCACCTTGGCATTAGTGACCATTCCTTAGTATTTATGACGCGAAAAGTCCATTACGAGCAGTCACAAGCTTGCATAATTGAGACACGTAATTTTAGAAATTTTGATAAGGATCAATTTTTAGCTGACCTTAGAAAAATGCCGTGGTCAGATGTCAAGCTGTACAATGATCCAAATGATATGTGGAATCACTGGAAGAGTTTGCTAACCAAATGTATTGATTTCCACCTGCCTGTTGTCCACAAACGTGTGGGAAGGAAAAACTCACCATGGATCACTAGGGAGCTTATGAAGAAAATGCAGTCACGTGACATTTTGAAAAGGAAAGCAATTTCCACTAACTGTGAACTAATTTGGAAAAAAGTATAAAATTGCGAGAAATAGGATAAATAACGAAATCAGATTAGCAAAGAGAAAGTATTTTAAGGAAAACTTAGCACTAAACAAATCCGATTCTCGGAAAACATGGCAGCTCCCTAATGATCTAAGCGCTCGAAAGGCTAGCAAATTCTCCGGCGTTTCCGAGATTAAAGTAGATAATAAGTCAATTACTTCTCCAAGTGAGATGGCTGAAATTTTTAACGATCATTTTACAAGCATAGGCCAAACTTTAGCTAGTAAACTACTTCCCTCTGACATTAAATTTGACACATATCTAAACTCAACTAGAAAAACTTTCGCTATTCAACCACCAAGTGAACAAACAGTTTGCGACCTGCTGGCAGGGATAAAGGAGAGGAAAGCCGTAGGCTTAGATAATATCCCAAACAAATTGCTGAAGATGTCTGCCTCAATTGTCGGACCATCTCTCGCGGTGATCTTTCAGCAGTCGATTGCCACGGGCATTTTCCCTAGGGAGTGGAAAATAGCAAAAGTGACACCAATTTTTGAAAAAGGGGAGAAAAGTGACCTAAACAATTATCGACCAATTTCAGTTATTCCAACTGTATCAAAAATATTTGAGAAGATTGTTTATGACCAACTATATGACTACTTAAACAAAAACCAATTATTGGCGCAATATCAATCAGGTTTCCGCTCATAACACAGTACAGTTACCGCGTTGCTCGAAGCAACGAACGAATGGTCAGTAAATATTGACAAGGGACTGTTTAACGGAGTTATTTTCACTGATCTCCAAAAGGCCTTTGACACCATCGACCATAGGATTTTGTTAAGCAAGTTATCTAACTATGGTGTTGACAAAGGCTCACTCCAGTGGTTTCGTTCGTATTTACTGACCAGGTCACAGAAATGTAGTGTTATTGGCAGTCTTTCTGAGTCCTGTGCTGTGAACTGTGGCATACCACAAGGTAGTAACTTAGGACCATTATTGTTCCTTCTATATATTAATGATTTACCAAATTGTTTGGCGCAAGCCACAACAAGAATGTTTGCTGATGATACCAGCATCAGTGTACATGGTAATAATATTGGAGACCTGGAACCAATCATCAACTCTGAGCTTGGAAATGTTCATCGCTGGTTGCTAGCAAACAAGCTAAGCTTGAATGTAGCCAAAACAGAGTTCATGATAATTGGATCCTGCCAGAAGTTTACAGCACAGTGTGATTCCACAATCAATATCACAATAAACGGAGCTGAAGTTAAACAAGTTAATCATACCAAATCCTTAGGTGTCACTATAGACAAGAATCTTAATTGGTCAGAACATGTAAATAACATATCGAAGAAAATCTCTTCAAGTATAGGGGCTTTAAAACGTGTTCGTCCGTTTATCTCGACTACCAGTGCCATCCAAATTTACGAAGCTTTAATTCAACCACAATTTGATTACTGTAGCATAGTATGGGATGAATTAAACAACAAACTAAATGATCAAATTCAAAAACTTCAAAATCGGGCGGCTAGAGTAATCACAAAGTCTAACTATGACATACGATCAACTCATATACTCGAGCAGCTGAAATGTGACACCCTTGCAATTCGTCGTAAAAAACAAAAAGCCCTTCTTATGTTCAAGACGATGCAGGGGCAAACCCCAGCTTACTTACAAGACCTGTTCTCAAACTATCACACGGTGTACAACCTTCGTAACAAAGATCATAAGCTAACAATTCCACAGCCACATACTGAATATCTTAAAAGAGCCTTTAGTTTTAGTGGCGCGAAATTATGGAATAGCCTTCCACCATACATTAAAGAAGCCAAAACAATTCGTAAATTCAAACAAGAAATTGCTAGCTTATTTAAAGAAAACCGTAAGTTGTAACCAAGGGCTCCACGGCAAACATGTAAAACAGTAACAGCTTTTTAATTGTAAATATTTACTTTTAATTTTTTGTGAGCAATTGACTGATTGTTTTTACCGTGGTGAAATAAATAAACTTACTTACTTACTTACTTACTAACTGAGGTCGATATCTTGAAATAATCAACATGCTCATACCAATTTGAATTTAGAGACCGTCTAAAATGTTCTAAAATGCAATGCAAATCTTTTCATATCAATCACGTACATTTCCTCTAGTCAAATTTTCCATGAAAAGGCATGCTATCACCTTACTTCTCGTATCCAAAGCCAATTCCGTTGATTTCTAAGCATGTTTACGCCTAAAGGGGTACTCAATCTAATTGCAATTTAGCAATTCACCCTATCCCCAAAAATTCCGATCATGCCTTAAGTCCCTCAAAATAGGTATAATGGGCCCTTAGACCCATTATAAAAGAAAATACAAAAAAAGAGTGCAAATACTAGACAACAATTCAATTCGGTGTTTGTTTTTATTCAGTCCATTATTATGTACCTGTTCGTATCAAAGATTCCTTATTGTTTGGTTATCCATTTTGATGTGTTGATTGAATTTCGGTTACCGCTAGTGAAAGTGGTTGTGACTAATATCCACTATTGTTTGTCGGTGAATTCACTGATGCGATTTTGAATAATTTATCATGGCCTGAACTCGTGAAAGCCGATCTTTACCCGACAATGACTTCGTTGCTAATGAAAGTTTTTCGGTCACTCTTCGTGTGGTTGATCATTACCGGGGGAGGGGGGGGGGGGACCGCATGCTTCCTCACTGTGGGGGTCCCTATCAAATGTTAAATTGGCTCATGGTATTTATTATTAACCTTTGATCACCAGGACGGTGATTGTTTGTTTCGAAGTGAATCAATAAAAGTCTTGGAATAGTACTCACTCACCCTAATCCTCTTAGTAAGATATAGCATTAGAATAGATTTGGAAAAATGATTTTTTTGACCAGGATACTTTTTAGGAGTCTTTTTGAAAGACGTTTGGTTTGTTTACATCTCGTAACTATGGACGCTTATTATATTTATCAAAAGGTTAAAACAAATATACCTCAAGAATTAAAATTATATCAGTCTTAATGGAATTTAGCCAATTTGAATTCTTTTTGTAAGAACTTAACTTAAAAAGTATTTAAAACGAGGAGAGAAACCCCGACCAAAGGATTTGATTTTGAAGCGAAACGAATCACCGGCGAACTTTTTCAAAAGTTATATTATTTTAAGGTTTTATTATTCACATTTCTTCTGGTCTAAGGCTTATTGGTTTTAAGGGGCTGTTTATATGGAGAAAAGTTGTCCCTAGTAGAAGGGTCACCCTACTACCCGAGCTAACTTTACCGAGCGTTTACATGGGAAAATCAGTGGTCGCTATACGTGGATGAACTCGCAGTTTGAAATCCAATGCGCATGATCACCAAAAATTAACTCACGTCCTAGGGTCAAAGTTGTCTCGGTTCCTAGGGTTATGGCGTTTACATGAGAAAAGTTGTCCCTGTTAGTAGGGTTACCCTGTGTCGCAAAGAGAGTAACCCTATCAGTAGGGTAACCCTTCTTGCCGAGGTAAGCTTAAAGAGGTAAAGTATCTCATGTAAACGCTTGACATTGGTTTACTAAGAAACCAGGGAAATGATGGCTCGGCCAGGGTGACCCGGCTGGTAGGGTAACCCTTCTACTAGGGACAACTTTTACGTAAAGACGTAAAGCTTGCCCTTGCTTTGTCCTTGTCAGGCTGGACTTAACTTGGGAATTATTCAAATTTACTGCTCACAGATTTTCTTCTGTTTTTGAGTACTTTCAAATTACCCGCCTAAAGTCCTTTGTTAATGTTAATCTTCATCAGACCAAATATGGAATTCTTTTGTTTTCAAAAGATTATACCCCAATCTTTTATACGTAAATCGAAAATACTGCGTAATAATACATAAATGTATTACAGCGGTCTTCATCGGCCAATGCAGTTGTAATTGCTGACTTGAAGAATTTTGATGTCAACAGGTTGAGTAATCTCACGCTGTATAACGCTGATGGACATCAGTTTTTTCAAGCCAAGAATCAACAAAGGAGCAAATCAAGGATTTTCGCCAAAATCACCAAGCTACAAATGACGTACATGTCATCTTATTCAACTTTTGGAGGAAAAGGATTTCGCATGCGATACTTTTTAATAAACGCACCTTTTACGAATGGTGAGGACATTAATGTTGAATGTTGGGTATTTTTCTTTCCCTATCTAATCAAGCAATGGCACAAATTACATATTAACAAAGTCACAGCTAATTGGTCCAATTTATACCAGAGGCAATTTCATCGTCATTGACGTGTTATTTGTCTATTAGACAAATAACAATTAAGCTAAAATATATTCAGCAATAAAAATTGTCAAAGACCAATATTTTTAACAGTCGTCTTTTGGACGTGTTTTCACTAGGGATCATGCGTCTATAGGACGATCTGTGTTCTAGTTTAAATTGGACCATTGACGAACTTTAAAAGATATATTATTGTGTTCACCCCAATGTAATTTTTGATTCATACTTTAGATTCTTGTAACGGTGACTGGCATGTTTCATTTGACCAATGGAGTCCTGGCAGAATCAACATAACATGGAACCCCTTACCAGTGAATTCCAATGTTGTCAATGGAAGTAACTGTACATACCTTGTAATGTTCAACAATACAGTAAATGGACAGCAAAAGTTTACTATATCGTATAAAACGTCAATCACTTTGACTCACCTACATCCAAACACATTGTACCAATTTCAAGTGGTTGGCCTCCATCCAAGAAACTTCAGTTCTATCACCGAGTACAGCTGCGTGGAAAAGATAACAACAGAAGATGGTAAGTTCGTTCTAATCAGAGCTACAACATGCTTGTCTAATTCAAAATCTTGGGCTCGTATCTGATTCTGTAGAAATCGTCTCTACGTTCATACCGTACCTCCTTCAAATAGGAGCTTCCACATATAGCATATTGGCCCCGGCCTGTAGCTAGTATTCTGTCTGCACCTGCCCTAGCGCTTTCTTATAACTCTTCCCGAGCAAATAATGAAACATCCCTGAAGTATCAAATTATCCCCTAAACATTTTTTCATGACCTTACACGAAAGAAAACGACCTTCACACAAGTGCTAGGTGAAAAAGCAGAAACAAAACATAAACAAAATGAAGCCTTCTCTTGACGGCATTGCTTGAAAGAAGATGACGAAATCCTGCTAGTTTTTTGTTGTTTGATTAATATATCTTGATAAGCAATAATTTGAACTTTTTAAATTAGTTCAATGGCGTCTCGCCGGTGGAAAAGTACCTAACGAAGGTAGAGTAGAAGTCTTTTACCATGGTGTCTGGGGATCTATCTGTACAAATTGGTGGGATCTCAACGATGCTAATGTGATCTGCCGGTCTATGGGATTGCCACCTGCAACATATGCACTAGGTTCTTACAACGAATTTCAGGGAAGTTACTTTTGGAACATCAAAGTTTGGTTGACTGACTTGCACTGTACAGGAAATGAACTAAGTCTGTTAGATTGTCCTCATCCAGGACTAGGAATCGTATCGTATTGGTGTAGGCATTCTTACTACCAAGCAGCTGTAGTCTGTGGACATCCACCAGGTATATTAAATTCAACTGAACTTGCCTACCTTATCTCAATTCTGTACATACTATATCTAATATTTTTTGATAATAGTATCGTCAGGTGTTGCTATTTGATTGTATTTTCTTTGAATTTCGTAGCTTACAAAGTCAACATTACGAGCATAACTGGAGTGATTACAAGTCCTGGATATCCACACTACATGCAACAGGCCAATTATCAGTGGATATTCACACCTCACTTACCAAGTACATGGGTTGCTGTCTACTTTGAGGATCTTGATTTAAATCGCTACTATCGAGCTCGAGGGTAAGTGAAGTGTTCGTCAACCTTTTTTGTAAACTTTAACCCTTTTTTGTACAAAGCTAGTCAATTCCCTGCATGGGATCGCGTTTCGTATGATCGGTGTTCGTTTCTGTTCAGTTCATCTTTATGTACCTGTTACATCAAAAATACTGATTGCAGCTAGTAAATGTATTACAGCGGTCTTCATCGGCCAATGCAGTTGAATTGCTGACTTGAAGAGTTTTGATGTCAACAGGTTGAGTAATCTCACGTTGTATGACGCTGATGGACATCAGTTTTTTCAAGCCTTGAATCAACAAAAGAGCAAATCAAGGATTTTCTCCAAAATCACCAGGCTACAAATGACGTACATGTCATCTTATTCAACTTTTGGAAGGGGATTTCGCATGCGATACTTTTTCATTGACAACCCTTTTGCGAATGGTGAGGACATTAATGTTGAATGTTGTGCATTTTTCTTGTCGTATATCTTTAGTTATTAAGCAAATAGAACGGATAACATGCTATTAACGAATTCCTAACTCATTGGTCCAATCTATAGCAGAGGTGAATTCTTCGTTACTGACGTGTGACGCAAAACGGAGCTCAGTTAAATAAATTGAGAACTAAAACTTGTCAAAGACCAATATCCGTAAGCCATTATATTTGTATGGAAAGAGTCATTTTTTAGACGTGTTTTTAGGTCAATTACTAGAAATCATTTATGGTCGGTCCATACGAAAATTCTTGCTCTAGTACAAATCGGACCACTAACGACTAATAAAACTATATACTCTGTTGTGTTTGTTGTGCTCACCATATCTTTTTACTCATATTTTAGATTCTTGTAAAAAGGACTGGCATGTTTCATTTGACAAATGGGGTCCTGGCAGAATCAATGTAACATGGAATCCCTTAACAACTAATTCCAGTCTTGTCAACGGAGCTGTCTATACATATCTAGTTATGTTCTACAAAACAGTAAAAGGAGAGCAAAACTTTACTATATCTGATCAAACGTCAATCACTGTTGCTCACCTGCGCGCAAATACATCGTATAAACTACAAATCGTTGGCTTCAAATCAAGAAACATCAGCTCCACCACCACATACAGCTGCGTGAAAAAGATTACAACAGACGGCGGTAAGTTGGTTCACTCAGAGCTGCAACATGCCTGTCTAGAATCTTGGACTCAGTGTTGTAGGCATCGATCTTTATTATGCCAAGCGGACATTTGAGTCATAAACCTTCGAAGCGAAGCGTCCTAATCGCATATTGGTCCCTCAGCAACTTTATATCTGCGTTTAACAAGTTGGGATATGCTGATGCATTCAGTTATGCATCATATTTTCGTATAATTGTTATTTCGTTTCTATTTTCGTATAATTGTTTTCCCTTGAGACTTATTAACATATTTTTTCAGTATTCTCATTTCGCGCCACTTCTCTACTGCTGTTAGCAACGCGTCTATCAGTGTAAAAACTGGCCGTATTATCAAGAAATAAATACAACAACCGATGGCAGCTATAGGATACTTTCAGTTTCATAATTGTTATAATAAAGGGATCACAGTAACTTGTGAAAACCCATGTGGCCGTCGTGTTTACCATCATACGTTCTTCGAATAAGAGTTTCCATATCGTTTATTGGATCCTAAAGCAATGCTTTCTGTACCAACCAAATCGCATATCTTTATAAAGCTTTCCGTGTTTCAAAACATTAAACGATAAATAATTAAAATGAGCCCTGAGGTTTCACATTGTCCCTAAAACACTCCATTACTGATCACTTTAGAGCAAAGACCTTCAAATGAAAGCTAAGTGACAAAAATAAGGAGAAGCTTTCCCTGTATGTCTTTACTTTAAAGAAAATGACGAAATTAGATTTTTATAGTTTGACTGATATATTTAGTTAAACAATATTTTTGAACTTTTCAAATCAGTTCAATGGCGTCTCATCGGTGGAAAATTCCCTAACGAAGGTAGAGTGGAAGTCTTATATCATGGTGTCTGGGGATCTATCTGTACCGATTATTGGGATCTCAACGATGCTAACGTGGTTTGTCGGTCTATGGGATTGCCACCTGCAACATATGCACTAGGTTATAACAATGAATTTCAGGGAAGTTACTCTTGGAACATCAAAGTTTGGTTGACTTACTTGCACTGTACAGGACATGAGCTGAGTCTGTTAGATTGTCCTCATCCAGGACTAGGAATCGTATCGTATTGGTGTAGGCGTTCTTACTACCGAGCAGCTGTAGTCTGTGGACATCAATCAGGTATATTGAATTCAGACTAGCCTACCTTATCTCAATACTCTACTTGTCAGATCAATCTAGGCCTGGTCGTTTTTGATGTTTAATCGTTTGATTTTTTATACTTTTGTTATTTGATTCTACTTTTCTTTGAATTTTGAAGCACATAAAGTCAATGTTCCAAATATAACTGGCGTAATCACAAGTCCCGGATATCCACATTTAATGCAACAGGCCAACTATCATTGGACATTCACACCTCACTTACCAAGTACATGGGTTGCTGTCTACTTTGAGGATCTTGATTTAAATCGTTACTATGGAGGGTAAGAGAAGTGTTCTTCATCATTTTTAAAACCTTTTTTCTGTATAAAGCTAAATAATTCTGTGGGATCGCATTTTAATAATAATACCATGATCACCTCGGGATCCATTGTTTCAAGAGGGACGTTTAATGTCTAACATCCCTCCTACCTGAATAGAAATAGGGAGATTTAAAACTAAATTTCCCTCATACATCATTAATGAGGGAAATTTAGAACTAAATTTCCCTCATTAATGATGTACGAGGGAAATTTAGTTCTAAATTTCCCTCATTACTATTCATGAGGTACAGTACAAAAGTGCCGGCTGTTCCGAAACTCTGTAACATCATAAAGCACCGATACCTCTTACTACTGCACACTCTTACGCGTTTGGGATCTATTCATTCTACTTTGCGCATGTGCATAACGAAGCAAAGAAAGCATTATGGAAAACAATTTAGCTTTCGAATTGATTAACAACCTATAAATACTTGTTCATTGTAAGTGAAAGAAATCTATTTTCAAAAGTCCCCAGAGAACAGGGTTATGCACAATTGGTAAAAGAATTGTATAATATGTTCAAGTTCTTTGGATGAACAAACGAAGTATATTTTTGTTTATTTCCTCGGTGATCATGGTATCGGCCTACGGCCTCGGGACTTCCACTAAACCTCCCTCGGCTTCGGGGACATTTAATCACTAATATCCCTCAGGGTCATGGTATTACTTATAATAATAATAGTAATAATTATATATAGAGGTTAACGCACGCAGCGAGTGAATTATCGGGATTTATCTTCACGAGTTTGCTAACAATGAACGAGAAATTTTAAAATTGCTGAAACTGCTTCAGACTTGAACAAGAAGTAGTTTAGTTTTTGTCGTCTGCATGTCGATGAGCCGAATGCTGAAGTACTCGTTTGGCGTTTTCTTTGATTCTTGATGAAATTTCTTTACCCCATCTGAGAAACCTTGTGGCGACAGACTTTCTAAACTTTCTATGAGATTTTGGATAACCAGTCTAAAAACAGTAATTATCAAGATGAATTTGGAAAGCCGGCGAGCTCTGTTTTTAGGCCGTTGAAATGTGTTGATCTCAGTAAGCTCCAAAAACTTCAATGAATTTTAGAGTTTACCTTCAAAACAGGCACGCTAAGCAGTTTTAAGCATGCTTGTTGATCTTCTCTTATTCGAAAAATCCTCAAATTTATCACCAGGAACATTTTTTTTCCAACTGTGCTGTAATGCCGTTGATTGTATATATTTATTGCATAGATATTATTGCATAGTGACGTGTTGTCACGTCATAATAACGCATCAAGCGGTACAAACTGACCAATCAGAAAATCAGAATTTGTACAGTGTATGAAAATTGAATAATAATATACAATAAAATACAACACAATAATTGATTTGATACAATAAAACACAACGATTAATATTGTATATTTTTTTATGATTGCTGTTCATCTTACATACTTTTACATACATACTTTTATTTGGTGAAGCAGGTTTACAAATATAATTTATAAGGCAGCCATAGGCTGATGTGCTCTTTTCTGTCAATCTTCATTTTACCTATCATTTCGAAAATACCGTTTAAGGAGGCTTCCTACAATTTCTCTAGTGTTCGACCAGTCAAATTGAAACAACTGTAGTTCTTACATAAAAAAATAGTAATAATAATAGTAATAATAAACAAGTACAATATCTGTGATAATTGGTGCTTTAGGACTTATTAAAAAAGGAATAGATAAATATATAAACCAAATTCCTGGAAATGTAAAAATAGTAGAGCTACAGAAGATTGTACTTTGGGTACAGCACATATACTAAGGAGAACACTATCCATCAAGTAATAACAATCACAACTATGTATGGACTCCTTATGTTCAAGGGATGAACACGGACCTATATTTTGTAAAACTAAGAAAAGGAAAAGAATACAGATAATAATAATAATAATAATGATCCAAAAAGATAAGTTGAAAGGCAATGACCCTAGTAACTATAGACCTATTACTTGTTTACCAATAACGTTAACCTGGAAAATTTTAACTGGCATGATCTCTGAAGAGATATATTCTTACTTAAATGTAAATGGGTTATTGCCAGAAGAACAGAAGGGCTGTCGTAAAAAATCAAGAGGTACTGGAGATCTGTTATATGTAGATAAGGCCATTAGGAAGGAAGGAAGTTAAGAATAGAAAGAAGAACTTGGCTATGGCTTGGATTGATTATCGTAAAGCTTTTGACAGTGTGCCTCATTCTTGGATTATTGAATGTTTAGATCTTCTTGGAGTGAATAGAGAATTGAGGGAGTTTCTTAAAGAAAGTATGAAGTCATGTTTGCAAGAAAGTATACAAACGAATTGGAATTCTCCGTAGAATTAAGCATTTATTACCAATGGCTACAAGAGAATTGTTCGTTAAGACAATGATTCTGCCTATATTAGACTACGGGGACATTGTATGGGGCGATAAGCATAATGAAGTTTTAATGCAGAAGATCCAAGTCGCCCATAATGCTGCTGCCAAAGTAATTTTGGATAGACCTAAACACTCATCGGCAACTCAAGCTCTAGCTGATCTACACTGGAAGACGATGTCGGCAAGACGACGTATACATCGCCTCATTTTCACCTACAAAGGAATAAATGGTCTCTTGGATTGGGACTTTAATTTTGTGTCTTTTGGAGATACTCATAATTATAACACTCGTCACAAGAACAATCTACGTAAACCTCACTCCAGTAAGACTTATGGACAAAATCGCTTCATATGTCATTGCATTGACGAATGGAATAATCTTCCTGAAGAAATAAGAACTTTACCTTTTAAGCACTTTAAGAGAGCTATAAGTAAAATTTAAATTCATAATTTTTATTATATCACCATACGATACATAATTTTTATGCATGCTTTTTATATATTTTAGTGTTTTATTGTTTTTTTATCATTTTACTTTATATAGATTTATTTTTCTTTTCTTTTCTTTCATTCAGGGCCTCACTGAAAATCACTTGACGTGAGTGGGCTCCCTGTTTAAAGATTTATATTATTATTATTATTATTAGTTCAATTGTTTTGTGGTGATGAAATTCTTGGTGAAGTGAACATTAAACGAGGGATTTTTCAGGGTGACTCACTCTCACCCCTGTTATTTGTTATATCTTTGATTCCCCTCACTCATGAGCTTCAAAACCTGGGTATGAAGTTTCAAACAACAAAGAGAAAATAAATCATTTATTATACATGGACGATCTAAAGCTATATGGTAAAAATGAGAAAAAAAATTCCCTTGTTCAAACAGTACGGATTTTTAGTAAGGATATTTGTATGGATTTTGGTTTAGATAAATGTGCTACATTTGTGTTGAAGAGGGGTATTCTAACTAAATCTGAAGGGATAAATCTACCAGATGATAAAGTTATAAAATCAGTAAATGCTGATGAAGGTTACAAATATCTAGGGGTTTTACAAGCTACCCAATTTATGAATAGTACAACGAAAACAAAAATCTGCAAAGAATACAAGAGGAGAGTAAGAAAAATTCTAGAGACCAAATTAAAGTCAGAAAATTTGATCAAAGCAATAAACACATGGGCTGTGTCCTTGTTACGTTACTCTGCTGCATTCTTGGAGTGGACAAAAGAAGAGATTCAAGATTTAGACCGAAATACCAGAAAGCTAATGACAATGCATAAAGCATTGCATCCAAGATGTGATGTAGACAGATTGTACTTAAAGAGGAAGGATGGGGGGAGAGGCCTGTTAAGTATTGAAGACACAGTTTCATTAGCGTCTATTGGTTTGATTAAATATATTGGGAGAAGTGAAGAACGAATAATAACAGCTGTTAGGGGTAATAATCTTTGTGATGGTGAAGATGAGAAGCAATTTAAGAAACGAAAGCATCAGGAAAGAAAGAAAAAATGGCACGACAAAGCTCTCCATGGGCAATTCCTTAGACAAACTGAAGAAGAGACAGGTAAAGATCAATGGCAATGGTTAAGATCTAGTGGGATTAAAAGGGAGACTGAATCTCTGATAATGGCAGCTCAAGAACAAGCAATAAGAACAAATGCAATCAAAGCCAAGATTGACAAGTCTCAGGAAAAAAGCAAATGTAGGATGCGTGGAAAAGTTGATGAAACTATTAATCATTTATTATGTGAATGTAGTAAAATGGCCCAGCGAGAATACAAGAGACGCCATGATTGGCTTGGAAAACGTGTTCACTGGGAGGTTTGTCGTAAACTTGGATTCGAAACAAAAGAAAAATAGTATGAACATCAACCGGAATCAGTTTATGAAAATGATAATTTCAAGGTTTTAAGGGATTTTAACATTCAAACTGATCATGTAATAGAAGCAAGACGCCCAGATTTAGTTATCGTCAATAAACAAGACAGAATGTGTCAAATAGTTGATTTTGCTGTTCCATTTGATTCAAAAGTTAATTTAAAAGAAACTGAAAAAATTACTCTACATTTTTCTGAAATCAGAAAAATGTGGAGTTTGCGAACAGAGGTGATACCTGTGGTGATGGGTGCAATGGGAACTGTACCAAAGCGGCTTGAGAAATACCTAGAAACTATGGGAGTGAGTACACCCATTGAGCTAATTCAGAGGAAAGCGTTGCTTGGTACAGCAATAATTTTGAGACAGGTGATAGAGATCACCTAAGAGAATGAAGGGCAGATAGGTATTCTTTGACAGTTTGTTACTGTCCGGCCAATGCCTATGAAAGATCATCAGCTGTAAATAACATTCATTTTTCAATAATAATAATAATAATAATAATAATAATAATAATAATAATAATAATAATAATAATAATAATAATAATAATAATAATAATAATAATAATAATAATAATAATAATAATAATAATAATAATAATAATAATAATTTTTATGATGATAATAACTTTTATTTAAATCTATAAAACCAATCTAGTAACATTCTAATGTAAGTAAATCTAAATTATCTTAATTATCCTATTTTCATAAATGTATAGGTATAACATTGATAAACAAATATATATATATATATATATAGTATGAAAATTTCATCAAAAATACTAAACAAAGTGCTCGATGACAGTAATAGTCAGAGCGGTATAAAATGAAAAATAAAGAGAGAAACTACTGTATTACCATAGTGTATTTTCACAACAATATTGTTTCGTATGGTCTAAAAAGACCACACTCATCAGGCGAACACACTACATGATCGTTAGATCACTTAAGGTATATATATATATATGTATAATAATAATAATAATAATAATAATAATAATAATAATAATAATAATAGTATTTTTGTACAATTGTTATAGATATATTTTTTCAAATTTTTCAAAACATGGCCAAATGATATTAATTATGCAGTATTTTTAAAAATTAGACTTGAGATGTTTTACAATTGTTTTTATGAAGATGAATAAAGAATTATTATTATTTTTATTAAAAAAAATAATAATAATGATAATAATAATAATAATAATAATAATAATAATAATAATACCTATAACGTGTCTTCCACTTATGTGGAAAACATTAACAGGGATGATTTCAAAAGATATATATAGGTTCTTGGAAGCCGAAGGATTACTTCCGGAAGAACAAAAGGGTTGTAGAAAAGGTTGCCAAGGAACAGCAGACCAACTGTTTATTGACAAAATGACTCTCAGAGAAAGTAGATGTCGGAAAAAGGACTTAGCGATGTGCTGGATAGACTTCAAGAAAGCATATGATATGATCCCCCATTCGTGGATAAGCGAGTGTTTGCAGTTGTTTGGTATTGCTAAAAATACCAGGGATTTTCTTACAAATACAATGAGAACTTGGAAGACTGAACTAACATCAAAAGGGGTAGTCTTAGGGGAAGTTAAGATCAGAAGAGGTATTTTCCAGGGTGACTCACTGTCTCCATTACTATTTGTAATATCTATGATTCCTCTTACTCTTGTATTTAGAAAGAATCAACTAGGATACATATACACAAACAAGACCAAAATCAACCATCTTCTGTTTATGGATGACATTAAAATCTATGCCAAGAATAGAGATCAATTAGATTCCCTCGTTCAGTCTGTGAGAATTATTAGTGCAGATATAGGAATGGAGTTTGGCATAGAGAAATGTGCAATGGTGGTATTAAAAAGAGGGAAAATTATACAAACTGAGGGGATTGATCTCCCTGATGATCAAAAGATCAAATCCATTAAAGACTGTGAGGGATACAAATATCTCGGAATATTAGAAGCAGGTGATGTTTTACATGATGAAATGAAACAAAAGATCACCAAAGAATATATAAGAAGAGTTAGAAAAGTAGCCAGATCTAAACTAAATGGTGGTAACCTCATACGAGCTATTAACACATGGGCAGTGGCACTGCTCCGATATGCAGGAGGCATCATTGATTGGAAGAAACAAGATCTCAGAGAACTAGACAGGAAAACAAGAAAATTGCTGACAATACATGGAGGGTTTCATCCTAAAGACAGTGTTGTGCGCCTTTACATAAAAAGGAATGAGGGAGGAAGAGGCCTCATATCAGTTGAGGATTGTGTCACCCAAGCAAAGCTGACTCTGCATAACTATGTGCATTCCAGTGAAGAGATGCTCATTAAAGCAGTTAGGGAAGATAAACCAGTGGAACTAGAAACACCTCGAAACTTTAAGAAAAGGAAAAAGAGCGAAAAGTTACAAGAGTGGAAAGACAAACCCCTACATGGACAATTTGTCAGACAAAATGAAGAACAGAGTAATGAAAGTACATGGATATGGTTGAAGAAAGGTAAACTCAAGAGAGAAACTGAATCACTGATTATTGCTGCACAAGACCAGGCTATACGAACAAATTATATCAAAACCAAAATTGACAGGACCCAATCAAACTCTAAATGCAGACTGTGCTATGGAGCTGATGAAACAACTAGTCATATAGTTAGTGGTTGTCCTAAACTTGCACAGAAAGAGTATAAAAGGAGACACGATAACGTTGCCAAAGCAATTCATTGGGATCTACTAGGAAGATGTGGATTTGACTGAAAAGAAAAGTGGTATGAACATACACCAGAAAGCCAAATGGAAAACGAAAAGTTTAAAATTCTTTGGGACTTTAGTATACGCACAGACAATGAAATTGAAGCTAGACGACCAGATTTGGTGGTAATCGATAAGGAGACCAAGATGTGTAAGATAATTGATGTAGCAGTCCCTGAGGATTCAGGTGTTAAAGCAAAAGAAGACGAGAAGATTTTAAAATACCAGGACTTAGCAAGAGAACTCCGAAAGATGTGGGAAATGAAGACAGAGGTTATACCAGTGGTAATGGGTGCTCTTGGAACTGTGCCAAAACGGCTACAAAAATATCTCAAAGCAGTGGAAGTGAATACACCCATAGAGCTTATTCAAAGAACTGCTCTGTTAGGCACAGCCAGAATTTTAAGGAAGGTACTTGAAATACAGTAAGGAAAGGAAAGAAGAATTTAGGTAGTCTTTGACAGTTTGTTACTGTCCGATGCCTAAAATACCAGCATACACCTAAAGCTGTGAATGAATTTCATTTTCATCATCATCATCATCATCATCATCATCATCATCATCATCATCATCATCATCATCATAATAATAATAAGAAGAAGAAGAAATAATAATAACTTTTATTTAAATCTATAAAACCAATCTAGTAACATTCTAATGTAAGTAAATCTAAATTATCTTAATTATCCTATTTTCATAAATGTATAGGTATAACATTGATAAACAAAAACCATATTCACTATTATTAATGACTGACTTGTTAAAAAAAAACTGTAAAACATGATATATTGCAAAATAGATATTCTCTGCTATATAATTTCAGATATTATGTAGTAAATATTGATAATAGTAATTCATATTAAGATAACCAAAGTAAAACAAACAAGTCTTGACGCAGGAAAATGGCGTCAAGTATAATGGGCAAATTGCGTGTAATTCGAATTGATTGTACCAAATATTTTTGCTTTCTAAAAAAATGTAAACAGAATTTCAAGTGTAAGTTTTCGATCTCACGAAGAGTCAGCAACTTTGCCGTTAATATAGCGGGATGCCTGCAATTAGCTATACTAGTCGTACTACCGGGATGTCCGTAATAGCGGGGTACGTGTCCGCAAGAGTTCATCAGTTCATCAGGAAATGTTGCGTAGTCATTTATTTTCAAAGTATTTGAATATCACTCCAAAACGAAAAAAAGTGATTATCAGGTGTTTTTCTAGCTATAAAGAATATACAATTTCATTCCGACACAAGATTACGGCATATATAGTTGCTCACCGACTTCAAAGCGGTGACCGACAGTGAGGGAAAATGCTATTCTTTCAATTTTAAGATATCCTAGTATGAGCTAGGTCCGGAACATCAGAACGTTAAAACTAAAACCAGTAATAAAACATTTGTACTTTTAAGCTTACCTAATTTGTCTAAGTGTTAAGACTCATTTCTACCTGCTTTTAGTCCCAATTATCCCTTTGTTTACAACTCGACTTGAACAGAGTAACACATCAATGTTAATTAATTCCGCCTTCTATGTTTTCCGAGGTACTAAAAACTAATCGGCTATTAAAGCAAATTACAATTAAAACTGTAAATTGTTTATGTATTAGAGACATAGCGAATAATAATACTTTTTTGTATGGCGATATTGGCGACAATAGAACTGAGATCGATATCAGTCTTGAAATAATCAACGTGCTCATACAATTTGAATAAAATGTTCTAAAATGCAATTCAAATCTTTTCATATCAATCACTTACATTTCCTCTAGTCAAATTTTCCATGAAAAGGCTTGCAATCACCTTACTTTCGTATCCAAAGACAATTCCGTTGATTTTTACGCCTGAAGGGGTACTCAATCTAATTGCAATTTAGCAATTCACCCTATCCCAAAAAATTCCGATCATGCCTAAGTCCCTCAAAACAGATATAATGGGCCCTTAGGCCCATTATAAAAACGATAAAAATATGCTAAAAATATTATGCTAAAAATATATATACTTATAGATACTATATATATACCATATACATGGTATAAAATGAAAAATGTTCTAATTAATTAATTTTGGCAACAGACGATTCTATATCAAAGTCAATGTCTCTAATGTTCAAATTGGAACGTTTTACTGTCCTTGAACCTCTCAAGCATAGAAGAGCTGATTGTAGAATAGAGAAGGATACTTTCGCTCTAATCCAAGAAATTGTTACTGCATAATCTTCCCCCTTCTTGTTGGCTATCAACTCGGCTAACCTGCTGTGGTATCTCTTACATTCATCTGCCATGCCTCCAAGGCTCGTAAATACCAGTGGGGTAAATGTTCCTTGTTCTACTTCCATGACACGTCTTGCATACATGCGCTTTTTTTCGTTTTCATGTTGGCGATATATTTGTTGTGGGTTCAGGTCTTTATAAGATTCTGCATGTGGGTGACACACCCGTATATCAAAAAATGCAGACCTTTGCCTTTCCCAAAACCCTCTTGCGTGGACGTCAAGACGAGCATCAGGGGCTATGTTGGAACCTCTATTTAGCTCTTTCCCATTGATCGTTTGTAAAACAGGCTCTACTTCAACATCGTTACAAACGATGTTCAACAGCTCTGCCTCCAGATCTCTTAGCTCGTTATGGCGTTGGATGATAAAACCACCACGTTTGCATATCATAGCGTGATCCACGTTGAACGGAGCACCACATACACAAGTCGAGGGGATATCGTCGATGGGCCAATCGTATCTTAACTTGACTGCATCTCTGAATTCCCTTTTATTCAAGTTGAAATCCATATCCATGATGGGTATTACTGTTAGCCAATTGGATGCACCCTTTTCAGTGGCCATAAGCAAAGCTCTCTTAGATTTCTTTGGTAGTTGATCCTTCAAGCTCTCTTCACGTGCACGCAGGGCATCATCTTTTTCCTTACGAACCTTATGATGTAATGACCTATTTAAAGCCTCCTCGGGTAGCTCGTGCATTTGAGTGAATATTCGCTCAGTTAATGGTGCGGTTGTCTTGACAGATGCTGCAAACTCTAAGGCAGCATCCTGACAAGGGTTGGTGAATCCCATTCCTCCCATCCGTACTGGCAAAGACAGAAGTTCTCGCTCGCTCTGTGTACAGCTATGTTCTGTTATAGATGGTATCAGTACATCAGCTATTGCATCTTCTAGTGGTTGTAGTAAATCTTCAATATTTGGCAATGTTCTTAGAAAGTACGTCCATCGGTGTCTTAATCCAAATGCAAAAGCTGCGTAGCAGGCCTGAGGTTGCGTCACTGCAAATTCAGCTAACTGGTTTATCTCACTTATCCAATAATAATAATAATAATAATAATAATAATAATAATAATAATAATAATAATAATAATAATAATAATAATAATAATAATAATAATAATAATAATAATAATAATAATAATAATAATAATAATAATTGTCATTAAAGAATTAGATTCTGAGAAAGGACAAGTACCTTGGGGTAGTTGAGGCGAGTGATATAAGGCACCAGGAAATGAAAACAAGTATCAGGAAAGAGTATTTCAGGAGAGTCAGGAAAATTGTATCATCTAAGTTGAACGCAGGTAATACCATAGAAGGCATCAATTCTAGAGCAGTATCATTGGTGCGCTATACAGCAGGGATTGTCAATTGGACTAAGAAGGAGCTCCAGAACATGGACAGGAAAACGAGGAAGTTGATGACAATGAATAGAATGCTGCATCCCCAAAGTGACGTGAATAGGCTTTACGTCTCAAGAAAAGATGGAGGTAGAGGACTTCTGAGTGTGCAAGATTGTGTTGAGCTTGAAATCATAAGCTTGTGTAGATATGTGTCAAGTTCGAAGGAGGATCTGTTATCTATTGTTAACACAGAGAAAATACTGAAAGTTACAGGAGAAGGTGGGGTTGAGGAAAATAAAGAAAGTAGAAAGTTAATGCGACTGCGGAAGTGGAAGGAAAAAGCTCTCCATGGAAAATTCATGAGAGATACAGATGATGTGAGGGACGAAATGTCATTTGGATGGGTCAGAAAGGGTTATCTGAAGAAAGAAACAGAAGGTATAATTTTTGCAGCCCAAGACCAGGCTTTGATAACCAACTGGATAAAGAAACACATCGACAGAATGAATGTCCCTGAGGAGTGTAGGATGTGTGGTCACAGAGAAGAGTCAATTACTCATCTTGTTGCTGAGTGTCAGAAGCTGGCTCAGACAGAATACAAACGACGACATGATAATGTTGCAAGGATCATACATCTAGATATCTGTAAACAGTACAATCTGGTTGAAGATGTCAAGTGGTACAACCATAAGCCAGAAAGGGTGCTAGAAAATGAACACGTAAAGGTTCTCTGGGATGTAAACATACAGACTGATCATGTCATTGAGAGCCGGAGACCTGACATAATCTTGCTAGACAAGGAGCTGAGAAAGTGTTTCATTGTGGACATTGCTTGTCCAGGCGATAGTAGGGTTGGCCAAAAAGAAATTGAGAAAATTCAAAAGTATGATGAGTTACGTAGGGAACTAAAGAAGCTTTGGAAATTGAGAGAAGTAAGGGTGATACCAATTGTGGTTGGAGCCTTGGGAGTTGTTTCAAGGGATTTGAAGAAATGGCTGAAAGAATTGAACGTCTGTAGTGGCATAGAGTTGTTGCAGAAAGCATGTTTGCTTGGTACTGCAAGGTTGATGAGGAAGGTTTTTTAGACCTAAGGCTGCTGGGTGCAGCTTGCTCTCAGAGACATATCACCGGTATTCCACCAAACCGAGATAACACGAAATAATAATAATAATAACCATCATCATCACCCCAACGCTCAAATAATGCGTTTGGCCACGAGATTATTATTGGTCCTACACGTCATCTACATGGACAACATGCCCCGAAACCAAAACGCGCAATACATTCAACACCAAGCTAATACTTCAAGATTTGAAGATGGACAAACGAATGCTGGAGACCAACGCGCAAGAACCAAGTGGACCGTGGACATGAATAACGACTTAATCGAAGCCAGAAATGAAGCAGAAGCGATTTACAAATCAACAAACTGTCCAAGAAAGGAAAAACGACAGAAAAGTAGGAATCATGGAATTAACTAAATCAATCTGAGAAGAAAAAGGCTACGCCAGCTTGGGAAAAAGTTCACAGAACCTAAGAGATCAATATGCAAATTTGATGAAGAAAACGAACCTGAACAAAGACTGTATAACAAAGGAACTATTGGAACAAAACACCAACTCCACTCAAGCAGGACAAGAACAAAGCCAACAACAAAGTCCTAGAGAACCCGGTGTCATAACAACAGAAAAGGAACAGGAAACCCAAACCCAGTCCACATCAAATTTACCTTCCTCTCCCAAGTATGATATTCTCCTTGACATCACCACAGCAATATTTCAAAATATTAAAGAGACACCTGGAACTTGGAATGTCAGAACAATGACTACATTCACCAAAAAATGCCCCAACAACGAAGAAATCAAGATCCTAAACGAAATAACTAAATCACTTATAACAACACAACCGCAGACAGATCCGTTACAATACCTTTGGGAAGCTAATTGTGCGATTTACTCAACTGCGGTTGCTTGGAAACAGCATATTGGTGAAAAACAAAGAACTGAAAGCAAGACGAATACTAATAAAGAAAGCAAACAAAAATGGGAACGTGAAATGGAAAAGGACATCACAAGGCTTAGAAAACAAATTTCTCAAATAACAGAAGAAGTAAGAAGAATATCAACAAACGGAAGACTCTCCAGAAAAATGAGGAAAAATAGAAAATGGATGTTCAACGAGGTTAAAAAGAAATTAACAAAATCAACACTACTTCAAATGAAAGAGAAAAAGATTCAACAGCTGAGACTAAAGAAACACAAAAGGGACAAGAAAACAAAGAGTTTAAAGAGACAAAACGCAAACAAATGGTTTGACAGAAATGAAGCTAAGTTTTACGAACACTGTAGAAATGTAATTAAATCAGACCCCGACAACTTAAGACCAGTATACACAGAGCCAAGTAAAGTGCCCTCAAGCCTTAACCGCACAGAACTCACAAAAAATGACTTGGAGGAATTCTGGCAACCAATTTGGGAAAACGTAAAAAAGACCAACTTAGAAGCTCCTTGGATAGAAGAAGTATAGAAAACAATCAAGTCATCAATACCAACAGCACCACAAGAACAAGTGACAATACAAGAACAAGAAATAACGACAAGCATAAAGAACAAAAGAAACTGGAGTTCACCTGGAAATGACAAAATCACAAACTTCTGGATAAAGAAACTGTCATCAACCCACAAAGGAATAGCAAGTGCCCTAAACGAAATCATCAACAAAGAAATACCTCTCCCTGAATGGCTCATCGAAGGAAAATGTATAATGATACCAAAAACGCAGAATCCAAAGGCAAAAGATCACCGCCCAATCACTTTACTCAACACCCTATATAAAGTGATAACCTCAGTAATTAATAAACTAGTAATACATCAAATGCAAACCAAATACATGCAAATCGACCAAAGAGGATGCACTCCAGGCTCGATGGGATGCACCGACAACCTCGCCATAGACAAAGCAGTACTAGAAGAAGCTCAATCTAGAAGAAAGAACTTATCATGCACAGGGATCGAAGCTGATCGACGTAAAGAAAGCATTTGACTCTGTTTGCCACAAATGGCTAAAACTGTGCCTCCAGATACACAATATACCTGAAAAATATCCACTTTTATCGCCAACACCATGAAAAACTGGAGAATCACGTTAGAAATCAACACAGTAAATGGAAAAGAAAACATTGGCCCAATCCAACTCAAACAGGGAATTCTTCAAGGTGACTCATTCTGCGTGACATTATTCACTGTCAGTCTCAACCCAATCGCATGGTACATCCGCAGCACTGAAGGTTATACATTCTCCGACGACACAAAAGAAAAGATTACACACTTGTTGTACGTGGATGACCTCAAAACAATCCATATATCTCCAAGCAAAGCAATGCTGATGGCAAACACCATGAAACAGATGTTCCTAGACAAAGGCCTTGAGTGGGGACTGGACAGATGTGCCTCTATCAACATCACAAGAGGAAAGCTAAACCAATCACCAAACCTCAACCTACAAGGAAATGAAGAGCTTAGAACACTCGGATCAACCGATAAATATAAATTCCTTGGAAAATACGAAAACTCCACTCAGTTAGAAGAAGTAGCATGTGCAGAAGCAAGTAAAGAATTTCTCAAGAGAATGTCAGTCATATGGTCGAGTACTATATCTATTCCAAGAAAGATAAGAGCTACAAACACGTTTGCCCTCACTACTACAGTACCACATGTGGACAGGAGAGTGGTTAATTTCTACACTGAAAGATCTAGACAGAACTTGTAGACAAATAATGAAATCCAACGAATGCATGCACAAAAGCGAATCGACGAAGCTGCTATACCTACCTGAGGAACTGGGAGGTACTGGCCTAAAGAGCGTTGAAGACACCTACAAACATACAAAAATAAAAATGGCCAACTACCTAAACAACTCAAAAGACAAGAGACTCCAACTGGTGAAATCACATGAAATCAAAAAGATCGAGAAAAAATGAAAATCTTTATTTAAAGATGCAGAATCATATGCAGCTGAATACATCACATGCATCTTTAATGACATGGATACGTCCCTAACTAATGATAGAAATGAAACACTTCACGTCACTACACCAAGCCCTAAACCAATAAAAGAATTCCTCAGAAAGGCCACCATTGAAAAATATACAAGTGAAGTAAAGAGACAAACATGGCTTGGAGCGTTATCATTCCGGCAGCTTGAAGATAAAGAATTATCACCTAAAGCCAACCAAATCCACAGGATCTATATACAAAATCTTATACAAAAGTATAAGACAGCAACTTTTACCAACAAAAACATACCAACAAAGTAAGCTACAAGCAGCAGTCTCAGATACCAGCTGTAGAATGTGTCACTCATCCACTGAATCGACCATGCACATACTTTGCGCATGCCCAACAATTGCACAAAGTCTTTATAAAAACAGGCATGACAAAATGCTCAGACCAATCTATCATCAGCTACTCAACTTATATGGTTTTGAAGAAAGTGACAACAGCAAACCTTGGTACAAGCAGAAACCACCCCCAGCTGTACTGGAGAACGAAAAAGCAAAAATAACATGGGATAGCCCATTTCAACTGGAAAGAGCCCCTGCAAATGGAGCAAACAAAATAGATGTAGCTGTGATGGACAAAGACAACAAGAAGTGGATCCTACTAGAAGGAACAGTATGTTAAGTAGGCAAAATCCAAGAAAAAACAACAAATAAGCAAGAAAAATACAATGACCTGCGTCAAGGATTGAAAAACATCTATAAAGATACAGAAGTCACGCAAATTAACATCGTCTTCGACTTCCTAGGAGGATACAACAAAGAACTACAAAAAGCACTTGGAATAATTACATCGAATGAAAAAGAACAAGACTACCTGATTCAAAAATGTCAAAAGTGGATACAATCACAGAACACTGAAATCGTGAAAACATTTTACGGATTTGTTAAGTAATTATACATGTACACATAACGTTAAGTACAAATGTCTTATGTCGAGAAACCCGCTTTGTACTGAATATGAAAAGGAAAAAATAAAGATTCCATAATAATAATAATAATTGCCCCGAGACCTAGAAATATCGCAGTTGGCGTCGGACAGGGGATAGTCTGCCACCCACATTTGTGATGATTATGAGTGGAATAAGTAATTCAGTGAACGGCGTTAATGGGGCCAGAACTGTAAGTAATGGTTCCTCGCTCAGCAGGTGTCCTGTGGTACAGCAGCATGGGCCCGGTCGTCATCCTGCTACTGCTGATCAAGATCAAGATCAAAATCAAAGAATCTTATGGAGTAAAGAGACCAATAGAGTTGTTATGGAATGTTATATTAGAAGTAAGCCTGGATTGCGAGGCTACCGAAAAAGGATGCATCAATTATGGATAGACAAAGGAATGTTCAAGGTAAAAAAACAAAGACTTGCTGGTCAAATCAGGTAAATCTTAAAAAAAGGGATGGCTGACAGAAATTGAAATTGAGGCAATAAAAAGAAAAGTATTAAGGGAACATGAAGACGCTATTGAAGAACCTAGTGTCCGAGAGAATGAAAGTATGCAGCAGAACTGTCATGTTCAAGAGGAACTGAAAGTCAGCGTGATCCAGATGAGCTAAGCGAAGCAGTCACAGATGAGCATGAGCTTTCTGAAGAAGAAATTGTACTGCACAACAGAATTAGAGAAATAATGAATAATAAGGAGAAAAAAAGGGTTCCCAATTTAAGAACAGTTAATAAGCAAAAACTGAGGTTAGAGGTATAAAAGGTAAATAACCTATTAGAAAAGATCAATTCTCAAGACATAACGACTACTAACGATTTGATATATGCCGGGGCAGTTGTAGTTACGGAAAGACTGGGTGTAAAATGGAAACAAAGTAAGAATTTTAAAGAGCCAGTGTGGAAAAACAGGTTAGAGAAACAGATAAAACTGCTGAGAAAAGATCTTGCAAGAACAGAACTTTTAGTTGCTGGGAAAAAGTTGAAAAAGAAATATGTAGAAGAATTGCAAAGAAAATACTGGTTGAACAAAAAAGGATGTAAAAGAGTTGCAGAGGAAATTAGACAGAGACTTAAAGCAAAGACATGTAAGATCAAACGATATCAAACAAGGATAAACCAATTCCACCAGAACAAACGTTTTTGAACAAACCAAAAGAGATTCTATGAAGAACTGGAAGGTGAAGAGCAAATAGATACTACTAAACCAGACGGTGAGGAAACTAAACAGTTCTGGGGAGATATTTGGGGTAGACCTGCTCAGCACAAAATTAATGCAGAATGGCTAAAGAAATTAAAAAAATGTCGTAGTGGAGAAACAAGGTGAAGTAAGCATTTCAATTAACATGGTTAAGCAAATCTTAAGAAAAATGCCCAGCTGGAAAGCGCCAGGCCCAGATTTTGTTCAAGGGTTCTGGATAAAGCATTTTACTAGTTTGCATAGTAGACTTGCATCCCAGTTTCAGGATTGCAATACAAACGGCAGTGTCCCCAGCTGGATGACATGCACAAGGAAGAACAGTGCTTGTTATGAAAGATAAGAAGAAAGGCTCCATTGTAAGTAATTATCGACCTATCACTTGTCTGCCAATGACATGGAAATTGCTGACTGGGGTTTTGGCAGAGGAGATTTACCAACATCTGGACAAACAAGAAGTTTTGGTTGAGGAACAAAAGGGATGTAGAAAAGATGCACGAGGAACTCATGATCTGTTGTTTATCGAAAAAATGCTTCTTAGAGAAACAAGAAACAGGAAGAAAAATCTATCAATGGCCTAGAACGACTATAAAAAGGCTTATGATACGGTCCTTCACTCTTGGATTTTGGAGTGCTTAAATCTAATTGGTGTTGCAGACAACGTAAGGCGCCTTATTCAAACTGCAATGCAGGTTGGAAAACTGAACTGTCAGCAAGTGGTGAAGTGTTAGGAGAAGTAAGTATACAGAGAGGGATTTTTCAGGGAGATTCTCTGTCTCCATTGTTGTTTGTGGTATCTCTGATACCAATGACATTGATCTTAAGGGAAGTTAATATCGGCTATGAATTGTTTGGTGGTCAGAAGATCAATCATCTTTTGTCTATGGACGACCTAAAACTATTTGCCAAGAATGACAAGGGACTAGATTCATTGGTACAGACTGTGTGTGTATTCAGTGAAGATATATAGGCATGCAATTTGGTATTGAAAAGTGTTCTATGCTGACTCTTAAACGAGGGAAGAAGGTCTTTACGGAGGGAATTAGACTTCCTAATGAAAGTGAAATTAAATCCCTGAAAGACAATGATAGCTATAAATACTTAGGAATTCTAGAAGGAGATCAAATGATGACAGGTGATATGAAAGTAAAGTTAAAAAGGGAATACTGCAGGCGTGTACGGAAAATTATGCAATCAAAGCTAAACGGAGGTAATTCAGTCATGGCAGTCAATTCATGGGCAATCTCCTTACTATATACGATACTCAGCACCTTTTTGTGAACTGGACAAGGCTGGAACTGAAAGAAATGGATAGACAGACAAGAAAAATAATGAATATGAAGGGAACTTTGGCATCAAGAGATTGTGTTGCACTGTTGTATATACCTAGGAAAGGTGGGAGAATGTTAATTGCAGTTGAGGACTGTGTCGATATAGCTGTGTTAGATCTACAACATTACATACAGAAGAATGAAGAACGTCTAATAACAGCTGCAAGAGTAAGTATTGAGGCTGAAGGTGATGACTGTTACAAGCAGAGGCGTAAAGAAGAAATGTATCGTAAATGGAAAGGTGGAGCACTGCATGGCCAACATCTTAGCATGATTGATGAAAACAGCAGCAATGAAACCTGGACGTGGCTAGTAAAGGGACAACTAAAAAAGGAGACAGAAGGCCTGATTATGGCCGCTCAAACTCAATCACTAAGAACAAATGCCATTAAAGCAAGGATTGATAAAAGCCAAGATGACTCAAAGTGCCGCATGTGTAAGTCCAAAGATGAAACTGTGAACCATATCGTAAGCGAATGCCAAAAGTTAGCTCAAAAGGAGTGCAAGCGAAGACATGATACTGTTGCGAAAGCTTTGCACTGGGACATCCTTCGGCAAAGGGGATTTGGACCAAAAGGGAAATGGTATGAACATGAGTCAATGGCTGTAATAGAAAATGACAAATTCAAAGTTTTGTGGGATTTCACCTTCCAAACCGACCACAAAATTTCTGCTAGACTGAGACCAGACATAGTTGTTATAGATAAAACAGCGCAAAAGTGTCAAATAGTAGATGTTGCAATCCCGGCCAGTTTATGGAAGGATTGAAAAAAAGGAGGAAGAGAAGATTGAAAAGTATCACAGATTGGCACAAGAAATTAGATATTTATGGAAAATGAAAGTGACAGTTATTCCAATAGTAATAGGAGCTCTGGGTAGTGTTACAAAGAGACTGAACGAGTACCTGAAAGAGATTGAGGTTACAACACGAGTAGAACTTCTGCAAAAGTCTGCTCTATTAGGAACTGGTAGGATTCTGAGAAAAGTACTTGAAGCCTAAGGAACTTGTTGAACCCGGCTTCAAGGCTAATTTACCGGTTCCATCAATTTTTACCGTGCGTTTTAAAATAATAATAACAATAAATTTTAAAAATGCAATAAACAAATGAGAAAAGAAAAACAAGAATCAAACAAACAAAGATAAAAATAAATGAAACTAAACAGAGGAAGGGAATGAAAAAAAAGAATTAAAAAATTCTATGATGAAAAAAAAAAGAAAGAAAAAAAAAGAAAAATTACTGAAACTAAAAAAGGAAAGGAATGAAATATAAATATATATATATATATAAAGCAATATATATATATATATATATATATATAAATTGAACAAATGTTAGGGATTAGCTGATGTAGTCCAACTTTTATTTTGGCACTAACGTTTCGGCTTACGCCTTCTTCAGAGTGCTGTTACAATTGAGGTTGCGTCATAGAGGTAATTATTTAATTGAAAATTCATGTGTGTATGAAAATTCGTGAGTTGGCAAGGAGTCTGGTATCAAGTATGTAAAAAATTATTACTTAAATGTACTCATGGTTATGATATCAGGACCCTTAACCAACTCGTTTGTTTAAACCGAAAGGTTGGAATGTTTTCAATTTGATTATCCAAAAACGTTCTCGCTCTCTTAGGATATCTTTCTTGCGATTGATCTCCATTTGGCTCTTCTTTATCTGTTCTATGGGTGTTATTGCTATATCCGCGTTGAAATTATGATCTTCTTTATAAATAAAGTGTTCGGCTAGCTCACAGGAATCTGTTTTTGTTCTAATATGGTTACGATGGTTGTTCATTCTAATGTTGAATGGTGTCTCGCTCTTACCAATATATTGTTTTTGGCACTTGGTACAAGTAATGAGGTAAATAACCCAAGAGGACTGGCAATTCACCTCATGGAATATTTTAAATTCTATGCCATTCGACGTACTTTTAAAAGTCCTTTTGTCAGTTATGTAAGTACACCAACTGCATCTAGTTTTATTACATGGTCTGCTACCACAGTTAACAATTTCTTGTGTAGGTTTGGTTTTTGCACTTACTAATACGTCATTAAGACTTTTAGGTCGCCGATAAGCAACTAATGGCGGATTTTTAAAGATCTTCCTCATGCGTTTTTTGATGTTAAGCATAATCCATCCTTTGTTGAGTACTTTACCTACTGTCTCAAGGTGTGGGTTGTAAGTAGTATATATATATATATATATATATATATATATATATATATATATATATATATATATTATATATATATATGAGCATACGCATGCGCTAACGACAATGGTAGACTCCAGATAGAGTGCTCAATAAAGGCATGAGCCAAGAAGCGTATCTAACTGCAGACAGTACTGTTTCGGCCTTCTTGGCCTAATCAGTGCAGTGCTGATGCTGGAGTCGAGGTTTTGGCTTTATAGCCAACCTCTGACAATCTCACACGTGTGGGATCATCATACCATATATATATATATATATAACACAAGATAATATACATAAAAATATAACACAATAAATCTGTTTGAAAACTCGATCTAGAACTTCATCAGATCTGGATCAGACCAAGGTTTGTTTCTACAACAGAAAATCTAATAGGATGATCTTATTGCCATCTTGGTGATGGTTTTGATAATATACTTCTGTTGTTTGCTATCAAAACTTAACTCCTCTAACATAGTTAAGAACTTTGTCTAGCAGCATACGAATTTTGGAGAGATTCTTATAAACAGATTTTGAGTTATTCGAGGCACAAGATTTCGCTCAAAAAAATCCCAATTTCTTATCAGTTTCGATTCAATAATTTTAAAAGCAAAGCAGCATGACAACTCTTCGACTGTCGAAATGTTGTTCATATATCAGACTAGTACTCAACGAAATGGCACGTCAGAAAGTGCTTTGAATCTCCGCCATCGTACGCCCACTTAGACATGAAATTGGGCTGAATTTTATCAAAATTCATACAAAACGTTTAGTGCTCCTAAAGAAAAATCTTTTGGTCAACTGTTTTCTCCCTTTGATGAGAGGTTTTCTGATATGTGAACAACATTTCGACAGTTCAAGAGTTGTCATGCTGCTTTGCTTCAAAACCATTGAATCGAAACTGACAAGAAATTGTGATTTTGATAGTAAAAATATTGCGCCTCGAATAATTCAAAATCTGCTTATACGAATTTCTCCAAAATTCGTATGATGCCAGGCAAAGTCCTAAATATTAACGCTTTATGTATCGTTTTAAAATTTTAGGTCGATAAACGCGAATCTAAAACTATGACTTCATCGTTTCGTCGCTATGGCAACCCCGATGTAAATATAACACATACCATTAGAAACTTTAGTCTTAATGTAGTAAGTTGTCGAAAGTTTATAACTGTGGGTGCTTTCATATAAGAAATATAGACGTTTCAATTTGACCGGCCGAGCCCTAGAGAAATTGTAGGAAGCCTCCTTAAAGCCAGTAAATATACCAAAGTCGTGAACGGCCAATGCAGTTGTAATTTCTGACTTGAAGAATTTTGATGTCAACAGGTTGAGTAATCTCACGTTGTATGACGCTGATGGACATCAGTTTTATCAAGCCATAAATCAACAAAGGAGCGAATCAAGGATTTTCTCCAAAATCACCAAGCTACAAATGACGTACATGTCATCTTATTCAACTTTTGGAAGGGGATTTCGCATGCGATACTTTTTCATTGACAACCCTTTTACGAATGGTGGGGACATTAATGTTGAATGTTGAATATTTTTCTTTTCGTATATCATCAAGCAAATAGCACAAATAACACATTAACGAAGTCATAGCTCATTGGTCCAACTTATACCAGAGGCAATTTCATCGTCATTGACGTGTTATTTGTCTTAGACAAACAACCAAGCTAAAATACATTCAGCAATAAAAATTGTCAAAGACCAATATTTTTACCTAAACTATCGGTATAGAAACAGTCGTCTTTTGGACGTGTTTTCACTAGGGATCATGCGTCTATAGGACGATCTGTATTCTAGTTTAAATTGGACCATTGGCGAACTTTAAAAGAAATATTGTTGTGTTCACCCCAATGTAATCTTTGATTCATACTTTAGATTCTTGTAACAGTGACTGGCATGTTTCATTTGACCAATGGGGTCCTGGCAGAATCAACGTTACATGGGACTCCTTACCAGTGAATTCCAGTGTTGTCAATGGAAGTGACTATACATACCTTGTAATGTTCAACAATACAGAAAATGGACTGCAAAACTTTACTATATCGTATAAAGCGTCAATCACTTTGACTCACCTACATCCAAACACATTGTACCAATTTCAAGTGGTTGGTCTCCATTCAAAAAACTTCAGTTCTATTACCGAGTACAGCTGCGTGGAAAAGATAACAACAGACGATGGTAAGTTCGTTCTAATCAGAGCTAAAACATGCTTGTCCAATTCTTTGACTCGTATCTGTATGGGTCCAAACCTGATTGACGTTTTAGTCGTAAATCTAAAATAAGTTCCTATAGATTACAATAAATTAAGTTAATTCCTAGAATGGTAATTATAATATAAATAAATGGATAAACGTTGTACTTACAGGTATGGGGTTAGAAGTTGGAAAAGTTCGGGGATATCCAGCTAGATTGCCATAAAGGTCCTTTTGACCATAGTTAATAGTGTTTTGACTGAAACATTATTTGTGCAACCAAAAAAAGCTAATTATGCGCATCTAAATTAATTAAAGGTCCTAGGGGAAAACACAATTATACAAACGAAATAGCTCAAAGAAAAAGAAGAAGAAGAAGAAGAAGAAGAAGAAAAAAAAAAAGACTAATTGTTGAGTAGCCTCAACAGTATCTAATTATGTAGACGTCGTCTCTACGTTCATACCGTACCTCCTTCAAATAGGAGCTTCCACATATAGCATATTGGCCCCTGTAGCTAGTATTCTGTCTGCATCTGCCCTAGCGTTTTCTTATAACTCTTCCCGAGCAAATAATGAAAACATTCCTGAAGTATCAAATTGTCCCCAAAACACTATTTTAACTTCTATTTTAACTATTTTAACTTCAGGCAAAATAAAAAGATATTCACACAAGTGCTAGGTGAAAGACACAACAAAACAGAACAAAACAAATTTAAACAAAACAAAACAAAACAAAACAAAACAAAACAAAACAAAACAAAACAAAACAAAACAAAACAAAACAAAACAAAACAAAACAAAACAAAACAAAACAAAACAAAACAAAACAAAACAAAACAAAACAAAACAAAACAAAACAAAACAAAACAAAACAAAACAAAACAAAACAAAACAAAACAAAACAAAACAAAACAAAACAAAACAAAACAAAACAAAACAAAACAAAACAAAACAAAACAAAACAAAACAAAACAAAACAAAACAAAACAAAACAAAACAAAACAAAACAAAACAACAACAGAAACAAAAATAAATATTCCCTTGACGGCATTATACTGGAAAGAAGATGACGAAATTCAGTTTTCTGTTGTTTGATTAATATATATTTTGATAAGCAATAATTTGGAACTTTTCAAACAGTTCAATGGCGTCTCGCCGGTGGAAAAGTACCTAACGAAGGTAGAGTAGAAGTCTTTTACCATGGTGTCTGGGGATCTATCTGTTTCTATTGGTGGGATCTCAACGATGCCAATGTGGTCTGCCGGTCTTTGGGATTGCCACCTGCAACATATGCACTAGGTTATAACAATGAATTTCGGGAAAGTTACTATTGGAACATCAAAGTTTGGTTGACTGACTTGCACTGTACAGGAAAAGAACTAAGTCTGTTAGATTGTCCTCATCCAGGACTTGGAATCATACCATACTATCAGTGTCGCTATTATCGCCATCAAGCAGCTGTAGTCTGTGGCCATCCACCAGGTACATTAAATTCAACTGAACTTGCTTACCTTATCTCAATTCTCTACATACTATATCTAATAGCGGAGGCTTCCGAGCGGAGCACCATACCTAAGAAAAAATGGTAACCCATCCAGTTGATTTTTTCATGGCTTGAGTATACCGTCACTTCCGTCCGTCCGTCCGTCTCGTCCGTGCTCCATCGCGATGCTGATTGGCTGATTGCTTTTTGGTGCCAACTTGACGCACGCTGACACTTTGAAAACTGAAAATTTACAAGTTTCCTTGCAGTTTAACTTGCAAAACTTAAAAATATTATTCTCGAAACCTCGCAAAAAATTAGCGATTTTCATGATCATTAATCTGTGCTAATCTTGACGGGTTAAAGCGAAAAAATGCGTACGTTTTAATTTTAAGACGAAGGACACTGACAGAGAACATTTTCAAAGTTGGACGACTTTTTAGTTGGATTCATAGGTTCAAAAAACTTCTCATAATAAATGAGTTATTGAGGATCGTGTATTCTTCGTTTTGTGAAGATGCCTTCGGTAAAGCTGTTTAAAAATCTAGCTAAAGTTGGAAATCAAGAATCATCTGCATTGAGCGTGAAACAAGGACTATGCTTCTAAAGACAACAAGAAATTAGCACTTCAAGGTAAAGACCCTGGCCAGAAAATGATGTTAAAAAGTATCTCGTACCTATAGTTGATCATTTATCTTTTATTTGAGACTGATGACTTAAAAAACGTTAAACTGTTAAGTTTAAACAACACTCAAGTACAATATATGGCATGTACATTAACATTTTGTTTTACAGTGAACTTTTTGCACTACTTTTAATAATAAAATTAGTAAAAAAATGATTTTGAACTTATTTCAACTCCACTAATGTGTAAAACAGCTCAAATTGGGACTGCAGTTTAATGGAAAAATTGACCGGAAAAAATGAAGAAATTTTGCATGCAAACTAGAGTTGTTTTTGAAGTTGCTCAGTAAGCCATATGAGCCCTATTAAACGCAAATTGAAAATGCTTAATTCCTTTTTTCTTGTTACGTCAAGTAGCGGTATTTATAATCACTTTAAATTGTATTATCAGTGTAATCTGGAAGAGACATGTTTTCACCTAGTGTGCTATTCTATTCTACAACAACAACAGCAACCACAAATAGAAGCCCTCAAAGAGGACATGTGGTTACTGGTCAAATGATAAATAAACAAGCAAAGCAATTAAACAAATAAACAAACAAACCAACAAAAATAAATAGAACTAAGAAAGAAAGAATGCTTTCGAGAAAAAAATAATTATAATTTTTCTGTCAATATGGAGTCTACGAGAATGATGAAAGTGCTCCAAAAAGTCCTCCAAATTATATATTACAAATAAGAAAATGAAAAACTAGGCAAACCAGGGGCAAACCACAACTTTCTATTCAGCCTAAAGGTTTTGAGGTTACTGAACAAACAGAACAGTCTTTGTAGTCACATCTGGACTCATTGGCTCTTTGTTAAATGACTAATTAAATTCAAAAATAGTTTTCTTTTAACTAATACTACAATATCATGCACTGTCCTCATAGAAGACTTTTATGGATGAATATATGATGTATAATAATGCTACATAAGCTAATTTACGATTATAAACTTGACACGGTAGACCTGTGTAGAGCACGAGGTAAGTCGAGGGTCATTGTATCACCGAAAAAAATTTACCGAGCTGAGATCGTGTACCTAAAAATCGTTACTTTGCTTGAATGTACATAAATCTAAAACAGTTAAACCAACAAACAAATAAATAGAAAGAAAGAAAGAAAGCAAATAAATAAATAAAAGGAATAAAACAGAACTGTTTCATTGTCTAGGGATGCATTTGCGTTTTGACTGTAAAATGCAGATATTTCTTTAAAAGATTATTTTAATCGTGAAAATCGAAAAAAAAAAAAAAAAAAAAAAAAAGAACTCGGGTAATTCTCGGGCTAACTCGTTATGTTTTCGATTGGCATCGGAACTTCGGGAAGTCACAGACTTACTTACACCGATGATGACATAGTGGAATGGCTTGATAACCAAGCCAGTAACCACAAAAACAAGATAGATGTCACAATATAGTGAAGACAAACAAATTAAGATATGTTGTTCTGTAATATCCAGGATGTTGA
Source organism: Telmatactis stephensoni (assembly GCA_029948255.1). Classification (NCBI taxonomy): domain Eukaryota; kingdom Metazoa; phylum Cnidaria; class Anthozoa; order Actiniaria; family Isophelliidae; genus Telmatactis; species Telmatactis stephensoni. The sequence goes on from JALIZF010001736.1 coordinate 334,581, forward strand.
AAAGCATTAATTGCTTGTATCAATTTGACTGAAAAAGGTTTTGGAGATTTTTGCTTTCTACTTCTGAGAATTATGAACCACTACAAAGTCGATTATGAAATCTGACAGTGAATCTGAATATTAAAAAATATTGTAATAAAGGCCACTGAGCTTACAAGCCCATACAATTCACAGGAGACTAAAGGGCATGTGCAAACCAATGCAAATATTTCTTAAAAATAATCTTCATTTCAACTTTTTCAAGCCCTTTACCACAGGAAGCCCAATTTATTTGAATCAAGAACATAAAAAAATATTAAAAATGAAATGGGAGCTCTGCTATTAGGTAGTAGTTGTTTTGAGTTGTTTCACCATTTCATCTAAAGTCATGATTAGTGTAACGTGGAAGAAAGAATTCTTGTTTCGTGTAAAGACAACTATCTGTATCATTCTATTCTACATAGTACAAAAACAAGATGCCCCAATACTGTCAAGACAGAAAAATCTAAATATAACGGTTCTGCAATGTCCAGTTTAATTGAAGGATGTTGAAATGGTTCAGTATTTATGTGAATCAAATCTGTTTGAAGGATTTTTGCATTCTATTTCTAAGAATTATGAACCACTACTATAAAGTCAATTATAAAATCTGACTGAATCTGAATAAATATCACTGTAATAAAGGTGACTGAGCTTGAAAGCCTTATAATTTTCAGGAGACTGAAGGAAAATAGTTTTTTCAAACCCTAAAGAAAATGCTATAAAGCTTGATCTATAATCCTTATTTTACCTTGTTTTCAACAAAATGCAATGTTTGTTTGCCTATTACCACAGGAAGCCCAATTCATTTGAATCAAAAACGTCAAGAGCAAAGTATTTAAATTTATTATTATGTATTTACATGGGAGCTCCGCTATTAGGTAGTACCTAATTTTTATATTATTTTATTGATAATAGTATCGCCAGGTGTTGCTATTTGATTGTATTTTCTTTGAATTTCGTAGCTTACAAAGTCAGTGTTACAAAGATAACTGGAGTGATCACAAGTCCTGGATATCCACACTACATGCAACAGGCCAACTATCTGTGGATATTCACACCTCACATGCCAAGTACATGGGTTGCTGTCTACTTTGAGGATATTGATCTAAATCGCTACTATGGAGGGTAGGGAAGTGTTCGTCAACCTTTTTTATAACCTTAATTCTTTTTCTGTGCGAAGCTAATCAATTCCCTGCATGGGATCGCGTTTCGTATGATCGGTGTTCGTTTCTGTTCAGTTCATCTTTATGTACTTGTGACATCAAAAATACTGCTTGAGTCTAGAATAAATGTTAACGCAAATATCCGACGTTTCGGTGTCATCTTGAACCCATTTTCAAGGAGTTTTAATGAACTATTTTTGCTTGTACATCAGTTATAACCAACGTCAAGGTAGTTCCAGGAATCAGCAACCACGACATAGTTGTGTTCAATGTCAAGCTAACACCTAAGAAGAAAAAAATGTAAAGCGCAAAATGTATATCAAGAAAAAAGCCGACTCAGTGCGCATCAGAAGTGAGTTAGAAAAACTCTCTGTCAAGTTTAAAGCAGGCCATGATAACAGATCAGTGGATACAATGTGGAGCGAATTTGAAAGCAACATTCACAGAATAATGGATACTTGCATACCCCATAAAATGACTTCTTCAAGATATAACCTGCCTTGGTTCACTCGCTCGCTTAGAAGACAATCTAGGGCGAAGCAGCGACTCTACAATAAAGCTAAACATTCTGGTAATCCATCTCACTGGAATGAGTATCGCTCTGCCAGAAAACGCCTTCACAAAAATCTAAAGTCTGCGAGAGAAAAGTATGTATCTGAATTTCTTGGCGATGCTATTTCTGAAAATCCCAAGCGTTTTTGGTCATATATCAAGAGCCTTAAGAACGACGACTCCGGGGTTGCTGACTTCAATATCAACAGCGAAACTATTAGTGACGTGGGTGCGAAATAAAACCTGCTTAACCAACAGTTCTCCAGTGTCTTTACCAAAGAAGACTTATCAGCCATCCCTAATGTGGGTACAGATCCTAAGCCAAGCATCAACCATCTTGTCGTTTCAACCCCAGGTGTTATTAAACAGTTAAAGTCCTTAAAGATTCATAAGACTGGAGGCCCTGATGAGATACCAGCATGGTTCTTGAGAGTTTGCATATGAAATCGGTCCTATTTTAACAACGATCTACCAGGCCTCTATAAACTCTGGCCAAGTTCCTAACAGATGGAAGCAAGCTAAAGTATGTGGTGTGTTTAAAAACGGCAACAAGGCTGATCCCGCTAATTACAGGCCGATATCCTCGACATGCCTCGCATCTAAAGTTCTCGAACATGTTATTCACAGCCATGTAATGAAGCACTTGGAAAGAAATAAGATACTTACAGACGTGCAACATGGCTTTCGTGCAAAGCGATCAACTATAACTCAGTTAATTCATGATATGGCTAAAGCTATCCAACACAATAAGTTTGTTTATGCAGCAGTTTATTAGACTTCAGTAAGGCATTCGACAAGGTCCCACACAGGCGTCTTCTCGTGAAACTGCAGCACTATGGTATCCAAGGTCCTCTGTTAAATTGGTTTAAATCATTCTTAACCAACCGTACCCAATCAGTTGTCTGTGATGAAAAATGCTCCTCGCCGTCCCAAGTACAATCAGGGGTTCCCCAAGGGACTGTGTTGGTCCCTTTGTTATTTCTGTTATATGTGAATGACTTGCCCGATAACTTGAAATCTCATTTAAACCTCTTCGCTGATGACGCTCTGTTATACGCTATTGTTGCCTGTGAAAACGACTGTCCGGCTTCAATTACAGGATGACCTTCACCAGTTGGAGAGATGGCAAAAAAATGGCAAGTGGCATTTAATCCATCCAAGTGCAAGATTATTCTCATAACAACAAATAAATTGCCACCTCAGATGAAATTCACCTTCTGCGGCATTGAACTCGAGCAAGTTAATTCAATATCATATCTTGGAGTGATACTAAACGACAACCTGAAATAGTCACTAACACACCTCGTCTATTTCTAGTAAAGCAAACAAGATCTTGGGTCTGGTAAGAAGGAATCTCTGGTTTTGTCCCAGAAAGGTAAAGAGACTGCCTATTTTACGTTAGTGCGCCCTAAGCTCGAGCACGCTAGCCCGGCCTGGAACCCTTATTTTGAGAAGGACATAAATGTCATCGATCGAAAGAGTTCAAAGGAAATTAAAGCAGCCAGATTTTGCACAGGTAACTATCATCCCCAAGCTAGTGTCACCAAGATGCTGGATGATCTAGGATAGTCAACCTTGGAAACGAGAAGAAAGCAGTCCAGCCTAATTATGTTATTCAAGATGAGCCGTGGATTGGTCAACATTGATACAAGGAATTATCTCCATCCCCAAACCGTCCTAAAGACACGTGGAAGCCACAAGCTCAAATACCACCAAGACAGTGCTACCAAGAACGTATATTTCCATTCTTTTTTACCTAGAATGATACGACTTTGGAACAACTTACCTAGTGACTTAATTGAAAGCAAATCTTTGGATATTTTCAAAACTAAATTAAATAGTTTCCAATTTTGAATATATAATTATGCATTATTTATACCTATTTATCTATATTAAAAAATTTTCATAGATTTTTAATTAACATTTATATACAAAATTATTTTGTATTATTATCTATTTATATTATTATTATTTTATTGTTTTATTTTAAGCTAGTGTGATATCTATGATTTTACTAGCATGAATAAATGTAGATGTAGATGTAGATGTAGATGTTACAATAAATTACAATAAGATGACTCCGAAACGTCGGACATTTCCGTTAATCTTCATTTTTCCAAATCTTTTTTACTTAATATAGCTTGAAGCTAGTAAATGTAATACAGTCTTCACCGGCCAATGCAGTTGTAATTCCTGACTTCTCGTGGATAATTTTGATGTCAACAGGTTGAGTAATCTCACGTTGTATAACGCTGATGGACACCAGTTTTTTCAAGCCAAGAATCAACAAAGGAGCGAATCAAGGATTTTCTCCAAAATCACCAAGCTACAAATGACGTACATGTCATCTTATTCAACTTCTGGTGGAAGAGGATTTCGCATGCGATACTTTTTAATTAACAACCCTTTTACGAATGGTGAGGACATTAATGTTGAATGTTGGTATTTTTCTTTTCGTATCTCATCAAGCAATAGCACAAATAACATATTAACAAAGTCACAGCTAACTGGTCCAATTTATACCAGAGGCAATTTAATCGTTATTGACGTGTTATTTGTCTTAGACAAACAACCAAGCTAAAATACATTCAGCAATAAAAATTGTCAAAGACCAATATTTTTAACCTAAACTATCGGTATAGAAACAGTCGTTTTTTTGGACGTGTTTTCACTAGGGATCATACGTCTATAGGACGGTCTGTGTTCTAGTTTTAATTGGCCATTGACGAACTTTAAAAGATATACTGTTGTGTTCACTACAATGTAATTTTTTATTCATACTTTAGATTCTTGTAACAGTGACTGGCATGTTTCATTTGACCAATGGGGCCCTGGCAGAATCAACGTAACATGGGACTCCTTACCAGTGAATTCCAAGGGTGTCACTGGAAGTGATTATACATATCTTGTAATGTTCAACAATACAGAAAATGGACAGCAAAACTTTACTCTATCTGCTAAAACGTCAATCACTTTGACTCACCTACATCCAAACACATTGTACAAATTTCAAGTGGTTGGTTTCCATTCAAGAAACTTCAGTTCTATCACCGTGTACAGCTGCGTGGAAAAGATAACAACAGACGATGGTAAGTTCGTTCTAATCAGCGCTCATACAACATGCCTGTCTAATTCTTTGACTCATATCTGATTTTGTATCGTCTCTACGTTCATACTCTTCCCGAGCAAATAATGAAACATCCCTGGAGTATCAAATTATTCCCTAAACACTTTTTCATGACTTTACACGAAAGAAAAAGACCACACAAGTGCTAGATGAAAGGAAAACAAACAAACAAACAAACAAACAAACAAACAAACAAACAAACAAACAAACAAACAAACAAACAAACAAACAAAAAAAAAAAACAACAACAACAACAAAAAAAAAAAAGAAGGACCCTTCCCTTGACGGCATTACTGGAAAGAAGATGACGAAATTCAGTTTTTTGTTGTTTGATTAATATATTTTGATAAGCAATAATTTGGAACTTTTTAAATCAGTTCAATGGCGTCTCGTCGGTGGAAAAGTACCTAACGAAGGTAGAGTGGAATTGTTTTACCATGGTGTCTGGGGATCTATCTGTATAAATTGGTGGGATCTCAACGATGCTAATGTGGTCTGCCGGTCTATGGGATTGCCACCTGCAAAATATGCACTAGGTTACAACAATGAATTTCAGGGAAGTTACTTTTGGAACATCAAAGTTTGGTTGACTAATTTGTACTGTACAGGACATGAGCTGAGTCTGTTAGATTGTCCTCATCCAGGACTAGGAATCATACCATCACACGGTTTGTGGTGTAGGCATTCTTCCTACCAAGCAGCTGTAGTCTGTGGCCATCCACCAGGTACATTAAATTAAACTGAACTTGCTTACCTTATCTCAATTCTCTACATACCATATCTTATATTTTTTGATAATAGTATCATCAGGTGTTGCTATTTGATTGTATATTCTTTAAATTTCGTAGCTTACAAAGTCAGTGTTACAAATATAACTGGAGTGATCACAAGTCCTGGATATCCACACTACATGCAACAGGCCAATTATCATTGGACATTCACACCTCACATACCAAGTACATGGGTTGCTGTCTACTTTGAGGATATTGATCTAAATCGCTACTATGGAGGGTAGGGAAGTGTTCGTCAACCATTTTTATAACCTTTTTCTGTACGAAGCTAATCAATTCCCTGCATGCATGGGATCGCGTTTCGTATGATCGGTGTTCGTTCTGTTCAGTTCATCTTTATTACCTGTTATATCAAAAGTACTGCTTGAAGCTAGAAATTGTTTTATAGTCTTCACCGGCCAATGCAGTTGTAATTCCTGACTTGTAGAGTTTTGATGTCAACAGGTTGAGTAATCTCACGTTGTATGACGCTGATGGACATCAGTTTTATCAAGCCTTGAATCAACAAAAGAGCAAATCAAGGATTTTCTCCCAAATCACCAAGCTACAAATGACGTACATGTCATCTTATTCAACTTCTGGTGGAAGAGGATTTCACATGCGATATTTTTTAATAGACGCACCTTTTACGAATGGTTAGGACATTAATGTTAAGTGTTGTGCATTTTTCTTGTCGTTTCTTTAGTTATTAAGCAAATAGCACGAATAACATACTATTTACGAATTCCCAACTGATTGGTCTAATCTACAGCAGAGGTGCATTCTTCGTTACTAACGTGTGACGCAAAACGGAGATCAGTTAAATAAATTCAGAACTAAAACTAGTCAAATACCAATATCCGTAAGCCATTATATTTATATGGAAAGAGTCATATTTTGGACGTGTTTTTAGGTCAATTACTAGAAATCATTTATGGTCGGTCCATACGAAAATTCTCGCTCTAGTACAAATCGGACCACTAACGACTAATAAAAGTATATACTCTGTTGTGTTTGTTGTGCTTACCATATCTTTTTACTCATATTTTAGATTCTTGTAAAATTGACTGGCATGTTTCATTTGACAAATGGGGTCCTGGCAGAATCAATGTAACATGGAATCCCTTAACAACTAATTCCAGTCTTGTCAACGGAGCTGTCTATACATATCTAGTTATGTTCAACAAAACAGTAAAAGGAGAGCAAAACTTTACTATATCTGATCAAACGTCAATCACTGTTGCTCACCTGCGCGCAAGCACATCGTATAAATTGCAAATCGTTGGCTTCGAATCAAGAGACATTAGCTCCACCACCACATACAGCTGCGTGAAAAAGATTACAACAGACGGCGGTAAGTTGGTTCACTCAGAGCTGCAACATGCCTGTCTAGAATCTTGGACTCAGTGTTGTAGTCATCGATCTTTATTATGCCAAGCGGACATTTGAGTCATAAACCTTCGAAGCGAAGCGTCCTAGCCGCATATTGGTTTAACAAGTCGGGATACTTTCAGTTTCATAATTGTTATAATAAAGGGATCACAGTAACTTGTGAAACTCATGTGGCCGTCGTGTTTACCATCATGGTACGTTCTTCGAATAAAAGTTTCCATATCGTGCATTGGACCCTGAAGCAATGCTTTCTGTACCAACCTAATCGCATATTTTTATAATTCTTTCCATGTTTCAAAACATTAAAAGATAAATATTAAAAAAGCCTCGAGGTTTCACATTGTCCCTAAAACACTCCATTACTGATCACTTTAGACCAAAGACCTTCAAATGAAAGCTAAGTGACAAAAATAAGGAGAAGCTTTCCCTTTATGTCTTTATACATTAAAGAAAATGACAAAATTAGATTTTTATAGTTTGACTGATATATAGATAAACAATATTGTTGAACTTTTCAAATCAGTTCAATGGCGTCTCGCCGGTGGAAAAGTACCTAACGAAGGTAGAGTGGAAGTCTTTTATCATGGTGTCTGGGGATCTATCTGTACCGATTATTGGGATCTCAACGATGCTAATGTGCTCTGTCGGTCTATGGGATTGCCACCTGCAACATATGCACTAGGTTATGACAATGAATTTCAGGGAAGTTACTCTTGGAACATCAAAGTTTGGTTGACTAACTTGCACTGTACAGGACATGAGCTGAGTCTGTTAGATTGTCCTCATCCAGGATTAGGAATCGTATCATACTATAGTAGTTGTAACTATTATCGCTACCAAGCAGCTGTAGTCTGTGGACATCCACCAGGTATATTGTATGCAGATTAGCCTACCTTATCTCATTGCACTTTATTGTCTTCCTGGCCCCTTTTGCATTATATAATATTATTGTGTTGAATTTTTTTTTAAATTTTAAAGCCTATAACGTCTACATTACGAACATAACTGGAGTGATCACCAGTCCTGGATATCCACACTACATGCAACAGGCCAACTATCGTTGGATATTCACACCTGACATACCATCTACGTGGGTTGCTGTATACCTTGAGGATCTTGATTTCACTCGCGACTATGGAGGGTAAGGAAGTGTTCTTTATCATATTTACGACAAGTACATGTTCTGTATTATGCTTGGTTTTGTTTTTATTGTTGTTGTTGTTTGGTCCACCTTGATTAGCCGGTTACGTCATAAATACCTCTCGAAAAGGGTAAATAAAATAGCTAGTAGGTAACATTTCTGGATTCAAGTGCATTGGTTGACATGCATTACTTTGTGTTTGGAAGTCCCTGTGGATGATTCTAGTTACAGGCAGCTCGATTCCAGGTTTACCTTTTCTATCTATCTTTCAAGCTATCTATCGTAGTCGAGAATCTTCCGTGGTCGATAACAAGGCAAGCATGAGAACGAGAGAACGTACATTTTGAAATCATGTAACTGTGTGTGGATTTTCCGTAAGTTTCGAGCTTTCTGATGAGCAGAAAATGCATTATTTTCACGAGCTAAGGAGGTTTAGTAACTTTAACTGCACTATGAGTTGTATAATTGCATTATAGCAGCTTCACATGAGTCTCAATCAAGGTACAATCTAACAGTCTCTATATTTGAAATGGACGGATCGACGAAACTTACTTCCGTGAGTTCAAATGTCTGCTTATCTGCGAAGCAAAGCAGCGAATCAGCTCCCTTCGGTATCGAACTCAAAACGTGACTAAGCCAGCTAAAGACTTATATGATTATCTCCCCTATTACAGGGATGTCTTTTAGAATTTATATGACCATTTTCATGATGTTGATGCAACATTATTACATATATAGACAACCGATTATATTTTCGTGTTCGATTTTATTCTTTGAAACAAAATTAGGTCAAGATATTTGTATTTTGTTCTTCAAAGAGAATAATTTAAAGGATATAAAACCTTATCTGTTAGAACAGAACTGGAATCCGTTTATTACTATTGCAGTCATGAGCGTTCATATTTTGAAATATTTTGATATCACCGAGTGTATAGTCAACCACAGGAATCCCACATCAAATTTTCAATAGTACTTTAGTGTTGTTCTGTAGAACAAAATATTTAATTTATTGCCCTTCTATTTCATTTTGATATTCTAGCCATATGTGCTATTTTAGTGCCTTGTTGTGATAAGTGTTTGTTTTGTCCTTGAAACCTTGTGTTCAGTGTAACTTCTATTCTGGTGTATCAGTGAACTGCATACAAATTATTTACAACAGACAACTACACAACCAGAATTCAGTGAGGGGTATCTTGTTCATTAGCCAGATCATATAAAAGGAAAGAAAGCCAGATGTATAAAAGGATGTTTGGTGTAATAAATCACTTGATTAGAAACCTTAAGTGGTGGTTGTCATTTTTCTCTGCCTTGCTTTGAGGGTTGTTATCTGGATCATACAGTTTCCTCCTCTCAGCAAAAAGAAATTATATAACTGCGATTTGTATTAGAATGTAGTGAAAGTGTTTCAGAAGGAAACAGTGCTCTTCAATTAAGCGTGATGACATTTTGACCCCCTCGATCTCTATACCAATACCCTTCAGTTACGAGTAGCCTTTGTTCACTAATTAAAAAAATTGTGTTTGTATTCTTGAAGAAAATGAAAGGTTCTTGAAAAGCATTTTGGTATAGAGAGAGGATTAAAATGTCGTCACGCTTGGGGCTTATCTGTGTGCAGGTGATAGATTGGTAATGATACATTGGGCACTAAATTTTATCTTTATTAATGTTACTAACTTTGATAGGGGAACAAGCAACTTAAGAATTTTTCATGTCCATGGATAAATATCTCGGTCAAGAGCAGTTGCCTGTTCTCTTTTGGCCCAAATTGTACTAACACAGCTCTTGCAATTCATAAATCCACAATTTGCTTGAGTGAACATGAAACAGTTACATAATATTCCCACTGGAGTATAGAATGTCCGATAGGCATTGTAGATTTCAGAAAGATTTACCGCATTTCCTAACGTACTCTTAGAATACATAAATTCCAATACAGACATATGGCGTTTTAAGCCATCCATGTATATCAGTGCTTTAATATACTGAGGAAAACGTATTTGGCTTGTTTAACATAGCGACAGTAGATAGAATCCCATAGCTCACACGAAACTCGCGCGCTGATTGGCTATCAAGTCCATCGAGGAGTGAGAATTCAGCGTGGAATTGCATGATTACACAGGCAGCCCGCAACCGTTTTGATTCCTTTTCCTTCTCATAATCGGTGTTTGAAAAATAATTATTTTTTGTAGTTCAATATAGAATGAAAATACAAGCCAATAAAAAAGATTCAAAAGATTTCAAGACAGAGGAAACTATTTTTCCAAAGATATTGACGGTAAAACATGGAGTGAGAATTCAGTGTGGAATTGCATACTTACACAGGTAGCCCGCGATTGCTGTGTTTCTTCTTTTTGTTTTTAGCGAAACTTAATTTAAAATAGTTCAAAAACAAACTTCAATAGCTGCCAAAAATTATCATGAGAAAACAAGCAAAGAAAAAGACGCAATAACTAATAGGAAAAGGACATTTTTACGCCTAGTACTTATTAATCAGTATATGAAAGCGAGCGAGTCCGTCGATCGTGGTCTGGTGTTTTTCGACAACTTCGACATTACTTTTATCCCTTCAGTAGAAAAAAATGATCACTTATTTCAAAACATAAAGAATAGATTGTATCCGGATGCAGTCATAGATGTTTTTGAAAACAAAACAACAGAAATACACAGTCCAATAGATTTGTTTGAGCGATTTATTTTCAACTGAAGTTGTCAGAACGAATTATCCAAAAAACACCGGTAAAAAGGCATTCAAAACATAACCAAAAAACCAGCAAGATAGAAAATTATTATCATGTCTGAATAGCAAGCAGTCGATAGTTAGGGGAACACAATTTTCGACTTTACTTAACTTACTTTTTCCGCAGTGTCAATGAAATGCTTCAGACCATTTTTCCCGACAAACAAGTGTTGTTATGCCATTCATGAGATCGACGACATTCCTCCAGGACAATGTTTACATGGTTTCCAATTCCAATTGCAGTCAAATAATTTACATTTTCCAGTAGTTTGACAATAATTTTGTTCCTCAAATACTCGACACGAGGTTGAAGCAAAGTAAGTTTGCAAGTGAGACGATTTTCATTCACGACTACAGCTTCATTCTCATTCGCTGGCTATTTTTGTGTACTTGCTCTTGAATGGCTTGCCGTGCGCTTTGAAAAAATGGACAAAATCTTCTCTATTTATTTTTTCTATGTCCGCTATGGGATTCAAGGAAAATTCATTTCCCGACTCGGGAATTCCACATTGAATTTCACGAGAAAAACGATATCGCACTCTTTACGCTGCCTGATATCGTTTTCTCGTGAAATTCAACGTGGAATTACCTCGTCATCCAATGAATTTTCCTATAGAATACAATGGATAGTGGATCTTTGGATTAAACCGAAGGCGTTGCGTTCACTTGGCCCCCGGGGGGAGGGCTCTATTGTAAAAGGATCGGGTATGCTCGTCGGAAATTTTAAAGATACCCCTAAAAGATACCGGAAGTCTTTTAAGAAGGGCGTGGCTGGACGATTTTTTAACCCCTAAGAGATACCAGCGATAACAAGCTAATGAACACTATTGTGATGAACATAAAATTGAACGATCGACACACTTTTGTTGGGCAAATTCCTTCCATTTCAGAACAAGATTATAAGCAATGGGCTCTTTTGATACCCTACTAGGGAATTCTAAAACTCTAAACATCAAATTAAACACCCTAAAGATACCAAATCGCTGATTTTTACTCCTAGGAGATACGACGAGCATGTTGCAGTTGTTATTGATTCATGACTTGGACACTTTTTCATGTCAACAGCTTAAGTAATCTCACTTTGTATGATGCTGATGGACGACAACTTTTTCACGCCTTGAACCAACAAAAGACAAAATCAAGGCTTTTCTCCAAAATCACCAAGCTACAAATGACATACATGTCATCTTTTACAACGTCTGCAGCAAGAGGATTTCGCATGCGATACTTTTTAATAGACACACCTTTTACGAATGGTGAGGACAATACTGTTGAATGTGAAACGTCATTGTCTCAATCTTTATTAAAGCGGGACTGTGATCAAAATCGTTAGACACTGAATTTAGTTGAAATTTCGTTAAATGATTCTTCAAGAGTCCAATGTTCACTGGTTAAAATCCGTCACTGACACCTCTAAAGATTCATAAAAATACAGTACTTCCCTTCGGAATATCAAGAAAATATTTTAACTAGCATTGGACTCTTGAAGAATCATTTAACGAAATTTCAACTAAATTCAGTGCCTAACGATTTTGATCACAGTCCCGCTTTAAGTGAATAACGCTAATAGCATGAAATCAACGTCACGGGTGAAAAAAGGGCGTGAGTTCTGGACTTGTCACATGCGATTGGCCCAAGTTATACCAGAGATGAATGATTCATTACTGAATCGTGTTATTTGCCACAGACACATAACAAATCTTCAAAACATTTGGACGTAGAACTTGATGGGAGCAATATATACAAGTCAGGTTATTAATTTGTATGACAACCGATGTCTTTGAAACGTATTTTCAGGTGAATTACTAATTGTCATCTGATGGATAATCAGTCCAGAGGACGATTCGTGTTCTAGTATAAATTGGACGATTGTTGAATAATGTAAAGATGCTGTTTTACTCACCCCCATTTTGACTCGAATTTTAGATTCTTGTAACAGTGGCTGGCACGTCTCATTTGACCAATGGGGCCCTGGCAGAATCAATGTAACATGGGACTCCTTACCAGTGAATTCCAATGGTGTCAATGGAAGTGACTATACATATCTAGTAATGTTCAACAATACAGAAAATGGACGGCAAAACTTCACTCTATCTGATAAAAAGTCAATCACTTTGACTCACCTGCATCCAAATACATCTTACAAATTTCAAGTGGTTGGTATCGATTCAAGAAACTTCAGTTCTACCACCGTATACAGTTGCGTGCAAAGGATTAAAACAGACGACGGTAAGTTGGTTCTGTTCAACTCAGAGATACACGCTGGGGCCAAAAGGCCCAAAAATCGGGCATCAAGGATTCAATTTGTAATAACTATTAGTGTCTTTCATATATTTTTGATGAAACTTAGCCAACAGAGTTATATCATTGTCTGAAAAATATTTTCTGGATTTTTTGGTGTCATAAAGTTGATACTATGACGTCATAATAATTGTAGCAATTTGTATAAATTTTTTTCGAATTCCGACTATTAATGCTAAGAATTTGAAAGGTACATGCTAGAAGAAATCAAATCTGAAAACCACTTTTTTGTTCTTTATTCTTTATATCTTACTTGGTGTACATGACTTTTTACATGAATACTCACATGTCACACACTCGCATACTGCACTCACATGTCTCACTCATGCTGTACTGCGCATGTCATTACATCCCTCTTTCTATATACATACATACATACATGCTTTATTTGTTGACGCAGGTTAATGGTCAGGCAGCTATAATCTGATGTGGACCTGCTTAAAACTATACATATAACGGATTACAATGTGGATTTATTTTATTCAAAAATTCTATAGGTATAACTTATATATTAGTTGGAGATTTTAAAACTATACAAAATACATATGACACCACTTTGAAAAAGAATAATTAATTGATAATTGGTATCGAAATAATAATAAACTAGGATGTTCAATAATAAAAATATGAATCATTTTTGTTTGTAATTGATGACGACTCCTTGTCGAAAGTGAAGTTGTTGATATGCTTATAAATACCCTTAAGTTGGGATTTAAATGTGTTCTTGTCCTTACAATCTTTTACCCTATTGGGAATAGTGTTCCAAATTAACGTTCCACGGTGTTTGAGTGTTAATCTTCCTGCTTCCATTTTTGGTCTTTCTACCACGAACTGTTTTGCACGTCTGGTCTTGTTAATGACTTCTTTCGTTGAAAATAGGTCCGTAATCTGCTTAGGTGCTGTTCCATAGTATATTTGGTGCATTTACATTAGAAGTTTTCTTTTGTAAATATATGATAATGGATGCCACTTGGCCTTTTGAAGTAGATTACTACTATCATTTGAGCTTGGTAAACAATGAATAAAGCGGGCTGCTTTTGTGTGTATCTCTTCCAATTTATTAAATAATGGTGTGGAACAGTTACCCCATACTGAGATGCAGTAGATGACGTCTGGTATAACTGTTTTGAAGTAGAATTCTTCTAGTACTTTGGAGGGAAGTCGTGGCATCCTTTTCATAGCTCCGAGTTTCTTTAAATAACTCTTACTCACATTATTGATGTGACAGGACCACGACAGTTTGTTGTCAATTTCAATTCCAAGGCACCTAGTTGAGTCAACGAATTCTACGCTTTTGGATCCATATTTAAGTTGTTGAAGGGGACCAACGGGAGTTGTTGTTTAGATCAGCATGGCTTCGCTCTTCTCTGAGTGTAATGAAAGCCTGTTACTTTGGCACCATGCATGAATTTGATTAAGGATTGAGTTTAATGAGTCAGTCACTGAGTCCATGTTAGTACCAATGCAGTATGCTGTGGTGTCGTCAGCGTACAATTGGATCTTTCCAGCAGAGACTGCATCAGGTAGATCGTTCACATAGATTGAGAACAGCCTCGGGCCCAATAAAGAGCCCCGTGGTACACCGTAGCTAATGTGTTTAGTTGAAGAGTGTGATCCACTTATTTCGGTGAATTGTTGTCTGTTATTCAGGTAGTCCAAGAGCCTGATGTAAGGGCCGCCCATAATACCTGCAGCTTGTAGTTTATATGGTAAGAGATCATGCGGGACTGTATCAAAGGCCTTTCTAAGTCGATAAATGTTGCGCCAATGAGTTTGCCATTGTCAAGAGCTTCTTTCCATCTTTCTACCATAGAGGTCAGCAGGGTTTCAGTCGACCGACCTTTTCTGAAGCCCCATTGATTGTCGTTTAACAAGTTATTTGTCTCAAGGTGAATGTCCAGAGTCGAGCAGAATTTGAATTCCAGTAATTTGCCAGGAAGACTTAACAATGATAACGGTCTGTAGTTGGTGGGGTCCATTGTGTTTCCTTTTTTAAATACAGTACTTACACGAGCCAGCTTCCACTTAGTAGGAAATTTGAAGGTATCGAGGCTCTTTTGGAATACTGTGTTAAGCCCCTCCGCTAGGTAGACATTAGCAGCTGCGAGATCTTTCGGCAGAATTCCATCTGGTCCAGCTGCTTTCTTAGGGTTAATTTTACCCAGGTTGCATGCCAGCTTTTGTATATTAGATGATACGATATCCATAGTTGGAGATACACTGTAGATTAACTCTGTTTTATCTTAACTGCATGAAAAAATGGATTTGCAAGGCTGTTGAAAATGATGCAAATATTGTGCAAATATCATATTTGATTCACTTTGAACAAATTTGCATCTTTGCAAAGATCATGTTAGAAATATATTTGCAAGCAATACAAAGATTGATTGAAGACCTTTTTTCACTATCCTATTTGCTAGGGTAAGCAAATATGGTGAAAATTTAACATTTAGATTTGTATTCACCTTAGTGCAAATGTTAATCAAATTCAATATTTCATATATATTCACTGCTAGAGCAAATATGTGCAAATTGTTAAATTTACTGTCTTTCCAATTACAGCTCAAAGATAAAGCAAATATAATCTTTGCAATGCTTTTACTAAAGTGAAGTTCAAATCAAATCAAATATTATATTCATATTTGCTAGTGTGGCTATCTTGTGCAAAATTTTAATTTCACTTCATCATCAAATACTAAGCAAAGATGAAGAAAATGTTATTTTTGCAATGCTTTTGCTGTAGTAAAGCTCAAGTTAAATCAAACATTTTTTCATATTTGCTTGTATAGCAATTGTGCGCAAAACTCTAAATTCACTACAACAACAATTATAGAGCAAAGATAAAGCAAACAATATTTCACTCATGCTTCTTTTTTTATTTTTTTGTGAGCTATAAACTAGCTATTTCTAATAGAAAGTGAAGTGCTGCGAGCAGAAAACAGCTGGTGTATCCACGTTAGCAGAACTGTTCCCCTAAAACTCACGAAAGTACACCGCTTTCTCTGATATATGAAATGTTTCTTGTCTATATATCTCCTGTCTTCTCCTGTGCGTTGTGTGATGAACACTGCTAGTTGACCTTCAATATTGAACTAGACGCACTCGTGCGTTCACTCGTGCCCATGTAGACCCATGTAAAAGGGAGCCCAAAATCGGCTTAAAAAGGACATTTAGATTAGCTGCCGCTAGAGTAAGAGCAATTGACATGTTGTCGTTAATAAACTATTTAACAAGACGCACCTCGATCTCGAACCGTACACTGGTTGCCTGTAGTTCAACAAGCCGCAGTAGTAAAGACCTTTAATTTGTCTGTCAACAGATATTAGCGTTTGCCTTTGTCCTTCTATTATCGTGCGTATTATATATCTCACATGCAAAAATTTTGTACCGCTGAATCGACTCTCGATACGGTATGGACTTGAACCGCTGATCGTATGTATCGCATGTTCGTCTAGTGACATCCACAGATTACACTGTGTTCCGAATAGGAGGCTACTCGCTTCGCTCGCAGCAATTATAAGAAAATCAATATAAATACAATAAATAATATAAAGTATGCATTAAACTACAGTAAATACTTCTTTCGTTACACTCATGTTTCTATGTTATTGAAATTCTAGGAGATTTTACACAGATCTTTGGATGCAGCTTCGATAAAATTTTATATCAAACTGGTATGTTAGAGTTTAATATTTTTCAGTAGAGTGACCAGTCCAAGAAATCAAATACAAGAGTTTTAATGTCCTGTTATTCTAATGACTTTTTTTCAATTTAGATTTTCTAAAGTATTGCCATGTTATAATAATTATAGTTGGCAATACTTTAGAAAATCTAAATGCACAAAAAGTCATTAGTATAACAGGGCATTGAAACTCTTGTATTTGATTTCTTGGACTGGTCACTCTACTGAAAAATATTGAACTCTAACATAAAAATTTATCAAATCTGCAGCCAAAGATCTGTGTAAAATGAATCCTAGAATGTCAATAATATAGAAACATTGAGTGTTACAAAAGAAATAATACTTTGATGTTACTGTTTATAAAACTACACCAGCTAATTTAAGTCCTAGGAGACCCAATGTTTTAAATGTTAGAGTCAATGAATTGTTCTGCTTTTGTCCATTCTTCTAGCTAGTATACAATCAAAACAGTATCTTATGATGTTCACAAATTTAAGCGAACACAAGCCAGTAGGAGAACAAGTTCTGAGTAATATCTTCAGTTCCATTACCTGAAAAAGATCAATCAATCCAAATCTTAATTTTTTGACAATGACAATGAAAATATCTTATTGGGCACCCACATTTACTATTTACAATTTGCTAAAATTATATACAGATTTTAAGGTACCTTTTGGCTGTAATAACCAAGCCTAGACAGACAGAAGTTTATTTAAAATATTAAAGGGTTATTAAGGGTTATTGGTCATTGAGATAGAAGTTGACACTGGAAAGACACCAACAAAAAGGACAAGAATAGAAATAGAGAAGAATATTATAGGGAAAGGAGAAAAAAATTATAGAAATATTGAGGTATTAAGATTGGTTTGAATATGAAAAGTCAGTTATGCAAAATACAAACAGAGTTAAGATGTTAGTAGTAATGTTTATAAGTGAGAACAAGAGCACTCGAACTCGAAGACATGTGTAGTTTGTGACTCGATGATGAAATCGAGATAAACTTTGGTTGCTGTTCTATTACAGTATATAAGTTATTGAAACCCAATAGGCGACTACTCTGGCAAATCATATTTAGAATACGATAAATCTAAGTTAACAAGTCGTTCTATATCGCTATACCAAACAACCAACACGACTTACCAGCTTCAAAATCAAGCTCTTGTCAGAAGCTCGCTTCCAACGATTCAGAAACCAATTATCCTATCTTCTTAGGAGTCGTTCTCTCTCAAAATATCCTTTGAGAGCACTAAGTGTCTGACATTTTCTTTCCATCCAGTGGGCAGCCAGATTTTGAGAGCAAAAGAAGAGATTTTCAAGCAAACTTTTCAGCATTCCAAGCAATAACTAAACTCAGCTAAAATGGCTGACCGGTCGCTGGCCGCCAAAATTCAAACTGCCGTCACGTGATGAAATACTGAGATCTCATTGGTCATGAAGTGCTTCTCGATTCCAGTTTTCCTCGCATCAGATACGGACACAGGTCGACCGCAGGCTGACGATAATATTCTCCCCCAAAGCTCATACAACAAATGATTAATGTCGAGGTATAGAAGTTTTTGAATATAATGGTTTTGGAAGTAAGTGCTACAATAAGTTATGATATCAGAGGAATGAAGTGGTTTTATTTGGCCCAATGAAAAGATGGTAAGCAAATCGTGTTGGAAATGACTCTAAAACCACTGTATTTTTATAAAAAATGAAAAATAGCACATGTGGAAATAATACTTTGAGCACAGCTATAATCATGGCAAAGAATTTTGATACAGGACTGATTTCAGCAGTGGTCAACTCTTAGTCCAAAACATTTCAGTAGTTCCAAATTTCTGTAGTTGGATTCTAGAAATTATAAAATAACCAGCGAACCCGACTACAATTTCCATAAAATACAGTAAATCAACTTTATTGGTAATTAACCAATATCAATTGCAACTCAATGTGTTCGGTTCACTGAGTTTGGTTGCGAGTCTGAATGTAGGATAGCGTTAACTTAGGATTGAAATTAATATTTTCATCAGACCTAATTTGTTTGCTGTCATTGGAGATACCGTTTTTTGCGAGAGAACGCCGTATCGGCAGAGTTTAACAAAAAAACAAACTATGTACAAAAGATGATACATTTCTAAACTGATCTTTACTGTTATATTTGCCGCGTTCAAAGTTTGGGATCTCAAATTTCTTCCAGTGCTTGTTACACGATTGCGCATGCGTAAATTACACTTGTAGTGTCCCACATGGAAACAGTGCGTATTCATTGGTAAAGATTTTGCAAATCATAACAGCAACGGCTGCACTTAAGGACGTTCATGGCCAAAAGTTCCCATCGTCAGATTTCTTTAAAAATTTGCATGGCGAAAGTTAAGCATATTAGAAGTATAATGAGCAAATAAAGAATGGGTGTCACCGACTTCGTTTAGCCGTCAGATTTCTTCGAAGTTTACCCTATTTGCGGTCAAAACACACGAATGATGCAGAAATGGAAAGCTGCCGAAAAGGAGCTATATTTTCCTGAAAAATAACTTTATTGGCTCCATACTCAACAAAATTCTAGAAATAGACCAAATAATTTATTAGCGATTATTTTTTGCGTAGAAAATTAGAATCATGAGATGCTGTTGGGCTAAATGTACGGACTTGTAGGCTCCAAATTATGCGAAATTCTATTCCAACTATGCACAAAATGTGTAATTTCGATTTGATTCTACTAGACAGAGTTCTTTATTTTTCCTGTAAAGATAGATAACTATAAAGTAGTTTCAGAAAACAAATAAAAAATAGGGGTCACCGACTTCGTTTTTGAGATATGAGCTAATCAAATGTCTTTTCGATGGCAATCGTGACAGTGCGTGACGTTATTCTTTGTATGTCACGCCTTACGTTTTTCGCTTTCTACAAAACGTCTGAGCGCAAAAAAAATTTTTTTTAAATATAAGTATACTTTTTACGCTTTTTATACACAAAAATCATAATAAATCTGCTTTTAATTTCGACAAATAATAAATAAATTTCGGGAAAATGCTCCTCTCTGAGCGCATGCTTGATGACGTGTGTACATGATAGCGTGACGCCACAATTCAACCACTTCAGAAACAAATATTTGGAAAAAAAAGCAAGAAAAATGTTGTTTTTCATCATTTTCTAATGTTTCTACATAGTATTATAGAAATATAAACTTTTCCGAGGAATTTCGACAATTTGAGAAATGCGCAGAAACAATGCCCATGAACTTCCTTAACGAGAGTCAGGTACTATCAATGTTTGGCGGAACAAAATATAGGCTTTGGGTCCTGGTAGTTTCCTCCCATGCAGTTAAGTGAAGGCACCGCAAGTTCCTCGGAGCTAAAAAGACCTTAAAGGCGCTCCGACATCCGAGGGAGGCCTAAGGTGGAAGCTCTTGCTTTGCAGAGGAGTTCGTTACTCCACCTGTAGGCAAAGAGATTTGAAACCTTGGTGCTGTGGTCTAGGGGAATTTTCACAATAAGTTTAAATAATATATTAAAGGATATAGAAGCTCAGCCAAAACGTCACATCAATTCAAGAAAATATTAAACAACCGTGTGTTATCCCGAAAAAGTTCGTGATGCACTAGGTTTAAATAGGTAAAGCTTACCGGATATACTCATAGTAAAAGATCTGATTGATATATACCCTATATCCTTGCTCAGTTAGTTTATCGAAATTTCGGGTAAAGCATTTCATAACTGCTGAAAACATTAGCTGTTTTTGGCAAAAATCAATCCAAGCAAAAAAGAGCAAATCTTCTTTCACAGCAAATATAATACCCTCACAATTTTGTGTACAAAAAGCCAAGGGCAGACGCAACAGTTTGATTTTTGCCGTTCCTCCTAACTGTCATTTCTAACAAAAGCGTTTGCCTTATTAGACAGATAGATAACACTTTGCAGATGAGAAGCTAAATTAAATTGCGTGTAAGCTTATTTTCGTATAAGCGAGGAAAGGAATAGACTAAGTTTTAAAAGCAATACTATTAAGAGACAACAACAAACCTGTTTTACAGCTTTCAATGGATTTGGTGCAAATATATGTTTACGTAAAATTTGTATTGAGATCAGTGCAAAATATATTTACACTGATTTGCTTTGGTAGCGAATCAGTCAGGTAAAAGAAATGCAAATCTTTAAATTTATCCTTGTTTGCAAATGTATGTGCAAACATATTAAAAGATAATATTCGCTTAATATTTGCAACAGCTTTGCAATAGTTGCAAATATAATAATTACTATATGTTTGCTACGAACATCAAATACAGTGCAAATATATAGTCGGAGATTTACAAAATTGCATTCAACAACCGGTTTCACAGCTTTCAATGGATTGGGTGCAAATATGATGTTTACATAGGTTTTCATAGTAGTGCAAAATCCGTTTATATTTGCTTTGCTGCAAATATGCAGTAAAAGTGTAGCAAATTTGCAAATTAACTTAATTTGCAAATATGTGTGCAAACATATTCAAAGGTGATATTCACTATATATTTACAACAGCTATGCAATAGTTGTAAATATTATGATTGCCTTACGTTTGCTTTGAGCATCAAATAAAATGCAAATATAGTACACTAAATTCGCTCCATATTCACACAACACTCAAACATATGCAAATCCATTTTTTCGTGCAGTGAGCTTCCTGTTGGTTAGGACAGAAGTCTTCAGCAAGTTGTTTCCCAACATTGACAAAGAAGTCATTGATCAGTTCAGCTTTATCAGTGTTTTCAGTAATAATAGCTGAAGAGCCGGGACGGTGTAACGGGCCGATTCTTTTGTGTTTTTGGTGACTTTTACCTTGAACCTTGTTTACTAATTTCCAGAAGTCCTGCGGATTCTCTGCTTTCTTGAATTGCTCATGCCAATATTGAGCTTCGGCTTTACGTAGCATCTTTACAACTTTATTTCTGAATTCCTTGTATTCTGCCCAGGTGGCCGAAGTTATATCTCTTATTCATTTCTTTTCTTATTTCCCAATTAATCCAAGGTAGACTTTCTTTCCTGATTTTAGCCATTCTGGTGGGTATGTGCGTATCAATGGTTTCTTTAAAGAGTAATTCCCAGGTACTGGCGACATTGTCTACATCATCGAAGATGGAAGATATCCACCATGGTGTATCTTTCAGGGCTTTTTGGAAGGCTTGTTTATCAAATTTCTTATAATCCCGCACTGGTCTAATAGTGGGTTTAGGATTTTTAAACTTGACTTTGAGTGTTGCATAGACGAGCTTGTGGTCTGCGATGCTAAGATCCAAAACACCAGAACTTTTGACTTTGGAACGGTTTTTAACTATAATAAGGTCAATGATTGATTTGGTAGATTCATTAACTCTTGTTGGATTGGTTATTAAGTTTTTACAGCTATGGGATCGTAACATTTTGATTAGTTTTTTTCCTAGAAGCTTTCATCTCGTCAGGTTTACTTTTGTTGAGTAAATCAGAGTTCAAGTCACCAGTTATCAGGAAGTTTTTTCATGTAAGTCGTATCTTGTCTAATAAAGTCTAGTATCTAGTATCGTCTCTAATAAATGTTTGTAATGTTAACTCAACAATGTTTTCTAAGTGTCTCTAATTAATTGTCTTGGAAACCATAGCGTTCTGGTGGTCGTACTTCTCGTCCGCTTCTTGTGGTCATCTGGTGGTGACTGACTGGGTTTGCTGCGCTGTGGGGTTGTGGATTTGGTGAAATCTCTCTAGTTTCTGGCTTGGCTGCGTTGAGGGTACTAGGGACTTCTCTCATGTGTTGACGATTACGTCTCAGATCTTTCCCTTGAGGTGTTGTTACTGTATAGGAACGAGGAAGACTTTCAATCTTTTCCTTTATCGTAGCTTGTTTCCAATGTTGTAGGATCTTGGATAACAACTGGTTGACCAGGATGTAGATCTGGTAGTGGCCTGGAACTTCTGTCATAGTAGTGCTTTTGTTGTCTTTGTTGAAGTCTTTCAAGGACCTCGTTGCTTGTTCGATCTCTGTTGATCTTTCTTGGTAGGTTGTCTTGAATGGACCGTCCAAGAAGAAGTTCTGCTGGTATTGGCAGCTTGTTATCTATTGGTGTTGCTCTCAGGCATAAGAGAGCTAAGTAAAGATCTGTGTTGGTCTTTTTTGCTTTTTTTAGGCTGTTCTTCACTGTCTTGACTTGAGACTCGATGAACCCGTTACTTCTGGGATAGTGAGGGGAGCTCGTAATATGTTGGAACTCGTATTCCTTTGCAAAATCTCTGAATGCTTGACCATCATACTGGGAACCATTGTCGGATCTAACAACTTTGGGAATTCCGTGTTCACTGAATATCTGTTTCAATAGTGTTACTACTGTTCTGCTATTGCTCTGTTGTTGAGGTATTTTCCTGACGAAGCTGTACTTGGAATAATAGTCAGCAACTGTAAGTTAGTCTGATCCGTCTAGATGGAATAGATCTGTGCCAATAGTTTGCCATGCTCTAGGTGGCGTCTCCGTTGGTGTTAGTGGTTCTTTGGTTTGACTATTCTGTAGCTCTTGACATGTAGCGCACGATCTGGTTGTTTCGTCTATGTCTCTGTTTATTCCTCTCCAGTACACTGATGTTCGTGCTCGAAGCTTTGTCTTTTCTGTACCTTGATGTGGTGAGTGAAGCTTTGCCAGGATCTCTTTGTGTATCTGTCTGGGTATAATGATGCGGTGACCTTTCATTGATACACAATCTTCAATTGTTATTTCATCTCGATACGACCAATCGTGTTTGCTTATCTCGGGTACTTGTATTCTTTGTGGCCAGCCTACGTAGACTTGTTCTTTCAGTGCGACCAATTCAGGATCGGTACTTGTGTTCTTTGCAATCTTGTCTAGCGTGTTTTCACTGAACTGTGGTATGACTTCGTGGATTTCTACGTTAAGGTTTGGTATTGGTCCTCTCTTCTCGGGAGATAATCTTGAAAACGTATCTGCAAGCTTCAATTCTTTGCCAGGTTTGTATTTGATTACTATGTCATAGGGTTGCAGTCTAAGTAGCATTCTTTGAAGTCTTGGTGGAGCGGCCGTGAGATGCTTAAGATGAATGCTTTCTAACGGTTTGTGGTCTGATTCGACGATCACTCTGCGTCCGTATATGTATGTATGTATGGAAACCTTCACAGCCATAGACGACTGCTAATAGTTCACGTTCAATATTTGCATATCTTGACTCCACATCGGTGAGAGCTTTACTGGCAAATGCGACTGGTTTGTTGTCTTGTAGTAGAACAGCTCCTAAGCCTTTCATTGATGCGTCGACTTGTAAGGTTGTTTCTTTCTCAGGGTCGAAGTATGTCAATGTTGTCTCGTCGCTTATGCTGTCTTTCACTTTATCAAAAGTCGCCTGATGTGAGGGGTTCCACTCGAATACATTTATCTCTTTGGTGAGCTCTCGTGGTGAGGCTGTGAAACGTACTGCTTAAATTTGGGATGAAAGGAACCATGTAATTTACAATTCCAAGAAAGGTCTGCGGTTCTTGTTTGCTTGATGGGGGATCCATCTGCTTCAATGCTGACACTTTGTCTGGGTTTGGACGCACTCCATCTTGTCCACAGATTATACCATAAAACTTGATCTCGTTTCGTTTTATGACGTACTTGTCTGGGTTGAGTTTCAGCCCTGTGTCTTTGCAACGTTGGATCATCTCTAGCATGTTTCTGTCGTGTTCCTCTTCTGTCTTTCCGAAGATGACGATATCGCCTGCACTTCCGATCACACCTGGACATCCCTCAAATGTCTGATCAATCTTTGTCTGGACACATCCTGTGACATCTTCAACCCAAAAGGCATTCTATTGAACCTGTATCGCCCGAAGGGAGAATTAAAGGTAGTTAGATAGCTGGACTCCTTATCTAAGACAACGTTCCAGCATCCGCATTTGGCATCAACAATGGAGAATGTCTTTGCTCCGCTCAGCCTGGGTAGTAACTCTTCCAATGTTGGGGTAAGATGATGCTCTCGTAAGATAGCTCTGTTCAAGTCTTTTGGATCAAGGCATATTCGTAGCCGCCCATTGCTTTTACGCCGGTAGACCAAACTATTCACCCATGCTGTGGTTCTCCTTCCTTGATTTTTGTGATGATGTTCTTTTCCATGTCCTCTAGCTCTGCTTTGATGTCATCTTTCATACTTAGTGGTACCTTTCTTGGTGGATGGACTATTGGCGGTATAGTGGGGTCTAGTGTGATCTTATACTCTCCTTCGAATCTTCCGATTCCATCGAAGCACTCTGGAAATTGCTGAATCAGGTCTTTCTTGTCTGCGATGGGCTTCCTGTCTATGGCATGGCCTTGAACTCGTTTTCTGATTTCGTAGTTAAATTTGATGAGGTTGAGCTTCTGGCATGTTGGCAGACCGAGGATTGCATTTCCAGGGGCATCTGTAACGTAGAAGGTTGCTCTTGTTTCTTCGTTCTTGAATTTACATGGAATTTTCACAGTATCATAGTGCTGAATCCTTGTTCCTCCGTATGCTGTTAAGATGGTGTTTGATTTTGCAAGGACTCCTCCTTTAGGCAAATGGGCGTGGTTATTGATGTTCTCAGGAAACATTTGACGACAAAGTCTGAGTGGCAAGATGCTCTCTTGGGCCCCTGTGTCAACTTTGGCTTTGAGTTTTGTTTGAAACTGCTTCCTTTGGGGTAGTTCCACGTCCACTGCCACAAATATTGAATGCTTGGATGACGCATCCTCAGTTAACTTGATTGATGTCTAAGTTAATGGACTGGAATGTCAGGGAGTCGAACTCGTCCTGGTCTTCATCGTAGCTTTCAACTTGGCTAACTTGTTTTTTCTGCCTGCAGACCTTGTGCGAAGTGGTTCGGTTTGTTACAGTAATGGCAAAAACTGCCCTTTTGCGGGGCATCTTTCTGATCTGTTATGGGCGCCTCCACAATAGTAGCATTTCTTGACTTTGATATTCCTGTGGTCGTCTGTAGTTTTCCTGGATCCCTGTGGTTTCGAGCTCTGCTGGGTTTGGGGTTCCTGTGTCCTCCGGACGCCATCTTCGATTCTGTGGACTTTGCCCTTGGTTTCGAGTTGGTTGTTTACGTATGAAATGAACTACGTTTTCTTCTTTAATCTCGCTTGCCATAGCTTTCAGCTTTTTCTGTGACGACTCGTATGTTCTAGCGATGCTGATTGCTTTGTCTAGTGTTAAGCTAGCGCCTTATTCGTCGAACAGCTTCTCTCTCATTTTCTTAGTACGAGTGCCAATTACAATTCTGTCTCGAATCATTTCATTTTAATTTTTGCTTTGAATTCACAGTCTTTTGCTAGCTTCTGTAAGTCGGTAATAAACTGCTCTATGGTTTCGTCTGGATTTTGAACTCTCTTGTGAAATTTATATCTTGCAAAGACTGGGTTTGATCTAGGATTCACATGTTGCTCCCGAGGGGGGGGGGGGGGGGGGTACTCAGCCCCATTTTGGATAGGGGTGTGCCGTGGAGTTCAAGAAACCTGACCCTGTTTAAGACACTTGAAAGTGAAAAAATCATACCCTGTTCAAGACAGATGAGAAGAAAATCGACCCTAGCCTAGATAAAAAACGCTGAGGAGGCGCTTTTTTGTTTATTTTGAATATCGTACCCTATCTAAGACACAAAAAGATGATATAGCTTTGGATCTCGTCAAAATTATAGATCCTGTTTAAGACAATTTTGGGTAAAATGT
The DNA here is from genome assembly GCA_029948255.1 of Telmatactis stephensoni. Classification (NCBI taxonomy): domain Eukaryota; kingdom Metazoa; phylum Cnidaria; class Anthozoa; order Actiniaria; family Isophelliidae; genus Telmatactis; species Telmatactis stephensoni. The sequence goes on from JALIZF010001736.1 coordinate 361,131, forward strand.
ATACCCTGTTCAAGACAGCAGGGCCAAAAACCATACCCTATCCAGCGGCACATACCAGTATAGCAAATATATGGCAGTCCCCCCCCCCCCGGGTGTTGCTCGAATCGCTCGTAATATGTTTTAAGTTTACCTTTGTCTTCTTCTGTGATGTCAGACCATGTATTGTACATATTTCTGCCTTTTTGACCAGACCATATTAACAGATAACTGGATTTCAGATAACTGGATAACTTCTGGATTTCAGTGGACCAGTAAACATCAAATCTACGTGTTGCTTGAAACGACGCCATTCTTTTCGTAGGTGTTCACCGCCCCATTTCATCGATGGGGTTTCAACTCCGCTCAGGGCCATGCTGAAGGATTTTTTAGACTTCTGACACCATGTAAACAGCCGTGTTCTGTTCTCTGTGTGTTCTTTATACTTTATACCTTACTTGGTGTACATGACTTTTTACATGAACACTCACATGTCACACACTCGCATACTACACTCACATGTCTCACTCATGCTGTACTGCGCATGTCATTACATCATCGATATCTATCAAGTTATGGGAATTTAAATAATGGTCCACCCACCCCTACTCTCTCCCATTATTTCTATAGAAAGATATAGGAAAACAAACCCCTGATGATATTTTTTTGGGACTGTATCAAATTAATTTGTTATTGGCTTACAATCCAGTACTAAATGATTTCTAAAATCGTATCATTTCAGAATTTTGAATTTCAGTCTATCAGTGGAGATATTGAGGGATGCTTATTTATGACGTCACTTCATAACGTCATTCGTTTTATTTCTTTTAATTTAAAGAAAACAATGAGACAAACTTACAGCCAAAATCGTTGCATCGCGACGAGCAAATTACAAATTTTGTTTTGATTTTGGTTTTTTTTGAACCGTCAATCAGTTTTGGGGCGGAGCATCTTTCAAATCAACCAATCACTAAACGAGTCCGTGAAAGCTCCGCTCCCAAGAATGATGGACGGATCAGAAAAGACCAAAATCTTACCGACGTTGGAGGTCGCGATGCAACGACTTTCGCTGTAATTGCTCTCAAAAATGTGTTGCATATTTTCTTACAAGACTTGTAATTCATGACTATTTTGTATTTGGAATTAATTTAGTGAGAAAAATTTACAAAAATGATTAATTTGAAAATTCCCAAATGGTATACATGACGTAATCAAAAGCCGTAAAATTAAAAAAAACAATATTACTCCTGATATACTAATGCTACCAACAATCTGTTTTTTTAGATTGATCTGCCAATCATCTAGTCTTTCAAGTGTAATTCCTAAAAATAAGTTATTTCTTCTCTTCAACATCATCAACATTTTACAACATGCCTGATGACGACATAATATCGAGTCAAAAATCTTTCAAAATATTGTTCCTTAAGATGCCTAGTGATAACCTAGTTTTAGGTGCAGTGAAAAGATATGACGAGTGTGTATACAAAGAAAATACATTAAGTGACGAGTGGGATGTCCACAGTATGCCACAAGAAACCACTGTATAACTATTTTATCCCACGCCAGAGAAAATACAATTGGCGCAGTGTGTCAATGTGATAAACAATATTTTTGATTTTTTCAAATCAGTTCAATGGCGTCTCGCCAGTGGAAAATTACCTAACGAAGGTAGAGTGGAAGTCTTATATCATGGTGTCTGGGGTGCTATCTGTTTCTATTGGTGGGATCTCAACGATGCCAATGTGGTCTGCCGGTCTTTGGGATTGCCACCTGCAACATATGCACTTGGTTATAACAACGAATTTCAGGGAAGTTACTCTTGGAACACCAAAGTTTGGTTGACTAACTTGCACTGTACAGGACATGAACTGAGTTTGTTAGATTGCCCACATCCAGGACTAGGAATCGTACCATACTATTGGTGTAGGCGTTCTTACTACCGAGCAGCTGTAGTCTGTGGCCATCCACCAGGTATACAATGTATTCGGATTAGCCTACCTCATCTCATGCATTGCAGTGCATGGTCTTCCAGGACCCTTTTGCACGTATAATGTTATTGTGTTGTGCTGTTACTTAATGTCATTTGTCTTTACATTTCAAAGCCTATAACGTCAACATTACGAGCATAACTGGTGTGATTACAAGTCCTGGATATCCTCACTACATGCAACAGGCCAATTATCAGTGGACATTCATAACTCACATACCAAGTACATGGGTTGCTGTCGACTTTGAGGATCTTGATTTTACTCGTCATTATGGAGGGTAAGGAAAGTATTCTTTATCACTTTTCGTGAGATCTCTGGTATGAGGCTTTTTTTTTTGTTCGGCCGATCTTTGTGTGCCACTTACTTCATAATAGTTTCCTATAGTACTTCAGTATTGCTCTGCAGAACAAAATATTTATCGCCTTTTTATTTCATTACTCTAAGGGTGGACCATTTTGATATTTGTAGGTGGTGTGTGTGTGTGTGTGTGTGTGTGTTGGGGGGGGGGGGGGGGGGGAGGGGTCAATTCTCGAATTATTTTTTTTGCCCTCCAGTGTTTGCTGTACCAAGCGCATTTTTATTTCACGATGTTTTTTGTGCATTTTTTGATAGTTTATAAATACAGAACGAATTTTCTAATTTTTCATTTATAGTTTATATAAATAATGTACAAAGAATAGTTGTGCATTTACTACTACAAACGTGACATACTTGGTATATATCTACATATCTCAAACACTAAAGTTTCATTTGTAAGTTGATTAACGGAACTCTAGGTATGTCTTCCTATTTGTCACTGTTCAAAATCTTAGCAGAAATATAATTTGTTATTGTTCATAATATGAAAAAAAATTATGAAATTATAAACTGTTTGATCGAGAAACTTCATGAGGTGGTATTGATAAACAAAACCTGACTAAACATAAGCTTAAAAAGTATCAGGACTAGTGTTCGTCATTTAATAGGTCACTGTATTTCTGAAAAAAAAAACGAAAAAAAAAGTGTCTCAAATCTGTATATGGAATTGAACAAAGAAGTATATTCATCATTTTTATAACAAAGAATACCATTCAAATGTTTTGTAGTTATCACAAAAGCTTCCAATCTTTCCAAGCAGTTCAAACACTCCTGTTTTTCGCTTGCTATGTGTAATGAGCCGTGGGGAGAATGGGCAATAGATTCCAGGCTTACATGTCCATGGTAAGCTTGCTCGATATTTCTTTACCATATTAACGTTGCATGATATTTTTTTAAGGTGAGAGTTTGCTCGCGCGATATTTTTTTGGGGATGTAACTTACCCACCCTACAAATATCAAATGGTTCATCCCTAAGCTATAGCTATATGTCTATTTTAGTGCCTTTTTGTGATAAGTGTTTGTTTTGTCCTTGAAACCCTGTGTCCAGGGTAATTTCTAGTCTATTGTATTGTTATGTATCAGCCGAACTGCATACAAATTATTTACAAAAGACAGCTACGCCATCAGTATTCAGTGAGGGGAATATTGTTTATTAGCCAGGTCATTATTTTATGTTTTTAATGGTGCAATAAATCACTCGATGAGAAACCTTAAAGGTGGTTGTGATTGTTCTATGGCTTATTTTGAGGGATTTTATCTGGATCATCCAGTTTTCCCCCCTATGCAATCTATGTATATTTATAGTCCTGTATACTGATCAAAACGTATTTAGTTTGTCTAACGTAGCTAAGATGAAACACAATGGATAGCTAGGGAATATATGAATTTAACTGAAGCCATGTTTACTTTGTTCACTTGGGCTACACCAGAGACTCATTTGCAAATAGCCCCAGTGAACGCAACATTTTGCGTCTAGTTTAAATCGCAAATGCAGTTGTAATTGATTCATGACTTGGGTACTTCTTCATGTCAACAGCTTAAGTAATCTCACTTTGTATGATGCTGATGGACGACAACTTTTTCACGCCTTGAACCAACAAAAGACAAAATCAAGGCTTTTCTCCAAAATCACCAAGCTAAAAATGGCATACCTTTCATCTTTTTCAACGTATGCAGCAAGAGGATTTCGCATGCGATACTTTTTAATAGACACACCTTTTACGAATGGTGAGGACAATATTATTGAATGTGAAACGTCATGGTCTCAATTTTTATTAAGTGAATAACGCTAATAGCATAAAATCAACGTCACGGATGAAAAAAGGGCGTGAGTTCTGGACTTGTCACATGCGATCGGCCCAATTTATAGCAGAGATGAATGATTCATTACTGAATCGTGTTATTTGCCAAAGACGCACAACAAAATATTTAAAAATATTCAAACGTAGAACTTAAAGAATCATAGTCAACCACAATGTATTGCGCGCCTATATTATTGTTTACGTTTAGCGAATGCATCGGTTGATAAGATAGAGTTAATAATAATAACAAGCCCCATGGAAATGGATTCCGAAACTTCATCAACAAATCCGCCATTTTTGCTGGCAGAGAAAATGGCGCTAGGCCGATGTCACGCGCACTATGCATTGTAGTTGACTAGGATTCTTTAATGAGAGCAATATTCGCAATTCAGGTTATTTGTATGACAACCGATGCCTTTGAGACGTATTTTCAGGGGAATTACTAATCGTCATCTGATGGATAATCCGTCCAGAGGACGATTCCTGTTCTACTATAAACTGGACCATTGTGGAATAATCTAAAGTTGCTGTTGTACTCACCCCCACTTTTGACTCGAATGTTAGATTCTTGTAACGGTGGCTGGCATGTCTCATTTGACCAATGGGGTCCTGGCAGAATCAACGTAACATGGGATCCAATGCCAATCAATTCTAGTGTTGTCAATGGAAGTGACTATACATACCTTGTAATGTTCAACAATACAGAAAATGGACTGCAAAAATTTACTCTAACGGATAAAACGTCAATCACTTTGACTCACCTGCATCCAAATACATCTTACAAAATTCAAGTGGCTGCTGGCATCGATTCAAGAAACTTCAGCTCTACCACCGAAAACAGTTGCGTGCAAAGGATTAAAACAGACGACGGTAAGTTGGTTAAACTCAGAGAAAAAAATATTAGTAAAAATCTACTAGTATTCTAATGTAAATATCGCACGCATTCTGATTGGCTGTTCTACTCACCTTCTAATAATGAAAGACGGCGAGTAGAGAAAATAGGGATTCGTGATTTGCAAATTATCAGCAAATTCTTAAAACATGGTTTGTAATTATATTTATGTGAGTTTGAGTTTGTTTGATGTGTTATTCTCTACCATGCCACGAGGGTTTCTTCTCCGGTTTTTCAATTGTATGCAGAGTATATCGAATGTAGGGGTAGCGAGTGTCCGAATGAGTCTCGAAGATATTAGCAGAAATGCTAATCAGAAAATCCGAGGATAAATAAAGAATATTTATTATTATTTTTTATTTTATTTGCCATAAATAACCACAAGTGATATTTATACAAAATAACACGTACAAATGCGATTTGTAGCAGAGTTCATTCACCTCCCTATACGGACTACTTCAATAAGTGAAAAAAATAGGGCTTCGCCGTCGTCATCTATCAGCCGATGGAAAATTCAAACTCGTAGTCTAATCGTTATTTATAACAAATTTAATATAATATAGCTTTTTTTCTAACGCGCGCTCTGACTGGCTCTGATCGAAAGAAGAATGTGATGTCAAAACGTATCTTGTACCTATATTTGATCATTTATCTTTTATTTGGGATTATTGAAAATAATAAACGTTCAACGCATGTTGAAATATGGCAAAGTTTAGGAAACACTCAAGTACATGTATAATGACATTTTGTTTTGCAGTGAACTTTTTGCACTACTTTTAATAATAAGATTTATAAAAATAATGATTTTGAACCTATTTCAATCCCACTAATGTGTAAATACAGCTCACGTTGTGTCTTGAATTTAATCAAGAAATTGACAGGAAAAAAAGAGGAAGAAAACTAGAAATGTTTTACCATTATGAATGCAAGTTGCTCAGTGAGCCCTTTGAAACCTTAAATGCATGTTGAAAATACTTAATTCCTTGTTTTCTTTTCATGTCAAGTAGCTGTTTTTATAATCACTTTAAACTGTATTATCAGTGTAATCTGGAAGAAACAAGTATTCACCTAGTGTGTCATTCTATTCTACATTAAAAACAAAACAGCAACAACCATATATAGCTTAATTTATTAACGCGTGCTCTGATTGGCTGAAAACCATTTGACAACCGTGGTATATTTCACCGATTAACCCATGGCTCCCAGGACAACGTTGTCCTTATTTCTAAAATGGCGTCTAAAAATGCCATTTTCGGATTGCTTTATTCCGTCTTTTGAACCTATGGCTGACAGCAGGATAGACGTCAGCATTCTCTCTGTTTTTTTCTGCATGCTAATCTAATGGTCAAAAAAGCATAAATCTTTACATAGAGTGCATTTCATATGTCTTTGAAATAAGATCAAAGTTATTTGTGCTTATTTAGTTGCTATTTAGTCACTAGCATTGAACCAAAACTTTCTTATAATAGCAATACACTGGAGACATCAAATACACAAGAGAATTGAGACACATGACTTTGCATAATAGCTTTTAATTACTTTATTACTTCAAATGAACCTTCATTGTTTCTTTCATTGAAACAAACTTTATGGTATTAACTAAATAACAACTAAATAGCAACTTAATAGGCACAAATAACTTGATCGTATTTCACAGACATATGAAATGCACTCTAGGAGACATCTTTAAATGATATTTTAAGCAGTGACAAACTGTTTCGTCTACGTATTACGCTGATATATTGGCATTATTTTGTAGAGAAGAAGTTTAATTAAGTGCGATAAGTACCTAATTATGTTATCCAGATGTTATCTAATTTTTCTATGTTTAAAGCAATAAAGAAATACAAAAAGTAATAAAAATATAGGCAAAAAAGAAACGCTACTTGGGGTGTTGGGAGAACACTCGAAAAGGTCGCCTAACGGCTCGTGATTTTCTTACCCTTGGTCATGTTCTCCCAACATCCCGGCCACATGGTTTATTCGCCAAGAATTGAAACCACGGAACATTTTCGTTTATTTTTTAAATATACAATATTTTACAAGGTCTTTGGACTTCCATATATAAATTAAATGTACTGAATAATTTATAGGATAGTGTGACATTTTGTCATAAAGCCCGGATACTAGACAACTCGAAAACACATCAGAAAAGCTATACCATAATTCCTCGTATTTATAATGTATTTTAGATGTTTATATTCATATATCAGGTGTCCGAAGCTTTTACAAAATGTTACACATAATGCACACATACACACATACATGCATGCTTTTCGGGCGAAGAAACTGAGGTACCAAAATATGTCTAAACATCGTCTTAAGTCAATATCAGCCCTAGCTGAAATGATATGTTTACCCAATACTTAAGCAATAAACGATAGATTTCCGTGGTTTATCGGGGAAATAAACCACGCGGGATGTTGGGAGAACACGAGAAAAGGCCTAAAAAATCACGAGCCGTAGGCAACTATCACTTGTAAGTTTGAGAGTTTTTCCACGCTGTTGCTCTCTTGCTTGTTGTCATCAAAGCTGTACGTAATAACAGTCTGCTGAAAGGAACTATTTCATCAAGGAAAGTAACTTGTTAATACAAATATTGTTAATAAACTTATTGTTCTTATAACTGAATGCTGCCTGAATTTTTGATTTATTTGTTTTGTGAAAAATTATCCAAAGTTTCATACACGATTTCAGGTTTGCTCTTATCAGTCGCTTTTCATTGCAAAACATCAGGTTCTATAGTGAAAGTCGTGAACTGTGACTTGCTAATATATCAGAAAACAATTAAAAAAACGTATTTAATATTGAACATTCTTTTGGTTTTTATCTTTTTTTACGGCAGAAAGAAGTGTTGAGCCGTGGTTCATGGGGGAAATATACCACGGGTTTCAAGCGCTTTTAGCCAATCAGAGCGTTCGTTAGAAAAAAGCTATATTATAAATCTTGATAAACAATATTTTTAACATTTCAAATCAGTTCAATGGCGTCTCGCCGGTGGAAAAGTACCTAACGAAGGTAGAGTGGAAGTCTTTTATCATGGTGTCTGGGGATCTATCTGTACAAATTGGTGGGATCTCAACGATGCTAATGTGGCCTGTCGGTCTATGGGATTGCCACCTGCAACATATGCACTTGGTTATAACAACGAATTTCAGGGAAGCTTCTCTTGGAACACCAAAGTTTGGTTGACTAACTTGCACTGTACAGGACATGAGCTGAGTCTGTTAGATTGTCCTCATCCAGGACTAGGAATCATATCATACTATCGGTGTAGGTATTCTTACTACCGAGCAGCTGTAGTCTGTGGCCATCCACCAGGTACATTGTATTCGGATTAGCTACCTTATCTCATTGGAAAGACTGCATGGTCTTCTAGGACCCTTTTGCACGTACAATGTTATTGTGTTGTGCTGTTACTTAATGTCATTTTTCGTTGCATTTTAAAGCCTATAACGTCAACATTACGAGCATAACTGGAGTGATCACAAGTCCCGGATATCCACACTACATGCAACAGGCCAACTATCAGTGGATATTTACACCTACCATACCACGTGCGTGGCTTGCTGTCTACTTTGAGGATCTTGATTTATATCGCTACTATGGAGGGTAAGGGAAGTATTCTCTATTACTTTTCGTGAGATCACCGGTACGAGGTTTTTTTGTTTGTTTGTTTGTTTCTGTTTTTGTTCGCCGATCTTTATGTGCCAATTACAGAACCTTAATCTTAAATTACAAAAGCAGTTGTAATAGATGACTTGCACTGGATACTGTTTTTATTTTAACAGCCTAAGTCATCTTACTGGTTTTGGTGCTGATATAGATAACAAAATTAAAGTTACTGACATAAAAGCCGATTTGTCTCAAAAGGTCGGACGTTTAGTTTCTCTATCAATGCCTTTTGCAAAGATTATGAGTACAGAAAAAGAAACAAATACTTTTTATCACTCAGATTTTGATGGGAAAGTGTGAAGAAAAAACTGAAGTTCTTTTTAACAGTTATAAAGTACCAGAACTAGCACTGAATCCAAGAATTAAGTATAGACTTTCTAGACTGGAATTGCCAAGACATGATTGAGTAGTGTAAATTTTCATTATGTGAGACAGACATTGATTACAACAAAAAAGTGAGGGCTCAATTTTTCATGAATGCAAACTAAAAGTAACCTGGGTACCTTGTACTTGCATATAGTAGTGTATTAGAGTGGCTTTACTTAAACCATTTATCTAATATGCAATGTTCAAATTTTGAATGCTATTGATAGAGGACTGCTATCGCCCCAATACAGTGTACATGTTTTGTGGATAAAGTAAAATCACTCTGATAATTCTTTAGCTATAGAACCAAAATCGATTTTCAAATCATAAACTTATTACAAGTGTACAGTTTATAAATATTTTTATAATATCATACACCAATCAAATATTTTCCAATTTATATTCATAAATATTAGTGCTATTTGGAAGACTTGGCCATTAACTTAGTATGGTTGTACATAAATAGCAATTAGTTATCTGTAATAAAAATATGAACTTTCAAATTTTCAAATTACATTTACAATATATATTTCAGTCTCACCTATGTACTTGTAAGGTTTTATATATTAATGAAATAAGGGATAGAAGAAATTTAGACAAAGCTCCAATACAACGACTACTAAAATGTCAGATGCATAGGGGTCATTGTAATTGGTACTCTTCTGTCTAGTATGTGCTAGTTAAATTCTTAAAATTGCAATCATTTTGTTCTTGTTACTCAGCTCGTCAGCTGAGAACTGTTTATTGCCCTTCAGAAATTCAGGTCTTACCAATGTTACTCCAACTGCTGCTAATTCGTCTCAGTGAACATTGAATACTTTACCAGCCATCACTATATTATTGCGCTTGAGGATGTCAAGGAAGTTACCTTTAGTGGTAATTTCTTTGTCTGATACACTTCCATGGAAGCAGTCACTGACAAATGCTAAAACACCACTTGGTGTGATGCCCAGTAGTGCTTTTAATGTTGGGCGGCTGTTGTAAGATGAGTAACAAGCTGACTGGTTATCTAAAGCTGATAGCCTCTCCATCTCAATTTCTGTCAATCAAAAATAATGGCAACATCAGGGAAGAGTGTTTTAAAGACCGAGGGCTGTAATGCTTAATAATGTCCTTCTCGCGGGTAGCCTTATTAGAGGGACAAACTCTGAACTCAAAAATGTTATGTTATCCATTTTCTTATGATAACTGAAACTGATCCTTCAGATATTCCAAAGCGATGACCTAAGTCTCTTTCAAATAAACCAAATCGAAGTCTCACGAGAACCATCACAAATTCTTGAAATTTGGACAATAATCGTGGTTTTCCAACACTAGGAATACTCAGTATCCTTCTTTTCAGTGCACATATCGTTCGTATTCTTATTTACGTAAGTCAAGGTGCTTGCTTGTTTTCAATGAGACCATAGCAAGTTAACAACATCGAGTAGCCGGTAAACCCTGTGTAGAATTCAATATCCTTGTTGTTGTCCTTGTACTTATCAATATCAAAAAGGGGTTTCTTGATTTGAAAATCTAGTTTTCTTATCTCTCGCTTGGCCTCATCAAGTACAGGTCGCAGTTGGTGATTTTCATCCTTAGAATCTTGGAGACACGTCCGAGAGTTTGAACTGTTTTTTCTGGCTGACAGAGTTTTTCAAGACCCAAGTCACTTTTTGTAGTATGGCGCAAGGCATGATGGGAGGGTCGGCCATGTTAGATGTTGTTCACTCATTTGGTTAGTTGTAGTGCTTTATCTATCGGGTCGAATCTGTGTATTACAAGTCCATCATTTGACAATCTTGCAGCAGAATTGCACAATAGTACAGTTTGTGTTTCAGATTGCATTTGTAAGGGGTTGTTTTGGTGGCCGTCTGTACCCTCGGTTTCGATGCTGATCACTTCGTCGTCTTTTGATTTCCTTTTTCTTTTAAATTTATCGATTACATTACTGTCAAATTTTGTGATCGCTCTTCTCTCTGGTTTATACTCAGACCCGGAAAAAAACGTCGGTAAATGCGTGCGGCTCAGTTTTTCACTTCCTTCCCAGTGGTCAGCACAGACGCGAGTCATCGGTGAATCGATCTTTAACGTTTCATTCCTCAAAATCACAACGTACTTTTGACGAAGTTCTGGATCTTTTTGGAATACAGTAAAACTTAAAATAGGCAGGTTTGTTTCTGTGACTATTGCTACAACCAGGAACACAACAGTTATAATTCGGCAATAATTATAATTTGTTTAAATTTGTTTACGAAGAGAGATTACTGTTACGCTGGATAGCTGTTCCTAGTAAGATCCCAGGCGCCTTTGCGGTCCCAAACTCGTCCCAGCCCCTGCTCGTTTCTAAAGTGGCTTGATTCACTGTCCTATAAATATTTGTTAAAAGTACCACGAGAAGCTTTTGTTTTTGTTTTGTGTGTGTTTTTCTGTCTGTCGCGAATAAAGAGTTGACACATTGACCGCGGCAAAATTTGACCTAAATTCGATGTTTGTTTAGTTCGATATCAATATTCCACAGTGTCTAGAAGACTATAACAATATCTTACTTTTTAATATTTTTTTAAATCATCATTCGCCCTCATGTTTTGTACTGGGAGCCCTCTGCAAGTTTTTGTCATGTTTGTGTTTATGTGGTTGTGTCTCAAATTTGCAGTCTCAAATGGTAAATATAGTTTTGAGTAATGGTGATTTTTTTATTCCAACAGGTTAAGTAATCTCACTTTGTATGGTGCTGATGGACGACAAGTATTTCACGCCTTGAACCAGCAAAAGAGGGAAATAGGCCTTTTGTTAAAAAATGCCAAGTTACAAATGACCTACATTTCATCGTTTTCATCTTCTCGAGGAAGAGGATTTAGTATGCGTTACTTTTTAATTGACAGACTATTTAAGAATGGTGAGTGCCTTATTACTTAATGATGGGTCTCAATTACTTACTTAAGAACTAAATGTCAATGGTCTAAATGCGAAATCTTTGAAGAACTTCAATTTAGCTGACGTGACTACATTGATTAATAATAACTCCGTAATTTTTAATCAATCCCAAAGTACGACTTTCAACAACCGTGATCTTGCATCGTCAAAAATCACTTGGACCATTATTTAGTATTTAACAGACTTTTGAATTTTGAGCAATTTTTGAGCACCTATAATACGAATTCAACATATTATGCTATATCGCCAATGGTACATGGCTTTCATTGATAATATCATATCCCAACAATAAAAGGACCTCTCCTCTCTAGAAATATCTAAAAAAATATTGGGGCAATTCAAATTCTAACCCTTGAGAGCACGCGCATTGAGTGCCACTAAATTTCAAAAATCACGTCGAATTTTCATATCTGTTGGTCACAGGGCAATCACTTCCCTGTTAAGTAGAAAATACTGCAAAGATTGTAAAGCAAAGTAGACAGTAATGAAGATTACTGCTGATATGTTTACTTACTATTTGTTCAGTTTTCCACCATTTTTTGATGATCTTTTTATGCTGGCTAACCGCCACGCTAAGGCGCAAGTCATTATATGGATATCGCAAAGAAGACAATTTACTTAGATGACAGCTAAAACACCTTTATTTACTGAAGTTGACAAAATTTGCATTCTTATTCCCATTAATTTAATAGCATGATTGAAATTGATTTGTGAATATCAGTAGTTCGTGTTTCACAAATAATTATGCGGCCATTATTCTCAAGCTATTCATTCTATATAACTTTTACCTCTTTTTCCTTTCTGTATCAGCTTCTTATGCGACTAGCTGGACTATTACAGGAATAAGCAACAGTTATAATGTCATTGAAGTCTCTTGGTTACCGGCTGAAATAAATGGTTATACAGTCAATGGTTATTTGATATCGTGTCATTCTACAGAAGAATGGCAGCAAAACGTTTCATATGTTGTTGCTGATAACAGCTCAACATCTACACGGTGCAGTGAACTTATAGGATTCACTTATTACCAAGTTCAAGGTTTTATATCTTTAACGAGGAAGAGTGATGGAGCGTTGGTGATGTTTAAAAGTGCTGCAATTGTTGTAAGGACTCAAGAAGGCGGTGAGCGAAACAATGAGTTCCCGGGTACTTCACCAGGATTTGGGTGGGGTGTTCCGCTGGGGTCCTCAAACGGTTACACTTGACATTTTTGCCTATTTCCTGTGATAGGAAATATGAACGAAATATGTGGGAAATTGATATTTTTCTATAATACGAACTGGAACAAATTTAGGAAAATACATTTTTCAACATATTTAATTTCCTAGATATCTCCTATCAGAAATTGCATTTTCCTAAATATTCCCTACCTTTTCATTTGCCTATTATATAAGAAGAATTTAGGAAAACACAATTACCTATGATAGGAAATATCTAGGAAATATGTATATCCAGTATATAGGAAAATGCAATTTCCTAAATATTTCCTTCACACTTTCTATCATAGGAAATTAAATGAGCAAAAATTTCCAGTGTCACTCAGTTTATGACAGAAAAACTCAAATTCCCATACCCTGTTTATGAAAAGGGATAAAATTATATATGTCGCGAAAGATGAAAAAGATCACATGCTTCTGCATATCCTATCTAAACGATACTTGAGCTGAAATTAGATCTCTTGTGGTCAGCTAGCGATAGATGATACTGTGGCTGTAATTAAGGTTGATGGAAAATAGGTATCCTGTTCATGACAAGAAACCCCCCAAAAACATACCCTGTTCAGCTGGTCAACCTCGTATAGAACATATATGGGAGTACCCCCACCCCCCACCCCCCACCGCCCCCCACCCCCCACCGCTATTAGCCATTTCCCAATCGACTAATGAGCTGGGTACTAGTTTGAATATTTAATGCAATTAAGAAATAAACCCATGACGTGAAAGAGCACATCAAAATATACATGCAAGATTATGGAGTGCCATTGTATTGTGTTGGATATGGACTGTGTGACAGCCATATCAAATGTGTGAAAAATTATAAAGAAATGTATATATGGCTTGGAGGGACAGTATCATGCGTTCCCCTTGTAATTTTATGAATCTCTGAAGGGCTCCTACTGTGGAAATATGCAGCCAAATACCATCAATATTTGGAATCTTGTATATTTTGATGTGCTCTTTCACATCATGCGGTGTATTTCTTAATCGCATTAAGTATTCAAACTAGTACCCTGTCCTCTACTCGATTGGGAAATGGATAATTTTGCTGCGCGCTTTGAGCGAGTGTGAAAATGGTACGGCTACATCCGTTCACAGGCAACAATCCCATGTTCTCTTGTCTAAGTCCGCTGACGGCTCATTGCATGTTTATTTTAATTTCAGTTCCAACAACTGCTCCTCGTAATCTAATCATCAGAGATGTTAGTTATTCTACTGCAATCGTACAATGGGATCCAATTCCTCGTACAGACAGTCACGGCGTTCTTGGCTACAGAATATTTTACTACTATTACTATTACTATTATTCCTATTACACCCAAACTGTAACTACAAACAGCACAAGGGTGGTTCTCACTGGACTTATCACTGCTATGAGATATAACGTACGTGTACAGGGCTTTACTTCTAAAGGTTATGGACCATCATCGAATTACGTCTATTTTATAACAAGTGAGTTTTGCATTTGAAATTGATTTGATTTACTGTTTGGTTTGCCTTAATACGAAAATACTGGCCGATTACTAGAGTCCTAATAGGTCCTCAATACCTTAATCCGTCTTGTAAAATTAAAATATTTGTTTGAGAAAAACACACTTGTGACTAAATTTCATGGCGCTTTAAGGTATGACAGGAACTTCTTGGACAATATGTCTCAAAGTTAATTCAATACCAATTCCAATTCCAGTTTTTATTTACACAATTTACGATGTTTACATATGTACAATTATTCTTTTTTTGCAATTAAGATTGACAACTAAATATTGGCACATACACAAATACAGAATCAGTGATTGGCATCCAAAGGAGCATAGCTTTCGAGTTGGTTGCCGTGACATTAGTATATTGAGATCTTAAGATAGCTTTAAAAATATCAGTGAAATACTATGTTAATATTAATATTACAACTACTGGTTATTTAGTAAGAAGTCCTTAAAGGTTCTTTAAGATACCTAATAAAACACCGGTTTTTATAATGGGCCTAAGGGCCCATTATATCTGTTTTGAGGGACTTAGGCATGATCGGAATTTTTTGGGATAGGGTGAATTGCTAAATTGCAATTAGATTGAGCACCCCTTCAGGCGTAAAAATCAACGGAATTGTCTTTGGATACAAAAGTAATAGGGTGATTGCAAGCCTTTTCATGGAAAATTTGACTAGAGGAAATGTAAGTGATTGATATGAAAAGATTTGAATTGCATTTTAGAACATTTTATTCAAATTGGTATGAGCACATTGATTATTTCAAGACTGATATCGATCTCAGTTCTATTGTCGCCAA
Source organism: Telmatactis stephensoni (assembly GCA_029948255.1). Lineage (NCBI taxonomy): Eukaryota > Metazoa > Cnidaria > Anthozoa > Actiniaria > Isophelliidae > Telmatactis > Telmatactis stephensoni. The sequence continues at coordinate 376,602 of JALIZF010001736.1, forward strand.
CATCGCCATACAAAAAGTATTATTATTCGCTATGTCTCTAATACATAAACAATTTACAGTTTTAATTGTAATTTGCTTTAATAGCCGATTAGTTTTTAGTACCTCGGAAAACATAGTAGGCGGCATTAATTAACACTGATGTGTTACTCTGTTCAAGTCGAGTTGCAATTGTAAACAAAGGGATAATTAGGACTAAAAGCAGGTAGAAATGAGTCTTAACATAGACAAATTAGGTAAAAGTATAAATGTTTTATTACTGGTTTTAGTTTTAACGTTCTGATGTTCCGGACCTCATATTAGGATATCTTAAAATTGAAAGAATAGCATTTTCCCTCACTGTCGGTCACCGCTTTGAAGTCGGTGAGCAACTATATATGCCGTAATCTTGTGTCGGAATGAAATTGTATATTCTTTATAGCTAGAAAAACACCTGATAATCTTTTTTTTTCGTTTTGGAGTGATATTCAAATACTTTGAAAATAAATGACTACCCAATATTTCCTGATGAACTGATGAACTCTTGCGGACACGTACCCCGCTAATACGGACATCCCGGTAGTACGACTAGTATAGCTAATTGCAGACATCCCGCTATATTAACGGCAAAGTTGCTGACTCTTCGTGAGATCGAAAACTTACACTTGAAATTCTGTTTACATTTTTTTAGATAGCAAAAATATTTGGTACAATCAATTCGAATTACACGCAATTTGCCCATTATACTTGACGCCATTTTCCTGCGTCAAGACTTGTTAAGATTAATTTCCGGGCAGTGCTAAACCGCGAAACGCCGAAACGAAACACCGAAACGAAACAATACCGAAACGAAAAGCGAACAATCATGTTTTAACTGTACGAGAACAAAAATATTGATATAACTTAAGTTATGTATGGTAAAGCCCCGCCGCACACAGCGAGTTGATTTCCTTTCCAGCAAGATCAAAGCATCCTACTTGATATTTATAAGTTGTTAACACTAGTAATTCTCTTCGAGTTCTTCTTCATCACTGTACAACCGGGAATTATAGGAATATTTACGGCATAGTTGCTCCTTTTTTGGTTTGGCTGGCCTCGAGCCAGCCTCAGTCTGTCTGTGGACTGCATGGGACTGGGCGTCACGTGTCTATTTTACACAGGAAGCCCACCGTTGTACAAAAATCTTTCTTTCCTTGTGAGTGATGGCTTCCATCGAAGGTATGTAAGAACGGCTCATATCAAATCATATTAGAAGCGTTTACAGCTAAAAAAGTGTTCTGTTTTTGAGTTATTATAAAAAGAATATAGTCATTTTCCATCTTCTGTGTACAATATTTGTCGATGGGCTGAATTTTTCAAGATATCAAAGGATTCAAATTCTCTTTAGACACAACGATGGAGGACGTGGAGGACAATGATAAAGATATTGATGTGAGTATTTTTCTCTAATAAGATTAGATTGCTCTGACTACAATGTGAGTCGTAAACCACATGCTGTCGAGTGAGAGTCCTATACAACCAAGTTATAGCTTAGTGAAATCATTTCTTCTTAATTCGATGAATAAAGTCAAAGATTTCCAACATGTGACAGCTCCACAACACACTGAAATAGCTTTTTTTAAGTCCCCCTCATCTGATGAATTTGTCAAGTCTATGGTCTGAAACTATATTATAAGGATTTTAGAATGAAATTGAGAGTGATCACACTAAGCCTGTGAAATTAGTATTAGACCCAATAGACATTAGTAGAGAATATTTCATCTGTTTATATTCCTAACTATTAATTTCTGTTTCACTAATTTAGTGCGCTCCGTCTACTTTACACATAAGGCTACACCGTATACATTAGCCGATATTTTTTTCAACTACTGTTTGAGAATTTTCCAAAATTATTTTGACATATTTCCTTTTAAAGTAAGATGTTGAAATTTTGTAAAGCACTCCGGTTTTCTTTGAAGTGAATCGCTAAACCTTTTTCAATCATTTTTGCTCCACCTCAAAATCCCAGTTGAAAAAATACCCTGCATGCCCACCACTCCCCCCCCCTCTTTTTGGGTCTCACATAATTAGAATATTTTGCTAAATATGTGGTAGCATCCCCAAATTGCACTCAAGGACTTTTTTTAACTCGAACCATTCTAAAACGCTATTGACCCCCAAAAAATCGCACGTATTTTTCAACTCGTACTTTAGGGGAACAAAAATTCTCCAAAAAGCTTACCTAATCACTTTAAAGCCAATCAAAAGCTCTTCTCAAAATTAAAACATCTTAGTGTAAAACAAAATTGTCGAAATAATTAATAATAATAAATCCACAAATTGTAGTTGAAAAAAAAAATATTTATCGCAAGTCCCACTTGGACTTAAAAAAAGCTATTTCAGTGTGTTGTGGAGCTGTCACATGTTGGAAATCTTTGACTTTATTCATCGAATTAAGAAGAAATGATTTCACTAAGCTATAACTTGGTTGTATAGGACTCTCACTCGACAGCATGTGGTTTACGACTCACATTGTAGTCAGAGCAATCTAATCTTATTAGAGAAAAATACTCACATCAATATCTTTATCATTGTCCTCCACGTCCTCCATCGTTGTGTCTAAAGAGAATTTGAATCCTTTGATATCTTGAAAAATTCAGCCCATCGACAAATATTGTACACAGAAGATGGAAAATGACTATATTCTTTTTATAATAACTCAAAAACAGAACACTTTTTTAGCTGTAAACGCTTCTAATATGATTTGATATGAGCCGTTCTTACATACCTTCGATGGAAGCCATCACTCACAAGGAAAGAAAGATTTTTGTACAACGGTGGGCTTCCTGTGTAAAATAGACACGTGACGCCCAGTCCCATGCAGTCCACAGACAGACTGAGGCTGGCTCGAGGCCAGCCAAACCAAAAAAGGAGCAACTATGCCGTAAATATTCCTATAATTCCCGGTTGTACAGTGATGAAGAAGAACTCGAAGAGAATTACTAGTGTTAACAACTTATAAATATCAAGTAGGATGCTTTGATCTTGCTGGAAAGGAAATCAACTCGCTGTGTGCGGCGGGGCTTTACCATACATAACTTAAGTTATATCAATATTTTTGTTCTCGTACAGTTAAAACATGATTGTTCGCTTTTCGTTTCGGTATTGTTTCGGTATTGTTTCGTTATTGTTTCGTTTCGGTGTTTCGTTTCGGCGTTTCGCGGTTTAGCACTGCCCTTAATTTCCGGCAGTGCAGCTATAAGAACTACTGAAATTCAAAAGTTTAGGAAGCTCTCAGGAACTGACGTACGAACATTTTCAGAAAGGTTGTCAATCGCATAATTACTTCATAACCGACACATGATTAACACAAGAAAAAAAATTTGCTTTGCAAAAAATTTTCAATACATCGACATTTGATAGTCAATCATAAAAACAATAGTATGCAACAATTTTGTCCAGTCGCATTACAGTATTTCAGCGTTAGAATAAATATACACATGTTGATGGACAGAATTTTTAAAAACGACTGTAACGTATGTTACAGTGTACACTTCCGGTTTAATATTTAGATGGTTACTATTGTATGTATTGTGTTACAAGTAAGCAATAGTAAAGCGCATATCTTAGAATCCACGATCGTGTAAAGACCTATCTCCAAACATGGTGTCAGAAGTTAAAAAAAAAACCCTCAAACACAAGTCTAAAGTGCGCAAAACAAGATTATTATTACTCCAGATATGCCAGACACCGAACACGGTGAAGCTATGGCTACACGCTCTCTTACTTTCACGTCAAACTTTCCAGTCCCGTCACCAATGATCATCAAAGGAGATCAGGTTAACAACTGGGAGTTCTTTAGACAGCAGTGGACCGACTACGAAGTCGCTACTGGCCTCGAAACACAAGACGCCAAGATAAGATTAGCCACGTTCAGATCCGTCATGGGAAAAGACTGTCTGCAAATCTTTCTCAACTTAAAACTTACAGACGAAGAACGAAACGACATCAACTCATGTGTCAAAGCTCTCGACACCTATTTCAAACCCAAAAGGAACGTAGTCTACGAACGCTATGTATTGAATACTTGCACCCAGAATGCCGAAGAGACCGTCGATGGATACGTAAACCGTCTTCGAAAGTACGCTTCAACATGCGAATTTGGAACTTTATTAGGTGAACTAATAAGAGACAGACTAGTACTGGGTCTCAAGGACCAAAGTACAAAGTTACGATTACTCAAGGAAGAAAGTCTTGATTTAAACAAAGCACTAAATATATGCCGATCGAGTGAAATCGCCAGCCAGCAAATGAAAATTATCAAGCAAGACGATAAATCTACATCTGATGAAATACGGGCCATCAAGGAACGCCACAACAGCGATCACGTACTCGCCAAACGTCCTCAAGGACAACTAACAGAAAACCAAGAGAAACACGTCAAAACTCAACGTACAAGTGCTACCATTGTATTTATTTTTTAACCCATAGCAGCTTTTATTCCAAAAAAAAAAAAAAAAAAAAGGGCCATGTAAATAGTAAACAGTCAATTTTATTTTTTTTAAAGAAATGAGATGTAAATAGCCATTTTATTTATTTTTTTCTAAAAGAAGGGAGATGTTACAGTATACACTTCCGGTTTAATATTTAGCTAGTTACTATTGTATGTATTGTGTTACAAGTAAGCAATAAAGCGCATATCTTAGAATCCACGATCGTGTAAAGACCTATCTCCAAACAATGTATTGTAATACACCTTTTAGCAAACGTTAGCGAGCTATCTGACCTTACAGGGACCATTATCAGTTACATTACCTTATAAAATGTGCTTATTATGACACTCGAGTAAATAAATTTCCAAGTAGAGCTACCAGTGTTTAAGTGTGTAAGTTCCATTAAATATTCTCAAAATCATTCTGAAATGAAATGATAATCTGGCTAGCCTAATTATCATCTAGATAAACAAGTCTTTCAGAAATACATGAGGATAGACGTGTAACTAACTAACAAACGGATTTTACATCACTAGGTTGTAATCGCAAGATAATCGAGAATCAGTTACATGGAAAGATATCGGTGGTACTCCAACGTCAATGGTGGAGGGTGAACTGCTCATGGACACTACGAGCACCATCGTCTACAGGGGTCATCGTCATCAATGTTGAAAAGCTTGATTTTCCGCTGTCTTTTCAGTGTGGGTAAGTACATTGTAGCATAAAATTTAAAAAGATTACTAAAACTGATGCTATCGATAACTGACTTAGTGCACGATAGTTTAACTGACTTAGTGCACGATAGTTCACTTGGGAGGTTGCCTAAGCAATCAAGAAGATAGGGTCGCATTCGGCTAACGCCTCGTGCGACTCTTACGCTTCTTTCGTGCTTAGCAACCTCCCGCGTGCATCCATTTCACGATGGACGCACGCTAAGCGTGAACCATTTCTTTTATAACATAGCCACAATATTAAAACGCAAATTGTTGATCAAATACAAATTCTCACCACACTGCACGATTGACAAAGCGCGCGAAAACAAAGTGCCAGCTTTGTAAATGCTGGCGGCGACAACAACTCAAGACTTCACAATATCGACGAAAAAGACGTAATTACGTCGAATCAGTAGCTAGTTTGGAAATTGAATACTCGGATCAGTGTTGTGGGCCGTGTTGTCATTTGTTCAAAACTAGAAGCTGGTCCTGAACTACAAGAAAAACTATTTCGTTAAACCAGAGGTTAGAAGAATGGAAAGACAATATCTAGAGAAAAACTACACAGGCTTTTGGAGCCTGATTTTTTTGTTTTCAACTTTCGATGGTTTGTTGTGCTTCCTGTCACTTTAGTTTCTGAAATTCAACGAGTGGAAGAAAACCGAGTAGAGCGACAAGTATTTCGTCAAAGCTTACAAATATAGGATTGACATCATTAGCTTGTGGAAGAATTTTGTTCAGTGATCAAATATTCAAGCATTCTTGAGTGGAATGGAGGAATCCTTTGAAGCTAGATTTACTGTAATTTTCTATATTTTTGATGTAGCTTCTCATTCAAATTTTGATCGAACTTGTGAGATTTTAATTTGTTATGCTTTTCTGGATTTTTCTTCTCCTTCAGCATACCAAGCTATTTGTCAATAAAGACAATCAATGAAAAAAGAAAAAAAACTGTGTTTTTTGTTTCACAATTAAGCTCACGCCGTAGGATTTTGAATAGTTTTTGTGAAGCTTACAACTTCGCATTTTCTACTAAGAGCTTAATGACAAGTCTTGCTAAAGTTCAATGTGTTTATATCATAGTGATCACTATTGAGTTTGTTTGTTTGTTTTTATCTATTTATATTTTTCTAGAAGTACATAAAATTTATTCTGGCTGCTTTTAGACGTTTACACCGACCAAACACTAGCTTTTTTGTATCCGTTCCAAGGTGTTTTTTCGAAAGCATTTATTCAAAATTTCTGACTCTATCGAAAGTAGCTTGATGTACAAAACACTTTTAATTCTAGCTGCTTGAAAAATCACAACTTACTGTCATGACATTGGTTACTTGAATGTAGGTTTTTCAAGGTTTGTTTTTGAGTTTTTGTGAGCTTTTGCTGTCTAAAGCAATGAAAAAAACAAAAACAAAACATCGAGAAAAGAGAAAATCTGACGTGAGCGTGCGTCCATCGTGAAACGGTTCGCGATAAATTAGCCAATCTGAGCGCGCGCTTTATTGTAGCTATGTTATAAAGTACCGTTTATGAACTGTCGAACAGACATTCACCGTTACTCGGAAATTCCTGATAATGCGCACGTAAGAATCGAACCGCACGGACTTTTCTGTGTCTGGTGCGTACTGATGCATTTAAAGTCCTTATGACGGATAATTTTTTTATTTTCAAACTCAGTTCTTGATAGAAAGCATAGTAAAGATCTTTTAATCTTGTTTTTCCTCACTCCATATTTTCTGAGAAAAAAAGGTTTCAAATTTCAAAATGCAAATGTGATGACGTAAGAGGAGTAATCATTTATTATACAAAAACAAGAGAATTTAGATTACTCGTATTTTTCCGTTTGTAACTCATTACCATTGGCAAAGACTGTTGTTTAGTGAAAAATCTGGCTCTCGAATTGAAGACCTCTTTTTGTAAAACCCATGAGAAGTTTGCAGTGTTGCCTCCTCTGACGTCATCAAATTTGCATTTTGACATTTGAAACCTTCATATCTCAGAAAATATGGGGTAAGGAAAACCAGGATAAAAAGATCTTCACTATGCTCTCTAAAAAGAACTAAGTTTGAAAATAAAAAAAATATGCGTCATAGGGACTTTAAGGAAGTTCAGGACCCTGCGCGCATTCGAGAACGCCGCGCACTTTCACGCTTTTACTAAATAGCATAAGTTTTACCGTAAGGAGTGTGAGCGACTGAGAGAACTGAAACTGTAGTTTTAATGGAGTAAAATAATTTGTCAACCGTTTTATCGCACACTGCGTGACGTAGGTGAAACACCTCGCGCTTTTGAATTTGAGGCGTCTTATCGATCCATCGAACAGGCCGGCAAGAACATTTCAAAAATGATGATATTCGGTGTTTGGTTTCGGAAAATTTTCTCTTCTCTAACTTTTAAAATAATACGGTTAAATACTTTATTATGATTTTTTTGTAGTTGTAATTTTATATGATCGCATATCATTTGTAAATTAACATAGAATAACCTTATCAAGGGATGTTAATAAGATCAAGATTACTGATAGGCAAGTCAAAAACCGAAACAAAACGAGGGGCTCACCGTATTGCTTATAAAACTATGGGGTGTTGTAAAAGTAGGTATTTGCAATAAAAGTAGTCCCTGAAATGCGAATCCATTTTGTGGACAAAAAACATTAAAATATTTTTAGTAGTCCCCGCACGCTATTCGCTAGCGTAGCCATGACGACGAGAGGGTTTTATTAGAAGCTACGTCTTTGCATTGTTTCATTTCGACTTTTTCACTTGTTAGCTTATAGCAAGTTCGCTTTTCGGTCTCATCTTTGAAACCGAAAGCCTTTCGAAACAATACCGTAACAAAACAAAACAAAAAAAATCCTCCATAGGTCAGATAATAAATCAAAGATCGTATAGATCAGTGTCATTATATTTATTTACATTTTAAGGACCATTCATGTAATATTCAAGCATTATTACATTCTCTTTCGTGTTTAGATGCTCTGTTAACAAGCAACTTTTGAAGTGCTCCAACAACCCAGTCGCTGATGTATATTTATTTAATTTTTCTTTCCTTTTTTTACGCAAGCGCTCTTTTACGTGAGTTGTAGTTTTTGGAGTTTAATTTTTCTTCTTATTCTGGATGTATTTTACGTATTATGATTACGTATTCAGTTTTTTTAAGCGAAAAGCTCTCTGCAATCTGGCTCTGCAAATGGTCCACCATTTCTATTTGAAAAGTCAGATGCATCTTGTGACGTAATCGAAAAGTCGAAATCTGATTGGTTTTTACAAAAAGTTGCAGAGAAATTTTAAAGGATACAAAGAACTTTTCATAGCTATATGTTAGTTAGTTATGCTCTATTGTTTAGTTTCTGCTTACTTATTATTCCTTTTGTATGTTTACAGGGAAGCATTCGTCATCTTAACTGATAATGAAGGACATTCACGTGGTCGACTTTGTGGATCAATACCTCCCTTTTCGTTCATCTCGTTTGGTTCATCTCACCTACAACTTTTATCTGAATATCGTTGGTGGGGGAACAGGAACCGGGAATTGTTGATAAATTTTATAGTGTTGACAAACTTTAACGAAAGTAAGAGGAGACATTATGTAGCACCCACCCACACATTTATCACCGAAGTTCACTAATCTATTTTATTTTATATTACTTTACTTTATTTCACTCATTCATTCATCCGTTTATTTATTTATTTATTTACTTATTTACTTGTTTATTTATTTTGAGGAAAATAATCTGACAGAAAAACTACAACTTAGATTTATAATTACCTTTGAAATTTGTTATTTTATTCATTTACTTCACTCATATTCTCAGATTGTACATTTTTCAACAACGTAGATTTGATGAGTAAGTCCTTTCGCGGATTCCCTCTCGACGTTTCATTAGAAATAATTTTCGCTTTATCACAATTTTCCCTAGTTTCAATTGTTCCTTCCTGGAATATCTCGGCCACCAGCGTCATCTCAAGAACAATCACGGTCCAGTGGTCCACGTACCCATCACAAAGCTCCATCAGGGTTAAAAAATTTATTGCTGTTTGCACTGCAAACAATGAACATCACACAACATCCGCTGCATTTGTTGATGGACAAAGTAGTGGGTCGGTCGTCTCCAATTTGTTAAAATATACCGAGTACAGAGTGCAAGTTTTGGCTTTACTTGGCAACCAATCAACCACCACTAACTGGAACACTACGATACGAAAAAGCCCGATGGTGGTAACAAGAACAATGGAGGATGGTATGAATGTATTACTTAACTGAGGCTTGGAAAATTTTATTATAACGTTTACGTCAATATCACCAACTTACAAAAACAAGCCTATAGAAAACATCAGATGCTTTCAGAACGACAGTGCTGCTCTGAAAGCCGTTTGCCCTAAATACTTTTAACATAAATTTAAATTAGAGGTATTCTGAAGTCAAAATTTCCAATATGGTTTCAGTTCCAAGCAAACCTCCTCAATCTGTTACTGCTAGTGCTAAAGGGTCACACAGTATCTTAGTCAAGTGGCAGCCCGTTGACAGCCAGTTTACTCACGGCATAATTGTTGGCTACTATGTATACTACCAGGTTGCCTGGACAAGTACCTGGAACAAAACGTTCGTAGACGCACAGAAAACCAAAGTGTATTTGAACGATCTTCACATGATAACGCAATATCGCATTGAAGTATCAGCTGCCACAATAGTAGGTGAAGGACCAAAAAGCCGTCGTATATTTACAAAGACAGGTTTGTCTCAAAATACAAAATAGTTTTCGTTGCAGCTGGCCAAGCCAAACTCAATTTAGTAGCAGTTCTTCTTACTTCCTGGTAGTGAGTTACTATTGTTTGTTTAGGATGTGACTTTGCATTATTACTTGGTGTTTATGGTAGTTTTTCAAGCCCGAACTACCCCCAAAACTACCCAAGAAATGTCGACTGTACGTGGACAATAGGCAATGAAACTACACTGGAAGCCTCCATTCTTGTATTTGACACCTTCCATCTAGAAGATGGTTACCAAGGGACATGCAGGTAACGACGTCAACTAGCTTAAATTTTTCCATCGCAGGGGCCTAGCATGAATTGTTCAATGTGAACGCACGAGTTGCTAGAAGTGACCCGCAAAGCACTCGCGAAATCCATTTTCCTTTAGATGTGAACCGTTTTATTTTTTTATGATTGGATCCGAAGAGTTGGTTTCAAGCAGTGAGCTTGAATTTTAACATAGCTCACTGAGCCCTTGCACGATATTTTTTTTTTCATTCCAGGATTGACATTTCTCCACAAAAATCTTTCAAGACTAAAACTTGTCTTGATTTTGCAGTCTTATTTAAGGAAGAGAATATTAAAGTTTCTTACTATATTCATGAATGACAATATAATGTTGACTCTGCATAAAGCATTTGTATATGCAGTGATAACAAAGCCTGGTGCGAACCACAAGCCGCACGTACTGCAGCTATAACGTTCTAGTTGCATTGTATATATAATGCTCTTGAAGGGGGTAAGGTACGAGTTACATGACACAGACTTTGCAGTGCTACGGTTTCCAACTGAAACGACTGCTTTTGTAGCTTATTTTGAATAAAACTTAATTAAATGGACGTTTATACGAGCGATTTGGCCGATTTTATTTATTGCGGGCACAAACCGCAGTCTAGACAACCGGGATTTTAGATAAAGGTTCAAACGCACGGGCTCGGGTTTGCATTGAAATTCAAGACCGAGGGCCTCAGGCCCGGGGTCTTGAATTTCAATGCAAACCCGAGCCCGTGCGTTTGAAGTGGTTTAAAAACTAACCAAACCCTATTTTTATTTAACGGTTAGCATAGTGGTAAGTGATTGGACTAAGATTCAACGGGTTGAGGGTTCGAGGCTCGGTAGGGTCAATGCGTAAGATATCATTTGCGATTTTTTAAATATCAGAATAGTCAATTCCTTAAATTTTAAGACTTTCTGACTTCTAGTGTGCGTCTAAAATCTCAAATGCAGTGCATTGAAGGTAAAACTTCTCAAATGTGTGTAATGTGTGTATGGAATGACTAGTAACTTGGTAAAAAAACTGATGCAGGTCTTGAATTCAAAATTCACAACCTGTCCCAGGTCTTCCCCCGAAATTCAAAACCTACATTAAACAATGGAAATAGGGTGTGGTTGGTTTTTAATAAGAGTTAATTGCCGAGAACCGAGGCTTTTAGCCATATACATGTGTATATGGATAAAAGCCGAGGTTCGAGGTAATTAACTGTCTTATTATTATATGATTTAGTCGGTTTTCTTTGTTATTTGTAGGGCTTTATATCACGGATTTCCCTTGTCATTTTGAATTCAAGGGCATTATACAGATATTGCCCTAGTCATTATGAATTCAAGGGCAATATACAGATATTGCCCTCCTCCCATACTTCCTTAGGTCATCTTAATTTAGGTGTTAAAAATTTTCTACTGAGCCCCGAAATCATGTACTAAGTAGCGAATTAATTTTGGTGAAAAAAAAATCTACTGAGAAATAACCTTCTGCATACCTAAACCCTCCTTTAACCTCTATACTACTGAGCTAACTGATGGAAACCTATCGACAAAACATCGTTTTGTCTGTTATAATAAAGTTTGTTAACTTCACCGTGAATAGAATCGAAAAGCAATTGTTTTAGATTTCCTTCTGGGAATTCAGTAACAATGATCAGATCGTTAATGTCGTTTGGGATTGATTTTGTGTGAAAACATATAACTGTAATTTTAGCGCGACAGATGCAGCAAAGTCGGCACAAATTCGAAAATGCCCAAAAGCTAGTTTAACTTTGCTGTGTTTTTACGATTTTACCAAAATCTCTATATAGTATAGACGACTTTCAAAAATGGCGGGCTCACTGTTCACGAGAAAGAGGCCAGCATCATTCTGGAATCAACTGAGTCAAATTATATCCTGTAAAATGCACAGAAAATACGCATTTCAAAAGGAAGAGGAACACATCACCTTTGATAGCAATAGCAGTGTCGCCACGCTTATTTTGTGGTAACAAGGCCTTTGTGACCTCGTTCTCATATCCTAGGCCGCCATTTTTGAAAGTAGTGTATAGTATTTGATTTTTCATGGTTACAAACACCGATCTAAAATGCACTTTTTCATAATTCGTTGAAATTTCATGCTAAAATTACCACAAAATTGGCGGTTGTTTAAAAATGCGATTTGTGGTGGCAATAGAATCCATACATCTGCTGTTTAAATTTCTGCTCCCACTTGCCGCACGAAAATTCGTTTAGACTAGGCGCATTTTCGAAAAATCAGATACCTGGAGGCATTTTAGGGTAGAGGCAGGTAACATTCATCCATGCTGAATGCGAATATGACTGTTACCAAGACGTATTCTGCAATCTTATACGTGTAGTCATTTCATACTAACGGCTTTTTCATGTAATTCCAAAAGTTCCCAAACTTAAAAACAATGACCATAGCTGGAAAGAGCACATCAAAATCAGTAAAACTGTGAAGTTTGAAGGATTTAAGTTGAAAAATCAAGCAGGTACGAATTTTCAAAAAACGAAATTTTGTATGAAAACACTTACAGTTATGCAAGAGATACAGTCTAGTTCGTGTAAACAGCCCTTAATTATAAATTATAGTCCAGGAAAATGGTGCAGCTTTAATGTGGAATTGCTCAAATCAATTACATACTTATCGACATTTTTGGGAATTATTTATCTTAGAAACAGATAACGAGCATCTAATGTTAATACAAAAAGGTGTAATGAAGGATAGTGATAAGGTAGAGTATGCTTAGTAATTTTTGATTGAGAGCCACGCCCCCTAAATGCTACTTGGAGAACTATAGTTATGGAGTACATTATACATTAAAATGGTACAAAAGGTTTTTCCTCTCGTGGTGCCAAAGTGAAATCTTCCACAATTTTAAAGGCTTAGGTCCAGAGTCATCCTAGATATGGAGCCACGCCTAAAGCAAGTATTTCCAGTTTTATAGCAATGGAATATATCATTGATAAAATTGGCAAAATATACCTTTAGTTTTAGTTTATGATCGTAATAGCGAATTCAGCATAGCAGAGCTACGCCCTATAAAAATATATATATGCCCTATAAAAGTACAAATGAATAGTTGCAGTTTCTGTCACCACTTTCGTTTAAGTAATCGACTTTTTTATATACATTAATATACATTTTACCATAACTAAAATTGTGTAAGTACTCTATTAGGACGTGACTTTATGGTTATTACATTTTGAATTATTATACCTCGCTTATAAACTAAAATGAAAGGTTTACTTTGCTCGATTTTTAAAGATATATTCCATTGGTATAAAACTGGAAGTACCTGTTTTTAGGCGTGGCTCCATACCTAGGATTTCTCTGGGCCTGAGCCTTTAACATTGTGCAAGATTTCACATGGACACCACAAGAGGAAAAACCTATTGTACCAAATACATTTATATTATCATATAATTATTTATAAAATACCTATATTTCTTAATTTCGAAAACTTGTTCTTTTGACTAGTAAAAATAACACGTTCTTTTCACTAGTGAAAAGATCGTTACCATGGTTAATTGAGCGCATTTACTCTAAAGATAGTTTGTTGTCTCTTGATTTGATAATTATATGATAAATAGAATATTACATGTTCGCTTGGAGATACGGTTTTATCTTCTCTTGTTGAAAAGATCTCTCACTCGTTCGCTGCGCTCGAGCTCACTCGTGAGAGATCTTTTCAACACTCGAAGATAAAATCCGTATCTCCGCGCGCCCATGTAATATCCTCTATATATATTCCATAGCTATAGCTCTCAAAGTAGAATTTAGGGGGCGTCGCTGTCAATCAGAAATTACTCAGCATACTCTACTTTATCACTTTTTTTATTACACCCTTTTGCATTAACTCGATGCTGTTTATCTGTTTCTGAGATAATTAATTCCAAGAATATCGATAAGTAAGTAATTGATTTCTTACTCAGGTCATTAACCTCGATCGGTTTGCTAAATTTCATGCTTGTTACACAAATTTGAACAATTTTGCACCATTTTATTTCCTGGACTATTACCTTTTTCAAGCGCAAAAGAGCTCATAGTTCGATGTCTCAGATCTACGTCCGTGCAAGGAAAACTAAACTGGTGTCTCTTTGTGTTTAGGTACGATTACGTCAAGATATTCGATGATAAAAATAACTTGATGTACACACACTGTGGTAGAAAAAACCCTTTTGCTGTGATTGTTAAGCATCGAGCTGTCATAACAAGACTTCATTCAGATGGAGGCTTCGAAAACTCTGGTTTTCGAGCATCTTACTACCTTATACAACTTGAAAAGAAAAGTAAGAATCAAATAGCAATATCATGTGACTTGATAAAGTGAGTTATATGACATGAGACAATTACTATGGGAGTCCATCTCGTTCTAATGTGCATTCCAACCTTGACCTGGCTGAGCAATTTTTTTAGAACGAGCTCTGATTGGCTGATTGACACGTAGCTTTTGCGGCCACACCGCTTTGCCAACATTGAAAATGACTAGAAAATGGATTGTGTTTTGAGTGTTTCTGTGCAGTTTGGAGGGCGAATTATTAAGTTAAATGATCAAAATGAGGCGAGTTAAGTACCATGATGGAGCACAATACATCGATTTGCGTTGCCGGTTGCGTTTTACTTGTTTGAACTCATTAACTCTTTTTAGCCAAAAGTGAGTCGAAGCAAGGGCACTAGAACCATGAAATTGAGCTTATTATTAAGCTGAGATCATTGATAATAAACAAAGTTTTACTTAACTCAAATGCCGCTTGTTATGTAGTAATTGTAGTAATATTTTGCTGCTTATAAGCCTTCATTTGCCTTCTTTACCGCTCAACGATCCAAGGAACAGTTGTATACTACGATTGTTTACCGCTGTACCGCCTGTACCAGCCAACGCCGTCGCGACAGTTGTTATTGATTAACTGATAAATTGAACTAAGTCGCCTCTATACACCAAAAGGGTTAGGGGTAGGAAACAACTAGCGGCTCCTTTGACCATTCGTCTGCCTGGATAATTGGATTAAGTTGGCAGTACCTAGGGCAATTTGTTTACGCCGAAGTTGGCTTGGCAAAACGTCGGGATTTGAAAAACGATCCCGTCGCGATGACAGATCGTGCTCTGTTTTGAAACGGGTTATTAGTTGTCCTGCTGTAACCATCTCCCATTCATTGCTTTATTCCGTCAAAATCCGATCAACGTACAAGAAACTGTACAGAACTCTAGTAGGTATTTTAATTTTATAACAGCAAGTAATCTATTACTGTCAACTACGAATACCGAGGTACCCCAAATTTGCTCCTCCAAGGTTGGTCTCCAGAGAAAGAGTATTATTGGTGGTGGTTTTGAAGATGTTCTCCTCTCCCTGGTATATCAAATAGTCGTAGTAATAGCTGTCAGTTTTATTTATGGAGCCCGTTACGGCAGGACAACTAATAACCCGTTTCAAAACAGAGCACGATCTGTCATCGCGACGGGATCGTTTTTCAAATCCCGACGTTTTGCCAAGCCAACTTCGGCGTACGATTACTCAACCGACGTAGGTTAATCCGTCATCGTTGAGTGAACAAATTGCCCTAGGTACTGCCAACTTAATCCAATTATCCAGGCAGACGAATGGTCAAAGGAGCCGCTAGTTGTTTCCTACCCCTAACCCTTTTGGTGTATAGAGGCGACTTAGTTCAATTTATCAGTTAATCAATAACAACTGTCGCGACGGCGTTGGCTGGTACAGGCGGTACAGCGGTAAACAATCGTAGTATACAACTGTTCCTTGGATCGTTGAGCGGTAAAGAAGGCAAATGAAGGCTTATAAGCAGCAAAATATTACTACAATTACTACATAACAAGCGACATTTGAGTTAAGTAAAACTTTGTTTATTATCAATGATCTCAGCTTAATAATAAGCTCAATTTCATGGTTCTAGTGCCCTTGGTCGAAGTCTGCTACAATACGCACAAGTCTTTCCAATGATTTCAGCATTCTCTGTCTTGGCTAGCTAAATAGTTGGATTTTAGTTTGGAGTCTACTATCACTTATATTTTTTTGTAAAGTTCAGCGGAAAACGTCTGAAAAGTCAAAATTCAGTGACCACATGCTTTTAACAACGAAACCGACTTCACATTCCACAAAGTATCTTGTGAGCACTTGGCTAAAAATAATAGACTCTTTTATGTAAAATATGCAGGCTTGGATTTGATTCATTTTACAGGAACGACGGCTGTAAAATCTTTGTTCTTCGTTGTGCACGATCCATTAACTTTTGACGAGGTCAATAACTAAACACATTTTTACTTTTTTTTCTGTTTTATAGAAGCAAACATGTACATGTTAAAACGACCCCTTATTCTAAGAGTGTTCCAAACTTATAGAAAAGGATTTGTCTTTGAGTTTTTCTTTTATATTTGTTTTAGGCTAGCCGACAAATAAGTCGCAAGGACGATTCGGGTCAAACACAAAGTTGTTAGAGTTTTTTAGTTAAAGCCGGCGAACCTGCATGAAAACTAAAATAAGCTATAAATAACGGTTATTTGTATTATCTAAAGCTCATCAGTTACCAAAAGATTTTTCATTCACCTCTAAACTGAAGGCCATGAGCAAAACCAGAAGCTCAAATAAACACATCCAACGGCTTCACAATCGCGTTCAACTTCAACAAGTTGCCAGCAGCTATTCCATGTAGAAAACGCCGCTACGTCATTGAATGCGATTCGGAATACGACTGAACATTGGACTGAACTCTGATATGACGCACCGTTCATAAAATTTCGCTTCATTTTGGACAGTTTTCCTTTTAATTTCGCGGGCCTTTAACTGTCAGAGCTGTGTGTTACTTGAGAGTTGTACTATTATGGGTTGTTGATTATCTTTTATCATCCAGTCTATATTCTCACTTGGTTCGTGTGATTGATCGAAATGCATTGTTATAATTATTGTTGTAATTGAATTTTTGATCGCTAAAAAATATAAAACAGGAAATAATGGACTCTTTGAAAAAAAAAACAAATTAATTCCAAATTGAACTCGAAACCATCTTGTTACTGATACTAATCTTACTTAGAAACTTGATAAGGTTAGTTATTCATGCTTATGGGTTCTGAGCCAATTAAAATTTAGTACGTTCAAGCATGTTTGCCATCTATTTATATCTGTTCCATCCGCGGCCCCCATTTCAGATAAGCGAGACAAGTTTTTCACTCTTCTGTTCCAGTGCCGGAGTTTCTTTTGTTGCGCTTGAATCTTGTTACGCTGAAGTAAAGCAACTTTGATTCTCAAAGTTTAACTTCAAATGTAAGCTGTATAAGTAAAAAGTCTTGTTTTTGTTGTCTCTATTCACAGCTATTACAGTTCACGCAAAGCGGGTAACCAAGTCAGAAATATCTTTAGAATGGAGAGGTCCAAAAGTCGCTGTTCAAATTAAGTTTGTAGTTCTTTACAAACTGGAAAGCAATGACACCTGGAATTTTATCAATACCACAAAACGGAATGTTACTATAAGGAATCTTGTTACTTCAAGACGATACGAAACGAAAGTTATTGCAAACGATGGCGTGGTTGCTTATGGCAGCAATATTACCATGTTTGTCACGGAAATTTGTAAGTTCTAAAAGTAACACTTGAATACTAAACAAATCTCGGTATTCACCTTTTAATAGCAAATAACCATATTGATTTGACCTAATGATGCCAGAGCTAGATTAAAAAAAGAAATGGAAGTTTTTCTCACCCTGTAGTTTTCAGAACTTTTTTTATGTATGTATGTACGGGTCGAGTATCAGTGCCCTTAACGTGTAATCTGCCTTGGTTTTATCTAACCACAAACACCTCTCAGTACCATGGTATTACTCATGATTGACACAACTTATTTCTTCAGCTTCAACTACTTCTCAGCCGGAAGAGACACAATCAACCACACCAAAACCTACAGGTAAGCTCAGTGATGTGATTTTATATTCATCATCATTGGTAATATGCCATCGTATTAATCATGATATCATGATAGATCGATATTGATACAACATATTTCTTCAGCTTACACCAATTCTCAGCCCGACGGGACACAATCAACCACACCAAAACCTACAAGTAAGCTCAGAAATGTGATTTTATATTCTTCATCATAGGAAATATGCCATCGTATTACTCATGATATTGATACATCTTATTTCTTCAGCTTCCACTACAGCTTCTCAGCCCGACGAGACACAATCAACCACACCAAAACCTACAGGTAAGCTCAGAAATGTGGTTTCAAATTCATCATTACAGTATGTACGCCGGTATCCGACCAGTACCAGTATCAGACCGATAAAAAATAGACTTTTTGCGTTTCGGCGCATGCGTAGAATGAGCTCATGTATGAGCACATGGTCAATATCCCGTTTCGTCGTTAAAACTTTTCGCCGTTGGAAGGTCTCGTTTTCGCACAAATTATTTTCAGTATAGAGAATGTTTTCTTTATGAGCTTCGGAATATTAGTCATAAAACTTCAAGACCAATCTGATTAACTTTGAAGCTTCCTTACATGTAATATTTATACAAGGTTTTGTATTTTCATTCACCCATTAAAATTTCTGCCCAACACCATAGGGAGCCCAAATAACATAAAACATGAAGAATACTGATGTTGTCAGAAAACGACATTGGCATTATTGCGTCATATATACTACAACTACCATAATACCTATTTCTCTTCTACATTTATTAACTTGCAAAATCATTAAAACGCAAGTATTTTCTTTTGTAAAGCTAAGTAATGTGTCAATTGTTCTACTATTCTCAAGGGGGAATAAAAAGCTGAAAATTCGAAAAGAATTTTGGTAGTTGTAGTAAAATGACGCCTTCGTGCAAATACCCTATTGATTAGGTGTCATGTCATAGAAAGGCTTCATTCGAATCTCTCATGGTCCAATGCAAGGCCAAAATTGCACTTGGCATTAATTTTGACGTCATAAGTGTCAATGGTCGGATAATGGGATCTGGTGTACGGATACTGGGCACTTTGCTGTTTAGCTACTCACTTGATTTTCCTCACTTATATGTAGAACCAATAAAACTGATGTACGAATATGGACTAAGCGAGGGTGATCAAAAGATGCAGTATTCATCTCGATGCCTTGAGATTCCTTTTAATGACGAAGGATTTCGCTTTATTGATAAGCGTTATTACAAACTTTACGTAAGTTACATGAAAGAGAACTGATTGTGATAAGGTCGAATTAGCCGCTTAAAAGTTCAATTTTATGTCCGTATTCAACTCTGTTCATGTCATGACATTATGTTACTCAACGGTTTCAAGCCCAACACACACAACATATCTTTCAGCAACAGAAGTTTGAAAACGCTTGCTCACGCAAGGTTCCAAAAAACAAGAAACTAGTCAAATTGAAATCTACAAAACACAACTGACTACAGAAACAATACCGAACTAATATAACGAACTGAAGAAAAATTGCATAGAAATAAAGAAAGAGCAAGAATAACTGAAATGAAACTAATGAACACTGTTAATTGTGGGCTAAACAAAGGCTGTACAGTACGAAAAGAGGAACAAAGGGGTAAACAAACAAATTAATCCTGTTAGTGATTCCGCACTAGCTTATTCTGCTACTTAGCTTTTGATGTATAGACGTTTGCTGAAGGTAGCCGCTAAGGGGGTGTTTACATGGCACTAGGATCATCCTAGCACTACTTTCATCCTAGCACTACGGTCATCCTACCCGCTATACATTTACTGCATTCTGTACTTGTGTCTGAAATTTGTGTCTTCATGATCACTTCGAGTACTGTATATGTAGGATCATCCTACTAATTAAACAATTTGATGATCCTAGTGCTAGGATGATCCTAGTGTCATGAAACACCCCCTAAGTAATGGCCCGTCTAAGAAGTGTAGCACTGATCATGGCATGGAATACAGAAAGGTGCTAATTGTGGTATTGTTTAAACCATTCATCTTATTGGCTAAAACATGAAAAATGTTATAACTTTGTAGGGAAGCACAAACTTATTTCTTATTCACTGAATGACATATATCCTTTTAGAGGATACTAAAAACTCTTCTGGGTTTAAGGTGGCTCGATCGAGTTTTTCAGTAGAGCTACCAGTCGTCTTTGAGTGAAAACTGTTTGTTCATGAGCAGTCTGATAGTAAATTAAATATTACACGATTATCAGACAAAGATCAAAGTTGATGATGACGTATGTTATATGGAGATCGGTGCTATTATGGCGACGCCTTAAAAGAATTCCCATTTTTACATATTCTCGATTTTAATGAGTTCTAGGTTTATTCTTGAAAAATGCTCTTGTGATCTTGTAGTTAACATCATTGCCTTTAGCTCTAGCGAATTAAATCAATTTCTGAGAGAGCGTTTTCAAGATATCATCGATGGGAGATTTTAACTGCAAAAATCAAGCGTAAACAAAACAACTTTTTGAATCTCCTACAATTAAAAAGAAAGTAGCACATCTAAGTTAATTTTTCATCTCAAATTGTTGTAAAGATATCAAATTTGGCTACTGAAAGAGACGAGAGAAATCACATTGATTGATATCGAGAAAAGTGAGCCGAACTCATGTATATGGACATGCTGATTTTGCGTCTGTTGCCCAAATTTCGCTCTATTGTTACATAAACTGCAATATTTAAAGATCCCTTCGATAAATATTGTTTAAAAATTAGTATGGTTTAGTTTTGGTAAAATGTGATATAATGTAGCGTTTTCAGAATTACTGAATTATTTTAAGGCTGTCAAATATAAGCCTCAAATCAGTATATTTTTCAGCCGGATACAGTGGTCGACAACTCATTGATGCATGATGTAGCTCTTGGGCACGAGTAACTAGACGCACACGTGCGTTCACTCGTGCCCTGGAGCCCTTTTTAAGAGAGGCTCCAATGACCGGCCCCGTTCGTACTCTTCCCCGAGCCGTTTCACGCATTCTTCACCATTCTGGGAAGTAGCTAACCGTAACATAATGACCTTTTTTGAATCGGCTAACTTAAACTAAAAAATATCTTGATTAGTCAGTTTGTCTGTCAACAGCTATTAGTGTTTGCCTTTGTCTTTCTATTATCATGCATAGGTATTAGATATCTCCAACATGCAAAAAAACCAGTTTATTCAACTTCTTATTTCACTATATATCTCAATTGTTTGCTGTAAAGACAAAATCGTGTATTTTTTCGTTCATGTTTCGGATGTTTTATATATGAATAAAAGACGTTACGTGACCAAACGCGAAATACAAGGTCAATGGAATCTAGTTTCATGCCATTCCGATATTAAATTAAAATTCAGTACAAAAACCTCTCAAGATCTCTTGAATGCTTGAATGAGGAATATAATTGACTTGCTTCTATGTATGTTCGTTTAGCAACATGTAGGATGAGAAATTCGTAGATTTCCAGCTCATAGGAAATAGTCTTTATCGCGAGGGCATTGTTCCAAGTACTCCATTTAGAGTTCAATATTTGGTCAAAGTATTGGAGATGAAGCTCAAAATAACAGCCCATTCTGAAGCTCTTATAAGTATATAGGTATATCTCGAGTTAAAAGCTCCAAATTACATTGTTCTACTGTAGGAAAAGCCTGTCCCTGAAAGCTATTTTCTTTGAAGTCGGCCATCTTGCATTCCTAAAGTTCCTGGCTTGCCTTCACTACGAAGAGTTTGCACGCGCTCAAAGGTGATGCATGAAGGGCATTGTTTCTTACGCTTACGCTTAACCAATCAGGAGTGCACACGTCACCGATTGCGCAAGAATGGCCTGTTCTCGAGACGAAATCAGAAGAAAAAAAAACATTTGCAGTTTATAACTCGTTCCCGGCCTAAAGGCCTGGGCACGAGTAACTAGACGCACACGTGCGTTCACTCGTGCCCTGGGAGCCCCTTTTAGGAGAGGCTTCAATGACCGGCCCCGTTCGTACTCTTCCTCGAGCCGTTTCACGCATTCTTCACTCAACCGTAACATAATAAAGACCTTTTTTGACCTTTTTAAAGAATATCTGATTAGTCAATTTGTCTGTCAGCAGCTATTAGTGTTTGCCTTTGTCCTTCTATTATCATGCATGGGTATTAGATATCTCCAACATGCAAAAATATACCAGTTTATTCAACGTTTTATTTCACTATATATCTAAATTGTTTGCTGTAAAGACTTCTACAACGGCGTTTTTGACACAATAACAAATCGTGTATTTTTTCGTTCGTGTTTCAAATATTTTATCCATTACGTGACCACTGGCAAACGCATCGGGTCAAATAGAACCTTAGTTCCATGAAAACATATAAATAAATTGTCTCGGGTCAAGAATTTCGGTGTTAAAATTCAATACAAAACCTCTCAAGATCTCTTGAATGCTTGAATGAGAAATATATTTGACTTGCCTCTATATGCATTCGTTTAGCAACATGTAGGGCGAGAAATTCGTAGATTTCCAGCTTAAGGATGGTGCCCCCTAATGGCAGCGCGCACTGTTTCTGCGCATGACGTTTACAAAACACAGGAAGCCCGACCTGAGTTCTTGAGAACCAAAATTAGAAAAGAGCAAGTAAAGAGCAAGTAAAGAGCAAGGTAAATGAAAGTTTTTCATATCAATCAATGAACTAACAACTCATTTCAACTTGAGCGTTTTCTAATAGCTCTTCCAGCAAAGCGTGCTAGTTTCGTGTTAGTTAAGATTTTTGGGAGAAATCACATCTTCTTACGAAGTTTGTACTGAAGTACTAAATTGACCGGCAAAAGTTGGCGAGAAATAAATTATATAATTTTATCCAAATGGTAAGTGATTTTCGGATTATTTGCTGCATCTAAAACTTTTACTGGAAGAATAACAACGAGATTCACAGTGCTTTTGAAAACCGAACACTGCCGCTCTCTCTTCGTGTTCCCGGCGTACGATTTTACCTTTTACATGCACTGGAGATCGATTCAGATTTGATTTTACCTTTTGTGCATTGGAGATCAATTTAAAGTCCCATCAAGGTTTCCTGGTATGACAGACCGTTCCACTTTACCTTTATGAAAAGACCTGAAAAGTATATCTTGACACACGAGTCGGAGAAGAACAGCCAAGTTGCATGGACTCCTAATTTTTAGCTTCACCAAAAAGAGAGAAGAAAAAGCTAAAAAATCAACATGATTATGCAAGAGATAAGTTAAAATGAAATTTAAAAAAATAGTATTCACAGATTTCTTCATGAAATTGAAAAATATGGCTGTTTGGAAAGTTTTTTCTCACCTGTAAGTCCTGTACCGTTTGCACTTTTCGATTCACTTTGAACACAAACTTAGTAAGTAGACGTGTTTTTTCCCAAAAATCTTAACTTATTTTGTTGAAGGAGCTTCCAGAAGTCTTGCAAGATCAAAACTATTTGCTATTTCATTGACTGATGTGAAAAACTTTCATTCAACTTGCTTTTTTCTTGCAAAACAAAATAGTTTTTGTGGGGACATGTTGACATTTTTTCTCGTGGCTGACTGTACAAATTTCAATTTTTACCGGGGGAGGGCTAGGGCAAAATTGTCATTTGCGAAATTTGGCACAGAAACTTGAGATATGAACCCCGATAACTTTTCAAAATGCATGGGGACCCCCTCTTTTTCTTCATCGAAAACGTTATAAAAATATTGAATTTAATTTATAAATGGTAATTTTGAAAATAAAAATGGTTTCTGTTAGGTATTTCGGCAATAATTTGTTACCTTCTCAAAATCACATTTCTATTGCTTGAGGAAAAATCCATTAAAAACACTAAATTATCTACATGACAAATAAAATGTTTTATATTTTCTAAAAAGCTCATATATCGTTGATTATTTTTAGCCTGTCGTATGTACACTAACTCGAAGCAGTAAAAAATAATAAACTTTTTTAATGTGCAAATTGACGCTTACGTCATCAGGCATTTAGCGTTAATTATCTCGCTTAGATGCGTGGGTACCCCCAACTTTTTTTCCAGTTTCTAATAGTCCATTGGGTGGTTGAAATAACTGACAGGATTTAGAAGAAATAAAAATGGTTTGCCATTAGGGGGCACCATCCTTAAAGGAATTACTCTGAGTCGCGAGAGCTTCATTTTCAAGTACTCCATTGCGAATTCGATATTTGGTCAAAGTATTGGAGATCAAGCTCAAAATAACAGCCCATTCTGAAGCTCTTATAAGCGTCTAGGTATATCTCGAGTTAAAAGCTCCATTTTCTATTGTCTCACTGTTGGAAAAGCCTGTCTCTGAAAGCTACTTTTTGGGCTGTCCGCCATCTTGCATTCCTAAAGTTCCTTACTGGCGTTCACTTTACGAAGAGTTCGCACTCGCTCATGCAAAGGTGATGAATGAAGGCCATTGTTTCTTACGCTCTTAACCAATTTTTTTTTTTTTTTTTTTTTTTTAATTCACTCCAGTAAAATATTTTGAATTATGCAATATAATATATACATAGTAGGAGAAGGGCAACAATATAGATACCTAATTATGTGCCCTTTCCTAAGTTAAATTACAATTTTGTTTACAATAAGGTAATTAAGTATAACTAAATATGACTAATGTACGAAAAAAAGAAAAAAAGCTATTGAATAATTTAAGCATATAAATTGAAGTAAGCAGTAGAAGACAAATTACGAAATATGAAGTAAATGATAATTAAAATGATTTTCACTCAGTATTGTTTCAAGTAGTATGTTTTAAGTGCTTTTTTGAAAGAATTTTTGATTTTATGTTTCTGATAGAAGGAGGGATGTCGTTCCAGAAATATCTTCCTATAACAGTTGGACAAAACTTCCTTAAATTAATTCTATAGGAAGGTATTTTTAGCTTCTCAGAGGAAGCACTACGAGTATTATAGGAATGGTGCTCAGAAACCAGGGAAAAGTTAAAATTACTCTGCTCTTTGTCGCTGAGGCAATCATGTAAAAATAAGCATGTTTGCAGTTTGACAATATCAGGAAATTTCAAAAGACCGAGGTTTATATAATGTGGAGTAATGTGATCATAAAGAGAGACTTCATTTATTATTCTGATAGCCTTATTTTGTAATTTTGATAAATCAGAAAGAGGATTGTCGTAATTATTACCCCAAATGATACATCCATAGATAAGATATGGATAGATCAAAGAATAATAGACATTGACTAAGGATTTCTTGTCAAGATGCCATTTTAATTTAGATAGAATATTGATGCTTTTACTAATTTTGTTGCATATATATTCTATGTGGTCATGCCAGGATAGGTGACTATCAATAATACTAATACCAAGATACTTAACACTGAATGACTGTTCCAAAATTTGGTCAGCTAATGAAAGGGGAAGATACATATTGCAGTTAGTTTTCTGCCGAGGTTGAAAGATCACATATTTAGTTTTGGTAAAATTTAAAGAAAGTTTGTTAGCACATAGCCAATCATATATAATTGGTAGTTCAGAGTTTACTTGACTTAACAGATCACTCAGATCCTTACCAGAAGCAGTTAGGGATGTATCATCAGCAAAAAGTCTTACCGAGAAATAATTAGTTGCCTTAACGAAATCATTTATGTATATTAGGAAAAGCAGAGGTCCTAATATAGAACCTTGAGGCACACCTGAATTAATATTTAGTAGATCTGATAAAGTGTCATTAACGTAAACACTTTGTTTCCGTCTGTTTAGATAAGATTTAAACCATTCAATTGCCTTTCCACGCATTCCATAATATGATAGTTTATCTAATAATATTGCATGGTTGACGGTGTCGAAGGCTTTACTCAAGTCTAAAAATAACGAGACTGCATAGTCACCCTGGTCAAGCTTAGTTGATATTTCATCGATTAAGTCAACAAGGCAGTCAGTGGTAGTACGTCCTGATCGAAATCCATACTGATTGGGAGTAAAAATATTTTCAGTTGATAAATGCATAATAAGTTGATTAGAAATGCACTTTTCAAAGATTTTACTAAAAACACTGAGAATAGATATAGGTCTGTAGTTATTACATGAGGCTCGACTACCTTGTTTAAAAATTGGGATAACTTTTGCTATTTTTAAGGAATCCGGGACTACTCCTTGATTTATAGATAGATTAATAATATAAGTTAGAGGACGGAAAATCTCATGTGCAGCGGTTGAAGCTAATAAGGGGTGTACTTTGTCTGCTCCAAATGATTTGCTTGTATCCAGACCGTCTAACAGCAGAAAAACCTCAATCTCATTAATTTTGTTGAATTCAAATATTTCATGCTTACCAGTTAAATAAGAGGAATGTCGTCGCATCGGAGTTGGTAGCTTGGAAGCAAGCTTAGAAGGGATATCGCAAAAGTATCTGTTTAGAGTATTGGATATCGTATCCGGTTGTTCAAAATGTTTGCCATTATGTTCTAGTTTGTTGATGTGAGATGATGACCTCTTTTTGTTAATGATTAGATTTATACTATCCCACATTTTCTTAGTATTTTTAGAATTTGTTAATACATCATTATAAAACATTTCGCAATATAGTTTATTGATGAGGGCTATTTTGTTGCGATATAATTTATATTTATTGAGAAAAATTGTATTGTGCGAAATCAGCCACTGTTTATATAAATTATCTCGTACTTTGATCGATTTTTTTAAGCCAGAGGTTACCCAAGGTTTATGCGAATTATTTTTTAGTTTTATAGACTTGAGGGGTGCGTGTTTGTTACTTATATTGTTAAAAATATGGAGAAATCTGTCAAAGCTTTCATTGGCGTCTTTACTTGTGTATACTTCATACCAATTCTCCTTGCTTAGTTCTGTTTTAAAGTGTTCACTGTTGAATTTTTTAAAATCTCGTATCTCAATGCAGTCCGGAAACGGGCTCTGCTTTGGATCGTATATTATACTGAAGACGGCTAGGTGATCTGCAACCTCTGCAGCTATACTACCGCTAGTACTACATGTTGTAAAATTTGAATGAATATGATCAATGCAGCTTTGTGTAGATTGAGTTATACGGGTGGCTTCGTGAATCAGGGGGGTAAAGTCTTCCGATCGAACAAGATTAAGATAAGTTTTTGTTGTTTTATTTTTCTTTAACGTATCAATATTGATATCACCCATGATCAAGCATTTTTTCTTTAATAGAAAAATTTTGTGAAGCGTCTCTTCGAATTTGTCTAAAAAATCAACATTAGATAAATTTGGAGGTTTGTAGACAAGACCAACAATCATGTTTTGAGTCTCTATCCATACGTTTTCTAAATCATCAATTTTCAAATCATTTCTCATGTGAAAAGTAAAGTCCGACTTGATGTAAAGTGCGACTCCTCCTCCCGTCGAGAGAGGTCGGTGATCATTGATCATGACATAATTTGGAATTTGGAAGCAGTTTATATCAGTAAGAGATGATATCCAGGTTTCTGAGCATCCAATAAAGTCAAACTCGATGGGGATTGAATCAATTAGACTACGAAAGTCGTCAAAATGTTTGTTTAAGCTTCTGGTGTTAAGGTGAAGCATAGATAATTGAGGCTTAACAATAGACGAAAGTTCATTAAGTTCGTCTATTGTAAAGATTCCATGGTCATTGAATGATTTTAAATTCAAACCAATCAGGAACTTTAGCACGTGACCGATTGCGCAAGAATGGCCTCTACTCGACACCCAAAAAAGAAAAAGAAAAAACATTTCAGTTTATAACTCGTTCCCGGCCTACGGCCTGGGCACGAGTAATTAGTATGAGCACGTTGATTATTTCAAGATATCGATCTCAGTTCTATTATTGCTGCGAGCGAAGCGAGCAGCTTACTATTCGTGCAAAGCTCGAGCTTTTCAGCGATTTTCTCGTGACGTCAAAAAACGTCATCATAATCAGTTAACGTTAATGCATGGTCAGTGGTCACTGGATATACAAGTTGTGGTTATAAAAGAGTGTTGGTAAGTATGTTGTTAGTAATGATGTAATGTTAGATTTCTTTTGTATCTTTGACTGGTAAATAATTAGGGAAATTTTGCTTATTGTTCTTTTAATTTTAGTCAGTCTTTGAATCAATTTTGAGAGAATTATCAAGCTGCGTGATCGTGTTAGCGGATAGGTAAGTTAAAACTTAAGTTTATGTGCTATCATGTTCGATATCATGTCGAATTCAACCCTCATTCGTCAGTGCAAATATTTATAAAGGTCACAGGCTAGTGACGTTTTACAGGCAGTTTAGTGATGGTTTTAGAGAAAGACAATGATCTTTTATGAGTTTGTCCGCACTTTTGTTGCTGCCTGTAAAACGTCACTACTAAAGAAACAGCCTTTGACCTTTATGAATATTTGTACTGACGAATGAGGGTTGAATTCGACAGATAGCACAAAAGCTTAGGTTTCTCTTACCGATCTAACACGATCACGCAGCTTGATAATTCTCTCAAAACTGATTCAAAGACTGACTAAAATTAAAAGAACAATAAGCAAAATTTGTATTAACAATATCGCTAATTATTTACCCGTCAAAGATACAAAAGAAATCGATTACAACTCACAACTTGTACGTTCACTTAGGGTTTCACGGGTTAAATGTACCCACTCTCAATTGTTGTTGTATACCTTGCATACTCGCAGCACTTCACTTTCTATTAGAAATGGCTAGTCTTATTATATACAATTGATATCTTGTAATGACAAAACAAACAACATGAGAACGTATATGTACAATTTATTATAATCAATAACATGTAAACAATAATTGTAATTTAAACATTATAATACATATTGATTGTTTGCCTCGTCGGGCTCCTATCTAAGCACTTCAATTTACCATTATTTCTGCCTCGTCGGGCGATTTATTTCGATTGTTTGCCTCGTCGGGCGATTTATTTCGTTTATTTGCCTCATTGGGCAATATATTCCGTGTCATCGTAGACCCAGGGACACGATCTGGCAGATAATTGAGTGAAATCGTCTCTGTATCAGGTATGGAAACCTTCTTCGAATGCTTTCAAAAACAAAGAATCCCCCTTCGATCAGAGCACGATCTACAGTTTCTGTTGTCCAAGTCGAAATATCGCAAGAATTAGCACATAACAAAGCTGAAAGACTCATAAAAGCTCACTGTCTTCCTCTAGAAATGTCGCTAAAACGACTATCACCTCGATGAATACTTCCTCGAGTAAATAGAGTCGCATTAAACATGATAAACTTTCAAACTCACCTTCGTATTTCAGGGAGAGAGAACGACCATGTGGTTTAAGGCAAATTCATCATTTGGCGATAGCCGCTGATTACGTAATGATCATACTGCAGGCGCTAAAGTTCAGAAATTGCTAGCCAGCTAGCTAGCATCGCCCACGAAATCGACTTTCCAGCTTCGGTATGTGTGCGACACCGGGATCCCGAAGTCCTGCGAGATTAGTGTTGCTGCTCATTGCGTTCGCAACAATTATTATTCGCTGTGTCTCTAATACATAAAAAATTTACAGTTTCAATTGTAATTTGCTTTAATATAATAGCCGATTAGTTTTTCGTAGCTCGGAAAACAAAGTGGGCGGCATTAATTAACATTGATGTGTTTATACTCTTTCCAAGTCGAGTTGTAAACAAAGGGATAATTGGACTAAAAGCAGGTAGAAATGTGTCTTAACGTGGACAAATTGGGTAAAGGTATAAATGCTTTATTATATTCATTATAATCATTTTCTGTCATTCTGTGAACGAGTATAAAGCTTTTAAAGAGGTACTTGGACGAATCGAAATTAAATTAAAATTGGAAATGACTTGAAACTTAATTAGTAAAACCTACCTGTAGACTCCAAATCATCACTAAAAGTAACATTTTCTTTACATTTAAGGTTGGTGCCTACTAATGCGAAGGTATTTTTTTTGCCCTAAAACCATGTGGGTATCAAAGAACCCATCATAGGGTCACCGTGCATATTAATGAGTTACACGTCATCAAATGTTGCAAAATCAGCTTATTCTAGAGGCCCAAAAAACAAATTATAGATGCTCCATATTTTGAAAAAATGTGAAACGTTTCTTAATAAAACATTTACAACACAATTCTCTCATTTGTCAATTCCATATGAAATATGAAAACAAGTAATAACATTTTTTTTCAATAACTTTTTACTAGTTTTAGGCCTGTTTTGGTTCATGACTGCCAAATGAAATGTCCAATTTTTGTTATCAAGTTTCAATTTTAAATTCATAAAATATGTATAAAATTGTAGGATAATCTCCACTTTACAATTTACAAAATTAAAAAAGAGGGGTATCCGTACGAATTAGAAAGTTATTTCCCGTTAAACGCACGAAAACTAATCAGAATTCGAAATTCCCTAGGCCTCCTTGGAGAGTAGAGAGATTAACAATGCATTGTGAATTTTAGTCAGACCTTTTCAAGATGCTGGCCAAAACAGATCGTTTCTGGTAGAAATGGTAGTCAAAACAAACGTTGTACATCAGGTTTTATTCATCAACTGTGAATTTTATTTAAACACAGGGGAGGCTAAATTGTTTTCCTTTAATTCTGTAAGTTTATTTTTTCAAAAAGTCGTAAAACGGCCTTGTTTTTACGATTGCTTTACTGACGAAAGTCCATTGTTTTTACACGCGCAGAAAGGAGTGCGCGCTGACAATAGTAGGGACCAATGCAACCTTAAACGAGGCGAATAGAAATTCTCAAGTATTTTAGCATTTATGTTGTGAGTAAATGACGTCATTTACTCAACCCTATTGTTCCTTTAGACTTTATATCAGCATTTCTCTTGGATAATGAGCTTGAAATGCGGATTTTGGGGCAGAGGGAAGCTACAATCATTGCCAGAATTGTAGGCAGGATTTTGTCGGAGTCCGCGCGCACAGTGGACGGTAATGAAATTGGCTCCCCCTCTCCCCCCGTTAAATGTTGCTGTGAAAATCCAGACACCTACCACTTGGCAATCAGTCCGAAATACCTTTTAGCTAGCAGCAACATTGTACAGGGGGTGGGGGGTGGGGGGGGGGGTGTCCAAAAGTACAGCCACAAAGTTCACATTTTAAAGAATATCCGTCAAATTCACATCGTGCCAACTAATTTTGGCAAGGATTGTAGTTATTTAACTACATTTGTCTTCAGGTATACTAGAAATAATCAGTTTCAAATTTTCATCAATTTTCATCCAAGTGGGCCTATAAAAGCTTAACTCATACATTATCACAATAACAACAGGACAACACAGTAGTGGCGAGCATCTCGTTTATTCATGCCTTATAAGTCTGACAGCGCAGAAGTAGTACAATATTGGAAACTGAATGATGTTCTGCAACTGAATGAGAATATTATGAATTTAGGAATAGAATATAATAATTCATAATAAAGTTGAATTAAATCCTCCTAATCTGCATGATTGGCTTAGGGGAGTGGTACCTCTCGTTAATAGTGGATCTAAGCACTAGAGAGTGGTATTTCAAAATCAACATGGCAACCAAAGTTTTTGTCCGCGCAAAATGCATGGAGGAAATATTTTCCAGGTTCTAGTTTGAAGATTTTGAAACTTTAGCTCATGTTAGCTGACAAACCTACTTTAAGATTATATCTTTTGATTATAATAATATCAATAAAATAAAACTATATATATTCACGAGGTTGGAGGTGAGTTGGTGTGTTTTCATTTCAAGTTCAGAAAGCCTCCTAAAACCGTTGAGGACATTTCTTCGGGGAGCAAAATGCTCATCATTTCTTCTTTTTTACAGGCTTGTCCTAATGGTGTTATACGCTTTGAAAGCGATTTATGTCTTCACTGGCCACGAAATTTCGGGACCAATCAGGATTTTTGTAACCTTGCATTCTTAGCTCCTTACTGGTCATTAGCTGATCGATACAACGGCGATGTATACTACCAAGTTTACATTCCTGGTAGCTCGAAATCCAACAACATTCTTCAGCGAGCGACTTCTGATGTGCAAAGATTGAATGCAGGAACATTGCCAACTGCTTTCAAAGCCACTTGGGTCCTTGTAGTAACATGGAGTCAACTTCGTCATTCAACTAGCAATTCGGAAACTCTGAATTTGGTAAAGTATCATTTTTTCAATCACTTTTTTGTTTCTTTTTTGGGAAAAGAAAAACAAACAAATAATTGCATTGGATTCTTTATCCGCTAATATTACCGACCAGTCCAGTGAAAAAGTGAAAGCTGTCATATGACAGAGGTCATTTTAACAAGCTTACATGATTTGAAGTTCCAAATATTCAGCCGTTCAGGATTAACAATATAATTTGTATAATTTGTAGAGAAATACCTTTCAAGCTGTTCTTATCACAAATGGCATATTTTCATTTGCCATGTACAACTATCCTAGCAATGGAATTGAGTGGTCTGCACCAGCTCCAAGGTACAAAACTGATTATGTAGAGTGCACGCTATATATCCGTGAAAAAATTACTAACCAATTAGTGCGTAATAGTATTTAGTTATCGACAAACTAAGAATTCACCCAGGCGTAAACTATATGTGCAAACAAATACAAAAGGCGAACATGAAGTTGTGCATACATTTTATTCTTCCACATAAATTCTTCTAAAATTCAAGACACAAGACACATCTATAATTCTAAGATAACAAGAGATGCAAATGAAATTTTGTTCTATCCATTTTATTTACTCTATTGTTCCAGGGCTAAAAAATCAAGACCCAAAACGCATCTAAAAAGTTAAAATACATAAAAGACAAGACGCAAATGAAATGGTTTTCTACCCCATTTATTTGGCATGTACTAAAACCCGGAACGCCGGAACACTGGAATACCGGAACGCCGGAATACCGGAATACCGGAACACCTCTAAATGAAAAACCCGATTTTTCTTTTGAATTCTGCGTTTATCATCCCGTTAAACTCCAAAACTATATAGAAAAGTAAATATTATGACTCACGCTCTTCGCATCTTCGGGTAAACAGGGCTTAAGGGGAGGGAGGAAGAAGGGAGACGGGCAAAAGGGAGAAATATTTAAACGGTTCATAAACGTTCGAGACGGCTTGGGTCCCCACGAGGATGTATTCCTCGTCAAGTGCGTAACATTCGAATATTGCGTAATTCAAGCAGAAGCCAGTATTAATTAATGTTCTTAAATGCTAAAGATTCCTTGTCAGCTTAAATATTCATGACTGTTCTTATTATTCTCTTGTACGATTCACTTGGTATATATAAAATGAGTTCCACAGTCACTATTAGCGAAAATGAATACTTTTATTAGAATATATCAAGGGAGTTAATAAACGCATATATTTAAGAATTCGTGGGCATACAGTTTAAATGTGAAGAGTAAAACGAGAAGATACTTGTTTGTCATGTTTTAATATTTCGGCCAACAGGCTGAGGCCATCTTCAGATAACTAGTCTACAAAATGTAAAGATGGCCTAAACTGTATGCCCACGAATTCTCAAATATATACGTTTATTTACTCCCTTGATATATTATAATAAAAGTGTTCATTTTACGCTAATAGTGACAATACAATACAATACAATACAATACAATACAATACAATACAATACAATACAATACAATACAATACAATACAATACAATACAATACAATACAATACAATACAATACAATACAATACAATACAATACAATACAATATGTCTTTATTTAGTGCCACAATTTAAATATACTATTTACAATTAAAATTAAAACAGGAAATTAGAATTAGGTACAGGCTACCTATAATAAACACGGGGTTAAACAAAGATAGGTAGCCGACTAGTTAATGTTTACATATACGAGATATGGTCAATTAATATAATACAAAAAAGACATGTACAGAAAAATAACACTGAAATTGAACAAGTACTTAAATCAGAGGATCAAGGTCGATAATGATGAGATATTTACAAGGAAATGGAAACGTAGATAGGTAATATATACAATAAAATAATTTCTTGAAAAATATGAACATAAACACTGTAGTCAAAAACAATATCACACTAGGAGTTATAGGAGGCGAGAATATCATTACATAATTTTTCTTTAAATTTTTCTTTACAGAGTTTCTTTGTGGGATCACTGATTGAATTCCATACTTGACGCCAGAAAATTTAATATTGTATTTGCCATAGTTAGTTCTAATTTTTGGCAAAGAGTAGCTGAACTTTGAGGCTAAACGAGTATTGTAATTATGTTTTTCATTTACATTGGTAAAATAGGATTTGAAGGAGATAGGCAGATTGTTAGAATGGAAATCATACATGAATAATAAAGTGTAAAGAAAGACGAGATCTGGGAATTTCAGAATTTTTAATTCAAGAAAAATTGGGTTCGTATGAGCTTGAAAACTGTTGAAGGTCATTAGGCGTATAGCTTTTTTTTGTAGGATAAAAAGAGGATTTGTTGTGGATTGATATATGTGACCCCATGCGACAATGCCATAAGTGAGATAGGGGTAAATTAAACAGTAGTAAAGATTAGTAAGAATGTCTAAATTTACATAATGTCGGGCTTTAGAGATTATGCCGATACTATGTTTGATTTTATTTGATATGTAAGAAATGTGGGATTTCCAATTCAAATGATTATCAAGCATAATGCCAAGGTACTTAATTTGGGATTCCTGTTTGATTATTTTAGAATTTATTTGTATATTTAGACTATAATTCACTTTCTTCTGATGCGGATGAAAGATAACAAAATGACTGTGGAACTCATTTTATATATACCAAGTGAATCGTACAAGAGAATAATAAGAACAGTCATGAATATTTAAGCTGACAAGGAATCTTTAGCATTTAAGAACATTAATTAATACTGGCTTCTGCTTGAATTACGCAATATTCGAATGTTACGCACTTGACGAGGAATACATCCTCGTGGGGACCCAAGCCGTCTCGAACGTTTATGAACCGTTTAAATATTTCTCCCTTTTGCCCGTCTCCCTTCTTCCTCCCTCCCCTTAAGCCCTGGGTACCCGAAGATGCGAAGAGCGTGAGTCATAATATTTACTTTTCTATATAGTTTTGGAATTTAACGGGATAATAATTAACGCAGAATTCAAAAGAAAAATCGGGTTTTTCATTTAGAGGTGTTCCGGTATTCCGGTATTCCGGCGTTCCGGTATTCCGGTGTTCCGGCGTTCCGGGTTTTAGTACATGCCCGTTTATTAAGCTCTTGAAGCTATACAACAACGGCACAAGACGCAAATAAAACTTGTAGTTTCGCAGACATTTACTCTTCATTCTATACGGACACAAGAAGCCAGCAAAATTAAAGTAATCTCATTTTATTTCTCAAGCGGCCTTCCTGCACAATGACTTATCACTGCCGTTTCTTCCTTCCTTCCTTGCTTGGACAAATTCAACAAAAAGAAAAAACAATCGAAAAAGCAAACAAAAGCAGTAAAACCTACCACCTAGGCCTCAAACTCAGAAACGTAGTTTCATTTTTTTAATGTACCTCTCAAGCGAGCTTTTTCCCACATGTGCTTCAGTCTTGTCTTTCGTTTGAATGCATGGTTCGTTGTTTGCACTCGACAGAAAGAATGTTGGTATTGTTACCTGCACTGTTCTGCTTCAGTAATATCAACTAGTTTGTACATAATAGCGGCAATGAGACAATACATATTACATTTTATTTCACGGATATATGGCGTGCACTCTAGTTTGACTTGCTTACTGTGAAAGCGTAAAACTGATAATCACTTTTGACGTTACAGAGAGCAATGGCCCCTTTATGTGAACGATAATAATCTCCCTGTGGTTGGTTGGAGTGCTGGATGTCGCACTGGAAGTTTTTTCAACGTATTAAGGTTAAAATTGCTTCAAATGCCAATACAGCCCATGCTAGATATCTGACTAGACTCAAAAAGCATAACCGAAAATCATCGGCTTTTGGTAGTATTTCCACGCCCTTCTTAAATGATAACAATATATTCTCTTAAATACATTGGTCGACTCACTCTCTTGCATGTATTGCTATTTGTCTCATGAGTACATTCACTTCAGCATTTTCACTCAAGAACTTGTGTTTTTCAGTACAATTTGAAATATTTTTATACTTTTAACCAGCCTTATTAATGGGAGCTCTTAATCGTCCACTACCGTTAGAACGGAGCTGGTAATTTGTTGAAATGACGAAGAATGGTAAAGCGAAACAAAGAACAAGTGGCAAGTAGAACAAAACACATTGTACAGCATCAATCCTCATATTCTTTTTTTTCATATTTTTTATCATTTTCAATAAATCACAAGCATCGTTCTTACGGTAGTGGTGGACCCTCTGACTTCTTAGACGCAAACACTGGTTTAAGACGTCTCCTGAGATTTACTGTAGGAATGGATGGATGTACTGTAGGAATATCAATGTTTTATACAGTGGCAATCCAATTCTGTCTTACACAAGTGTTAAAAAAGAAAAAAAAGCACCCTGATTCTTAGCAAATATATTAAATTGCACCACAAATCATGTATGCTCGATGACGACAACAAGTGAACGAGATTATATTATGTGTAAAATTGTCATCAGTGGAAAAGAATGTGAGGTCGTTTTCAGCTTGTAAAAACAACTAGCTTGAGAGACATCAAAATTAGGTTTCCTGGGACAGAACAAATCGGCAAGACAAAATAAAAATATATAACATCGAAATTCAATAAAAGAAAACGCTAGTCTAGATATCTTCTTAAGTAATATGTACGATTCATATATCCATTTTTTACTAACGTACATCCAACTTCTCTCTTTTAGGTCTGGAACTGTGAATATCGGAGATATTGATACAATCCCAGGTGAAAGTGTATATCAATTTCGCAGTGACATCCACGAACAGCAACATCATATCAAGGCAAAATGGTTCTTCCGTTTAGAGTCATCATCGGGAGCAGTACAAGCGGAGCAACGATGCAAAGAATGGTTTAAAAATCAACCAGATCCACGACCCTACCTGGAATACCTCGAGCCTTGTCCTTGTACCTCACGGCAAGCAAGGCTTGATGAAAGGTTTACCCCTGAAATGTTACCAGTAGGATGGTTGTCAAGATCAAGAGCCTGTGTCATTTCTACATTCCCTTCTGAGGACGGCTGGGAGCAGATGTGTTGCTATTCTCATGAAGGGAGAAATTGGGGCGCACTTATCGTTGGCCATCCAGGAGGAGGAAATGCCTACAGATACAGCCGTATTCACCAATTTGGAGAATATTACAACAGCGAAGTCAGGGCCCATCAGTGGTGTTGTATTGATTCAACATTGTGTCACTTGTTCTATCAAAAACGACCATCCGATGATTGCAAAAGATATGAACCTCCTGAGTGGAGTAAGTTACTTGGCTTTGGCGTTTATTCTTTGATTTTTCTGCCTGCATTTAATAAATGAATGAATAAATGAACGAATAGATAAATGAATGAACGAAGGATGGAAGGAGGGATGGAGGGAGGGAGGGGGGATGGGTAGAGGGATGGATGCATGTATGGATGCATAGATGATAACTTTATTTTACGAGGAGACAACATCACCCGTAGATGCTTTTCATGAGGGGCCTCAATATACCGCGGGCTGTATAGGAGAATCTTTGCTTTGTGACGAGTGAAAAGCTTATTGTTTTAATAAATCAATGCAAAACTCGTCCCTAATTTCCCTCTAACGACTCGCCGTATAGAATTGCCCGGTCTCTTGGCTATAAATCTAATTCATCACACTAACATGTTACAGGGTAGGAACTAAACACCGAGTCATCGTGTTATTCTTGATGCCAAATGATGACGCGTTATCTCAATCTCCATATTAGGAAAAAACCCTGTCCCTTTACCCATATAACTGAGGAAACTACCCTGTATCCTTGAATTTTAATTTGAAAACATTGTTTCAATTTCGGCATTGTTAGTTCTTATCTTATTTAACCATTGCAGAGATGCAGATGCTGTACAGCTCTAGATCTAACTCTTTTTGTTCGCCAGCGTGCGTTAATTCTGATATGTATTTTTTTGGTTATAAACAAACGAGTGTATGAGTTTTGTATAAACATTATTCGCTTCACCTAATTAAGATTCTTTGTTAGAGGTGAACATTCTCTCGTGTTTCCTAATTTCAAGGATTAACACTGAAAACGGGCAAATAAGATGATGTAACAAGTCACGTGCCGTGCAATATGGAAATGTCATTGGCTGAAATACGATGAATCGGTGTTTAGTTCCTTCCCTGTAATATTTTAATGTGATGAAATAAATTTATAGGCATTTTTACCAGGCATTTTTATCGAGCGAGTCGTTGGAGGGAAGCTCAGTGACGAGTTAATTTGCATTGATTTATTAGAAGTATTTTACTCTTCACAAAACAAAGATTCTCCTACAAGCTGTGAATATACATAATGATTACAAAATATAAATATACGCAATAAAAATAAGCATTGTAAATAGATCATAAAAATATAAAACATAGCTACTTCAGTTAAAACGTATAGTTTCTAAAAAAACGATAAGATTACCTAAATACTTTTCATATATCCATTCTTTTATTTGTTGTATGAGAAACTCTTTCAAATCTTAGAGCCCCAGTAACAGTGTATTCTGCCTACACTGAAGTTGATAACTTACAAGCAAATATGAGTTGATTAGGAAAACCATTTTGTTTACAAAGGCTGGATGTGGGGCGATCCTCATTTTGTCACTCTTGATGGTAAAAACTACACCTTTAATGGCCTTGGAGAGTACGTCATGCTGAATGCTATGAGCGGTTTCTTCCAGCTGCAGTCAAGAACAAGACCTGCTGAAGGAGAAGGCACAGCAACAGTATTCTGTGCAGCTGTTGTAAAGGAAACAAACAGCAGTGCTGTTCAAGTTAGTTTATCAAAGGATGGTAAGTATAAACCCATGATTTTTCAGTTTAATGGCCTTGGAGAGTATACGTCACTGCTGTAGCACCAACACTTTGATGTATGATGTTCAGTTTACACGATCATTTGCTATTAACATCACTGCCATGTAAGGGTTTGTTTACATGACACTGGGATCATCCTAGCACTAGGATCATCCTAGCAGGCGAATCATCCTACATGCAATACATTTACTGCATTCTGTTTACATGGAAACGTTTGTCTTCACTTCGGGTACTAGCTAGGATCATCCTACTAAACAGAATGCAGTAAATGTATAGCAGGTAGGATGATTCGTCTGCTAGGATGATCCTAGTGTCATGGAAACACCTAAAACGTCTCGAGATTGTAGTCTCGAGTGTAATCGAAATTGGTGTTTTGTCTAATTATGAAGTGACAAATCCATCGAGAGCTAAAAGTTAACCTTAAATCTGTAGTCTGGATGTGACATGATGTTGACTACAGGGGTCGAATAATCATAAGTTCAACTGCAGGTATTATCTATATGTTAAAATTCCTAACTTCATTTTAGGTAAAATGACGGTGCTCATTGATGGGAAACCGTTTGATTATTACAGCCTGTCCAATGAAACAACGAGATTGAATGGATCCGTAGTAATTTCTCGGCCAGACGAAAACTCATTCAAAGTTACATTTCGGTCTGGAGCATCTGTAACTCTGACAAAAGCAAATACGGCGCTGTCCATTCTAGCGACAATACCAAAGTCTTTCATGAATCAGACCAAAGGTTTGTTAGGAACCTGGAATGGAGACACTTCAGATGATTTAACAACACCAGATGGATACATTATACCCTCAAATGCGACTAGT
Organism: Telmatactis stephensoni; assembly: GCA_029948255.1. Classification (NCBI taxonomy): domain Eukaryota; kingdom Metazoa; phylum Cnidaria; class Anthozoa; order Actiniaria; family Isophelliidae; genus Telmatactis; species Telmatactis stephensoni. Next base: position 416,364 of record JALIZF010001736.1, read on the forward strand.
AGAGCTATTCACTTTGACTTTGGTCAAAAATGTAAGTATGTTTCGTTAATAATTGATCACCCTTCTATAATAACTTACTTCTGGTCACTGACATGAAGTACCTCATGCAATGGTACAGCTTAGCAGTGTCTTTGATTAAACGCACAGTCCACGTGTGAGCCATCTGTACACGAATATGGCACACTATTAAAACGGTCGCCGGCTCGGCCCTCTAAGGTACTGGTGTTACTCCCAACCCCATTACGTGAGCTGTTTTAATAACTTTTCTGATTACTCTCACTTTCCTATGAAATTAGTCCGTTTTGTAACTTCATTTACCAATCAGAGCTAATTGAAACTAGTCAGAGCTTTACTCCGGCTCACACGTGGACTGTGCGTTTAATCAAAGACACTGCTAAGCTGTACCATTGCATGAGGTACTTTATGTCAGTGACCAGAAGTAAGTTATTTGTACATCCCATTTTCTTTTTTTTTTGAAACAGGGCAAGTAAACGAGATGACGTCATTGTTTACTTACAATCCTGGAGAGAATATCTCAAGCTTTTCCAACGCGTCATTTGTACCAATGTTTATTGAAGAGTTAAAGTTTGCCAACCAAACCCTGAAGGATCAGGCTCTCGCTGCTTGTAATGGTGACATAAATTGCCTGTTTGATGCCGCCTCAACACACGATGTTTCTGTAGGAGTGACTACTATGTTAATTGGTTCAAAGATGATAAATGACTCCAAAACGATAAGTAAGTGACAAATCATCATCATAATCTCATGTTCATGGATAATAAAATCGCCTTAGGCTACTGGAACAATAATATCAAAGATACGAATAAAAGAATTAACCTGAAAGAAGCCAAGAAAAGTAACGTTATTTTTATAGTTTTCTTTCATTCGTGGCCTTGATAGCTTTTGATAGCTAGCTTAACTTTCTAGTATGGTAAATGCCAATTATAACAAAAAAGTGCATTTTAGCAAATGATGGACATGCACTTGCAGAATTAATTATTTTAGACTCAACAAATTGATGACGTAAGAAATAGAGCAATGATTCTGCGTTATTTCAAAGGACGTATCAAATGCATATTTTTTCTGATTTCAAATTTGAGCCAGTAAACCCTCTTGTAAAAGCAGGTTTTACTATGATTTACCTTATTAAAATGTCTCACTGGTTTATAAGTAGTCAACCAGCCTTCAATACATTTTTCTAAAGATAAATAGTATTCTGCGAAAAAGCAACAAAACGTTAGGAACAGTCATCATTTATGGACGAAAGCCAATTTAGCTTTCGCTAGTCCTCCATTGGTTTGTCTTTCATCGCACACTCACTACGTACCTCTACATTGAATATTTTGCATACAACACTTAACTCACATGTTGATTTTAGCTGGGGAAAAATCGGAGAACCCAGAGAAAAATTCCTCTTGGCATGGTAGAGAACAACACATCAAACAAACTCAACTCACATATGATCCAGCGTCCGAGCCGGGACTTGAACACCGGACCACAGCGGTGAGAGGCGAGTGGCTTAACCACTACGCAACCCATGCCACCCGTTACTACAAAACTCTAAATATTCGAATAAAAAATGTGTTATTTTTAAAGTTCAGCCTTCCTTTAAAAGTACGTTTTTTAGTTTTTTTTAATGTATTTACATTTATTTTAATAGAGAACTCTCCACCACAGTTCACAAATGATTCATCAGTTATATTTCTGACGCTCAATTCAACCAAAAATTTGACAATTACTGCCAAAGACTCGGATGGAGATTCTGTTAAGCTGAGTGTGACAGGTTTACCTGCTAAAGCAGTTGTACATACACATGGTTCGTTTATTAGAGTATCCTGGTCTGTTACTACGGAAAGAGTAAGCAATAAATCACTTTATATAAATTTTGTGTGGAGTTGGAGCTAGACTGCGAGCAGTTCCTTTTTCCTGAAAATTCACTAAAGGCGATTTTTTAAGAAAACTTAGGATGGAAGGAGGGAGAGTAAACGGAACCCAAACTTAACTCCTCTCTCTATATAATCCTCGCGTATTCTAAAAACCCGTCTTACATTAATTCGGAGGGAAAAGTGGGACAGTTCGCAGTCTAACAGTGAGCATCACTTTGAGAAATGAAACAAAGGGACTTTTTGCTGTCTAACTCTAAGCATCACTTACTTACTCACTCTGTTTCATAGATTGAGCCCGAGTTCATCGCTAAAGATGCAAAAGGTGCTGTTGCAATTTTGAGACCCATAATTTACGTGTGCGCATGTCACAATGACGCCACTTGCATAAAACCAACAAATGAAAATGATGACCGTTTTAACGTCATGTCGTGCAAGTGCAGTAGTGGGTACACTGGACGATATTGTGAAAATGATATTGATGCATGCAGAGTCAATATGAACCCATGCTACCCAGGTGTCGAATGTAAAGATTTGCCAGCTCCAGCCAATATCAGTGGTTATGAATGTGGACTGTGTCCATCGGGTTTTAGTGGCAAAGGTGACTCATGTCAAGGTATTTGAACCTTTTTGTCTGTCAAATGAGTTTAATCAATGTAATCACTGTCAAAAATAGCAAGACCACGATAAATACTTTAATTAACTAATTACTTACGTCCATCAGATATCGACGAATGTCTTTCTTTAAATCACGGCTGCTCCCAAATCTGCTTCAACACTCCAGGGTCATATGTTTGTAACTGCAAACAAGGCTACTTGTTGACTATTGATGGCCGTACATGTCAAGGTAGGTCAAGCAATTAACATTTTATGCAGCAGCCATTTATTAGCAGGGACCGAGTCGGGGGCTGGTGGATGGGCTATAGCCCACACTTTCTGCGCTACATAGTAAAATGATCTGTTTGAAAACTTTGTTGACAGGATAGTCTACTATATTTTCAAATGCTCCCCACCCCCAATTTTCGAGGTTCTCTGCGGTCCCTGATTAGTTTTTCGGTACTTATAATTACATACATTTTAAGCAAAAGTGCAGAAATGGATTGTTCTTCATTTTTCTGGCTTAGACATAAACGAGTGTTTACCTGCAAGTGACTGTATGCAAGAATGCAAGAACACACCTGGAAGCTACGAATGCTTTTGTAACCAGTACTTTAAAGTAGACCCAAGTGACCCTAAAAAATGCATACGTGAGTATATTCCTTCCGTTCATAAAAAAAATTATTCTACTGGTATATATATTTTTTTACAAAAAATTAACAATTTCATTGCTTTTTCTCAGCCGAGTCACCATGCAAGGATGGCAACCACAACTGTGAGCACATATGTTACGAAAATAATGGTGTCGCTTCTTGTGCGTGTCGTGCAGGTTATGAACTGCATACCGATAACAAATCATGCTCAGGTACAATTAGTGTATGATATTCCTATTTGTTTGTTTGCTTTTATTGAGTTGGTTGGCTTTAAACTAATTCAATGGTAATATTTTATGATATTTTTTGCCAATAGATGTGGATGAATGCAAAACAGAGGTAGACAGATGTAATCAGCTTTGCCACAACAAAATTGGTGGGTATGATTGTGCATGCGTAGATGGATTCCGTCTTGGAGATAACAATGAGACATGTGTTGGTAAGTACTGAGAAATTAATCGGTATTTAAGGTATGCAGGTGGGCTTAACTTAAACTGAAGAAATCCTAAAAATAAGCAATGTGTACCTATGCGGGCAAAGCACTTTGGGAATTGTACTCCAGCAAAAAATCAAATGACCATTTTAATGATATCTATTAGCATTTTGTAATATTTCATAATTCTGCTGCTAAAATACTTACATTTTTGTAAATAAAAATATATTGGGAGTGGGAGGGGGTTAATTTTAGTGAGCCATAAGTAAAGGAAAGGACTACATTTTCCATCGTGCTTTTTTCTAGGAAGTCCCGCCCTAGCAAACTGGCCATTAGGAATATTTCGCACCTGTAAATGAAATGCTGTTATAAGCCAACTGTCAAAGTTTATTTTAAATGTTTGAGCGAGGAGGTATCACGTAAACGTGAACAAATTTTGATGTTTCACCGGCAACAGCTCTTAGCGGGCAACAATATGTTTTGGTCCTGCAATAACAAAACAAGAAGTTCATTAGCCCTTCTTAGTAGGACACGTTTGAAAATTTATTCATTCGGATATTAAGCGCACAAAAACTCGTGTATATTTTCAAACTGTTACGCCGAATATGCAGGATTTACTCCTAGAAAACGATTGATAGTCAACCAGGAATGCCACAAATTAGGCTACAACAATTCTCCGAAAAACTTTGTGCGAAGGTCAGTTTTTTGAGCAAGTAAAAAGACATTCATCATATAGTGATCGACAATATGGATTTTGTTCTTTGGCAGTTATTTTAGAACAAAACACTTATCTACTATGGCCTCGGGAAAGCAGTGTTTTGTGGTCCCTTGACTAAAATATTTCCCTGATGTTTCACTCAAACATCCTTGTTCTCGCAACCACAACACATGTTCCTCTTGGTCCCAGGCGTTGATTCTAGTTAAAGAATTGGGGAACGAACTTTTTTTGAGACACCCTGTACACAATTCAATAGATAGGACACCTTTCAAATGATTCTATTGTTCTCATCAAAGATATCAATGAATGTATCGAGTGGACTTTCAATTGCTCGTCATCGCTACGATGTGAAAATACTATCGGTTCCTATAAATGTCATTGTCAGGATGGATTGTATCTAATTGATGGCAGATGCCGCGGTAAGTGATGTCATTATAGAACGCATGTTAAATATAACAACTTGCCTTTCACCCTTACTTGTCAGGTAGAAAATTAATGGGAATTACTGAGAAATACTGAACATTAAAGTGGTCACCTCCTTAAACACGGCCTTAGGCAGAATTATTTGAAAGATCCATATCCCCAACATTAATGCTGAGGGGGGTGAAGGGCGCTTATAAGTGAAGCCTTTTTAATTTGGCCTATCCACGTGTTATTTGAAACGGTCCATCAGCCGTATAATTTTCGACATGAGCCAAGAGACCATAATACTAAGAGAGCAAAGCTCAGTATTGATGTCTGTTCCATGTTCGTGGCGGCTAAGGCTATTTTTAGTAACTTCGTCATCGCGCGCGCAAGGCTCTTAGACAATAGAATTCAAACGGTCCCGTCCGCGCGCACGTCAAAAATCAAATTCTATTGGTGGAGGGACTTGCGCGCGCGATGGCGAAGTTACTAAAAATAGCCTTAGCCGCCACGAACATGGCACAGACATCAATACTGAGCTTCGTTCTCTTAGTATTATGGTCTCTTGCATGAGCTTGAACACGTTCAATCGCACTTTTGAAAATTCCACGATTTCAAGATGCTATATAAAGATAAACGCCAGGCATGGTCGACAAGAGAGCATTTACTTCATGATGATAGTAAAAGAAACTAAATTAACATATTTCATACGCGTTCCGCCAAATGCCAAAGCCACCTTTTTTACCTTTCCTAGCAGGAAGTTTTAGCAATGAGTGAATTGAGCCGACCATTGAACATTCATATGAGATTATTTTAGTCAAAAAATGTTAATAATGAGTACGCAAGGTACTTGAATTCATACAAAAGTACAATTCGTGTATCAATATGCGAATCCCGTTGTTAACACTGATACTCGAACTGAGCGCGATACTGTCGAGACATTTTTGCGAAGAATTGCAACTATATAACCTGAATATGACAGAAAACTATGCAAACTAAGTTGTCCCTGATTAACTCATGAATAAACTAGGAAAATGTACGATTGTAATGTAAGCGAAATTGACATTTGACGAACTACAATACATCCTCATTAGCATTTCCTGACTCACCTTTTCTTGTAACAAAGAACTGTCTAAAGGAGAGAAGCCACCACCGCCACCACCTCCACCGAAACCCCGAACGCCGTCAAAAGAAGATCGACAGAACTCGGTGAACCTTACCATTGATGGACTAAACATTACAGAGGTACGTCATCGGGCTTATCTGTTATAGCCATATATGGTTTTGACGTCAAAAAGCGATACTTAACCCCCAGAGGACAAAGGTCTGTTTTGGTCATTTTTTAAAGGAAAACTATCTAAAAACTATTCCGACTCCAAATAAGGCGTTGTAAAGGAAACTGTTGCTGTTCCAGAAATATATCTAAAACAGAAAATCTAAGACAAAAGCCGTCGAAAATTTGCATAATTACCCACAATACTGTTCAACCGAGCAGAAGCAAAAAAGCCTGTTTCCATTAGTAGGCCAAAATAAACGGCTGATGCGCGTCTTATCATCGGGGTGAGATGGAAAACACGATGGAAATTCCAAAAGCTAGCAAGGTCCAACATTTCCTGTGAAAGGTGACTTCTGATATTTTAAGAAAGCCTTTTCCATTACCAGAGAGAAAAGACATGTTTTCGCTTGTGGATCTATGATACTTAAATTGAGCATTTGGGATTACGTGTTAAAATATACGATTATATCTTGCAAAAATCCGGATTCAAAATTTATTTGTTTCGCTGTCAAAGTTTGAAGAATTTAGTTGGAAAAATCAAGGAACCTTGAGAGTGTGTCAGAGGTGTGTGAGGTTTACCTATTTTAAGAAGTGCCCAAATTTATCGACGTCTTTGAGAGAGGAAGAAGGGGGTGGGATGGGGAAGAAGTTCGCCAGACATTGGTGATGCATTTGCAAGTTACTGCAAGTCTAGACACGATCACTGTTCGAAGTGTTAATGTTTGGTTGAAATGATAAATGGATTTCTTGAAAGTCAATATTGATTTAGCGCTTATCATCACATCAACAATTCTTGAATCAAAACCACAATGTCGCTTATTGTGAAACCTGCAATGACATTTCAGGTTTGATAATTCTTAACGCGTAAATTAATTAACATTGCTACGAGGTACGGTACGGTTGAGAATTTTTTGCGTTACGGACGGCAACTTTAGTTTCAAGACCCTAAAAATTTACATCTTAACTCTTTTAGAGTTAATAATCAAATCCCAATAGGAAACAGTAGTATTATAATTAGCAAGCACATTCTCGTGTTCAGATCCTGCACTTATTTTTATGTTTCAGTGGAGTAAACCTGTTGATATTAAATTTAAGAAAGCAGTGGCAAATTCAGTAACTGACTTCTGTGCAAAAAACAAGTGTATCCCATCAGAAAGACGTGAAAGGTAAATATGCAATTGACATGCAGTTGTTCTCGAAAACGTTGCCCGTGAAGCTTGTTTTCTAACACTACAAGAAATGTTATCTTACTATAAAGTATCAAAACGCGCTAAATTTACTGATGGCAAACTTAAGTTGATTCTGGCAGTTGCAGGCCTATATTTAAATTTTTGAAAGTTTTCTTGTTGATTACATATCAGTTCTTCGAGTATTCCAGTGATCTTTGAGTTTTCCTCTACGCAAGGTGTAATACATTTGGATATAATACCATTCACAATATCGTTATTTTTTTCAGACGTTCTACTAGCTACATCACTTTTACATCAGACCAGGTTCACCTGCTCCCAGGTTTCCCAGCACAATTACTGACCTCTAATGCTGATGAAACGATCGCAATTGTAGCATTTTATGTTAAATTTCCACCAGGAGCTGCCTTAGGAGCTGTGGACACCATTCATAGTACCATAATAGCTGGTATTATAAAGGCGTCTTTTGGAAGTATTGGTCAAGCCATCAACAAAACTCTGCTTGTGGTGTCTTTGTACACTACTGATGCCAAGCCTCGATATTTTACGACGCCAAGCCCGCCAATGGGCCAGTCCACAGGCCCTACCGCGGGCCCGTCCACGTCACCAAGTGACTCTCCAACGGAATTCAATCCACTTTATGTCATCATCGGCTGTTCGGTAGCTGCAGCTATCGTCGTTATCATCATTATTGTGGTTGCAATAAGGTAATGTCTGTATATGGTTTGTATTGTATGCCTCAATCAAAACATGTCTAGTCTAGGTCCACACTGATTCGGATAAAACTGAATCGTGAAACAAAGCAATTCTTGGTTTGCAACCATTTTCAGGAGGGTGAATTTAACAAAAGACATGGCAGCCATGCTGGTTGTTTCTATCTTGATTTTCTTTAGTCAAGACCACCAATATGGCGGTCATGTCTTTTGTCAGTGCATTCTTCGGAGATTGTTTACAAATCAAGAGTACTGTGATGAATGGTGTCATGACAAACTGACTGCCCAAGTTTAGTAATGAAATAAAATGTAATGGCTTCGACTCTTCAAGCAAATAAGATAGCTTTAATCTGAAAGGGCTTTGCATGTTTAAACTAGTACTACTAATCATAAAATAATAAAAATAGAAATAACTTTTCTCCTTTTCCCACGCTTTACGGATTAATCAACGAATGAGCGCGCAACATTCTGAAAGTAACAGCAATGTTGCTAGCCTTCAGCATTGTTTGGACAGACTATTTTAATTATGTGCATCTCTATAGAGTTTGAACAAGTTACTCATAAGAGGGCCTATAAATGGGGTGGTGGTTATTATAATACAATTGATAAAACTGATGGTTGATATTTCGGCCTTTTACGGTAACGCCTAACGGTAAAATTTGTGGACGCTTTACTCCATAGAGACCCTCTTATAAGAGCTGTATGACCGCACATTTCATCAGAGGGGGAAGTTACCTTTTGCCTTTTTTCCCCAAAATACCTCACATGATAAGAAATTCATTTTAAACTATCGGGGAAAAAATTCAAAAAGAGGATCTATCTCTGGAAAAACTTGAGCATCTTTTGAATTTTACTTGCACCCATAAAATTGCAGTTATAGACTAAAACCGTGAAAATCTAAGACATGCCTAGGCCTGAAATGTTCATTGTGTTCTTGTAAGTCTAATTTCTTGTAAAACGATACAGGTTTGGAATACAAGCAAAGTTGATGCAATACTCATCATTCTTTGATTTTAAGTGTAGGTTCAACAACTTTATATTAAGTTAGAACTTGCAAACGATTGTTTGCTACACAGTGAGAACTCCAGACATAATTTAAGCGTTCACGGTTTCACTAGGTTTACTGTAAAAATGCACAATTTATTTATTTGTGGTCTCTTCAAAATGTAATTAAAGTAGGAATAAACTAATGAATTACGTCAGGTAAAAGCAAATGAACCGACTATTCAAGTATAAACTCCACGTACATGGGAAACGACAGATACAAAGCGCGATCACACGGTCTGTTTTTTTTTCGCACTCGATGTTGCGCTAATGGCACTTAAACGTGAGCGTGACTTTTAACGTTACGAAAAAAAGCAATCCACGTGATCCTCTTTGTTGTTTGCCATTCCGCTTTCTAAGTATGATACACTTTTTCATATTTTTAACCTGAGAATGAATGTTACCCTTAATCAATACTGCTATTTTTCAGATGCGTCATAAAAAGGAAACAGGTGAAAGAGGAAAGGACAGAAGAGATGGAAATGGATCAACAACTCCATGCCGTTGCTTTTGAGAATGAAGTCTATGATGTTAATATTTAGAAGGAGTAGAATGCTAATGCTTTATAAGACCAAGCTCTTCACTAGCTTATTTTGCTTTGTAATCTGAAAGAAAATGTAACGCAAATGATACAATAGCTAGCTAGTTAAACATATCGGATTGTCAGTCATGTAATACACAGGATTTGAAACTGCACCTTCTTTCCGTTTTCACACCTTAATTAGAAGCAAAACGAAGTTCATGTGCGGTCGGAAGGCGAAATACTCGAAAAGTATGTGGACGCGGGACTAAAGACTGTGTTTACATGAGCTCGCAGTTGAACCGGTTTAGAAAACGAAATGAAAATGCCTTCCGCACACACGGAACGGCTGCTGTCGCTACTCGAACTTGTCCGATGTTTTTACTTCAAAAAGAGCTGTACCAATTTGGATTCCTGCACTACCTCGGTTTAAACAGCTGGACAAGTTTATTTAGTACTGACCACGCAATTTTGAGCTGCTCCGCATATTCTGCAGTTATTGACTAGTAGAATAATCTGGTTGGCCGACGTTAAAATGTACAACGCTTTTCCTGTTCGATACATTAGACCTAGATCCTTTTGGGGTCGGTCACGTAAACAGAGGCTATAGGGCCCCGGTCAGGCGTCGAGCATAACGTGTCGATCATGATTAATCTAATTATATCGTTCTATGCACATGCACGTGAGAAGTAAACATGAGCCTTGACTAACCGTTACATAAATTGGGTATGCACTATATACACTGTGTATCAGTCAATTCAACAAAGACTCGTTTAATTGAAATATATACAAAAAAGATTCAGTGTCTGACGCCAACGATGGGTAAAGTGTTATTTGCGATATGAAGTTGACGTTTTACGAGCGACGGACAGCAAGAGCAAAATACGCAGACTCAGTAATGCACTACATGCTTATCGTCTTCTCTCGCACCTTGATGTTATACAACACTGAGTCTGCGTAGGCTGCTTCTGCCCTCATGAGTCTTGTGAAAACAAGGCCTAATTGCTTGTCCTTTAATTTGCTTATTTGGTAGCATTTTTTACTAGCAATGCTCTGTAAAAAGATAAGAACTCTTAAGCTTTTTTTGCTCCCTAGAAAAACATTTTTGGCGTCATCACGAAATGAAAATGTCATTTGCATAAAAACGTGTTGCTCAGCTAAGCTACATATATATTAGCTACATTGGCTATAATCACATAAAGCCATGCATGTGAGGCAGGCGTGTCATTATTTACTGTAACTTTATAATCAACTCACGCTTCACTCTATGGCAATTAAAGCTACTTGTTAACCACATATACAAAGGAATTAAAATGTTTTTAATTCAGAAGTGCTGTCGTGATATCAATGATATCTTTCCCAACTGCAGTGCATGGTCCGGGTGATAGTTGAGTTATGACAGTTGAATTATGTGGTCTCCCTTGCCACCTAGGTTTTCTACACGTACTCCGCTTTTCCTCTTTTCATAGAACCAATACTGTGGTCAAAGCTTGTAATTCGGTTTTTAGAATATGATAATAGGGCCCTTAAGCACAAAACACGAGTACGAATACGAGTAAGAAATTTGACTAATAAACATATTTCAACAGTATTCTGCATTTGTTGAATGCATGCTTCGTCTCAAAGCTCAAATTTGGACCTGTAGAATCACATCCTTTTCTGACATGTCTTTACTCAAGTCTATAACACAAATTAACGTTAGCGTGCATTCCTGCTAACTTGCTAACTACACAACTCGATCGGCACAACGAGGAACAGATGTAGCACTAGCGACACAGGGCCGTAGCCAGATTGAAACGTTTACCAAGGCACTCAACAATTGAGCAGTTTTGAAATTCAGGCCCTTGAAAATGCGATTTCCAGCATCGACCCAACGTTTTGAGAGGCGTTTGAGACATATTTAATGTATTAAAATTACCAAGGCAATCGACCGTCGAAGGCGGGAACATTTGGGAAATTCACATCCCCGGAATTGCAATTTCCAGCGTGTTAAGAGGCATTTGAGACATTGTACATTGTCATTGTACAATGTACATTTCATGTCATTCGCAAATTTTATGAGAATGAACACACAAAGTGATCATGTGTTTTGTTATTGTAATACGCAAGGTGCCATGGATTTGAATTTAATTCCATTAGTATTGTTACATTTTTTTCTGACGTTCTACCAGCTTCATTACTTTTACATTAGACCAGGTTCACCTGCTCCCAGGTTTCCATGCAACGCAATTACTGACCTCTAGTTCTTGCGAAATAGCCGCAATTGTAGCATTTTATGTTCGATTTCCGCCAGGTGTTGCCTTAGGAGCTAAGGGCACCATTTACAGTGCCATACTAGTATTGTAAACGCATATTTTGGAAGTATTGGTCAAACAATCAACAAAACACTGCTTTCAGTGTTTTTGTACATGACTGATGCCAAACTTCAAGATTTTACGACGCCAAGTCCGTTAACGCCACCCAGTGATTCTCCAACGGAATTCAGCTCAATTGTTCTCATCATAGGCTGTTCCGTAGCTGCAGCTATCATCGTTATCGTCATTATTATGTCTTCCCAGTCATCTCATCTCTAAACTTCAGCTTCATGCTGCAGCTCGCCTCATTACGTACACTCACAAATATGACCACATTTCTCCTGTTCTAATCAAATTACACTGGCTTCCTGTTGCTGACCGTATCAAATTCAAGATTCTTCTTATCACATATAAATCACTCTACGACTTGGCTCCATCATACAAGACGTCTACGTTCTTCTTCTTCTCTTCTTCTTGAACATAAAAAGTATCAACTAAAATCTTATGGCTATCGTTCTTTCTCCGTATCTGCACCTGAGCTCTGGAATGCTCTTCCATCGTCAATCAGGAACAGTGATAGCTTGTCTTCGTTTAAAACATCTTTAAAAACTCACTTATTTAAAATAGCCTTTAATTTGTAACTTCTGTCTTTTATATATTATTTTCAGAGCGCTTAGAGCAGCACTGGATAAGCGCTTTATAAATTGTATTATTATTATTATTATTATTATTATTATTATTATTATTATTATTATTATTATTATTATTATTATTATTATTATTATTTAAATATTTGTTAAGGAGTATAAATCTTGATAATTTGAAGTTTCAACTATTTTGATAAATAGAATTTTAATATTTGTGAATTATTTATTTAAAAAAAAATTAAAAAAATATATATATATATTATTATTATTATTATTATTATTATTATTATTATTATTATTTGGTTTGTGATAAGGTTAGTAACTTGTTTAAGCTTTTCTTCTCCACTAAATCTTGCCTGCTTAGCTGGCGGTTTAGGGGGAGGAGAAAGGAAAATGGAGAGGAGAAACCGCCTGCCCGAAGACTAGTGTTTTTCAGATCCGCCCCTTCTTATAACACCTCATACAAGGTGATCTTTGGTCACCTTCGACGCTTTATTTATAGAACTCGAGGACGTATTTTCTTTAAAAAAGTTTATCATCCTGTTGTAAAATCAAACACTTATCCGGCAAAGAAATATGCTATCTGACTCCATCAAGGAAATCCATTGGAAAAATGGCTAAGAACAAGAGGGCATAGATAAGAGAGCTGAGGGAAACTCGATTGTGTGATTTTATGAAGCTCAAATCGCTAAATTTCACTCATTCAAATTTTCGACGCACGGGAGTAGGGTAAGACGAAAATTAAACTGCATCCGGTTACTAAAAATAGCACAGATGGGAATCATCACGGTGCGCGCCCCATTAACAAGTTTCCCTCTCTTATTTATGCTCTCTTGCTAATAAACATCACAGCCTACGTAAAACAGCAAGGGAAAATTACAATGTTCACAATCTTTGTATTTTCATGAGGAAGATGCTAATTCTCTAGTATTTATAGCACTTTTCCTCATGGCTGGCATTTGTTGCTGTCTTTTTGCTGTCAACATGTAATCCATTAATCGATTTTTGACCAATCAGAACACTCCGTCCTCCAGATGCCGGGAACATCTCAAAAACATATAGTCTTCGGGCAGGCGGGTTCTAAAATTGATTTCATGTCGCTGTTATATTAATTGGTGGCTTTTAGTCTTTTTTTCGCTGATAATTATAACTGATCTTGTTCTGAAAGAAAAACAATTCAAATTTGTACTATTTATTGCAAAACTAAAACAATCTAATTTCTTATGCATCTAAATTTACAACCAAGTACATTTAGCTCTATTCATTGGCTTTAAGTAATAGTGCTTTAATAAACATTGGCAAAGTTAGAGTAAATGTATGAACGTATTACTAGCAGTAGTGCGTAAACTGCTGATAACTATGTGGCCATGACTACTCCACTTTAGATCGCTCAGCAGATACATAAACGACATTTGTTTTCGTGCATGCATATTATTAGCTAACATTTAAGCAGTATGATATTGAAGTTATATGATTTATGTTTCAATTGGATTGATTTGACAAATATTAAACAGTACGGTTTTTTTGTTGACACTGCCATGACTGGACGTATTTGGGTACTGTAACAGCGACATGAAGTGACATGCTACATGTACTGTTCCGTTTTGTTATCTTATCATGAAAAAATAATATTGTTCATATAGGCCGGACAATTCTTTGATCTAAACTCTGTGAATTCCATTCCTTGAATTACCTGGGATCATTTCGGGTACTGTATGGGGATCATTTGGGGTCGAGGATCATTTCGGGTACAACTTGGGGGATCATTTCAGGTTCGGGAATCGTTTCGGGTCGGGAATCATTTCGGGGGCTGTACAATAGGCCTTTCTTACGAGACAATTAACTATTTTATCTTCTTCTACTAGAATGCTGCTAATTAACACGGAGTCTGTGGATGAATTTCTGAGATCCGATAGACTTACCATCGAATACCTTTCTCTATGATGTACAATGTTTCCAAAACATTAGCACGGTGACCCACTCGTTTTTCCTTAGCTACGAGACAAATAACTCAAAATCTGCGTCAATATCACGTCGGGCACAAATGCATGCGAAATCGGCAATGTTTTTTGGGACCAGTCGCCATATTGGACGCGTGAAAAGTTTGGGGGGGTCTGGGTTCTAATCTTTGATTTATTCACATGCGTTTACTTACCCCTCCCTACTGAGCGTATTTTTGAACCGTCGAAGCTGGAAAGGCGGGAATGCAATTGCCGTTGATTCAAGCTTTCATTTGAGACCAAATTCGTCCACCTAGAGTACAAACGCGCGAATTTTTGAAGCTTTGAAAATCGCCTATATCTTGTAGTTATTCGCGATTACCGTTTGAATGTGTAAAAATGTCTTATTTTGGCTTCATTCAATTTTCTTCTATCGATCTAAGAATAATAGCTATGTAGTCTGTTGTATTCTTTGAAGTCTACCTGTCAATCGTATCTTTTTGGATTTTTGACTACGAGCCCATGCGATTTTAAAATCATCATTCTTTAAGGGCATTTTTCAGTACCGGTTTCGATCTAGTTCGTTTCACCATGAAACGAAGTTACAGCCGATTTGCTGTGGGACAATATATGCGCCTACAAAAGCTACAACGAATAGAGAAAGTATTATTAAATGGTCAAGTCTCTACGAAGATTGGGGAGTTAAGGAAGAAAAGAAAGCAGCTTCATCGTGTCCAAGAGAAGGTAAGTAATAATTTATACAAAATTTCAAGGTTTTTAAACTTATTTAAAGGGACAGGCGATCGATGTGATTTTGACCTCGACGACAGTCACCCGGGCAGTCATCATCATGATCGAAAATTCAAAGATTGTCATGGCGTAAAAGTTCTTATAACTTACTTTACAAATCAGTCCAAAGTAATGCATCGACGAAGAACGAAGCGACGAAGAATGTGTTGTTTTTGTGTACAAAACACAAATTATACGCGCGCCAGGAGTACAAGTGGCAAAACGAACCCGACAAAACATTTATAAAAGTAAATTTGATATTAAGTTATAAACACCTTGATGTCAGCTAAATTAAATCTACTGAATATTTCCAACGTCAAAAAGAATATATTTGAAGTTAAAAAATCTAGGCATTTAATCTTTTCAACGTGTTTACAAATTGCGTGACAGATCGAATTTTTATAACAATCAGAGCTGTACATATCAAACCCAAACAAAAATACAGTTATGTAATTATTGATAATTTATAATTTAATTTATACGAGTTCGCAATGAATTTGATAAAAATTGTAGCAGAGAAATTCTGATCGTTGAACAATAAAGGTAGAGGAGGTAGACAGTTGAGATAGACCAGAAACACATAATTATTACTCTGTGTTTCTGGATTGGCATAGCTAGTTTGTGTATAACTTACACTTATTATGCATTTAAAAGGTAGAAGAGGGAGATAGGGAAATAGACATAGCTAGTTTGTGTATAACACTTGTTATTTAAAGGTACAAGAGGTAGACAGAGAGATTGGCATAGCTAGTTCATGTATAGACAACAATTACATTCCACCTAAAAAGGCAAAGTTCCTCCCATCAGACAAGGCTGTGAAAAATAGGAGGAAGAAACCAATAAGGTATCTGAAATATTCAAATCACTTTTGCAAACTATAATAATGTCTGACAGAATTTTCCTCATTCTGCTGATTTTCACAGATATGAAGATAATGGTACAAAGAGTCCTGCCGAAAGAACCTTGCAAAAGAGAAGAGAAGAAACATACGAAGCAGCACAGGAGATACATGGAGGTAGTGATATTAATGTGGCACCAGGAGAAGTTGGCCTGATTGATACTGTGGTCAAAAAATGTCATGTGAAGCTTATAGAGCAAGAAATGTCTCAGGATCCAAGAATGAAGACTAAAGTTGTTCCAAGCATCTACAACAAGGAAGCAAAGTCATTTGAACAATCTAATGATAATATGATTCGTAGTATTTCAGTTTATTACACTGGGGGTATAATGGGTAAAAAGAAGTACCGTGCTGTCTATAGAGATAGTTGTAGTAAGAAAGTAGGTCGCAAATCTAAACGTATCGCTGTAGGTAATTGTAGAATCCCTAAACTTGTACCATATAACAAACTGATGCCATTCATCAAGGACATCGACATTGGTGAGTTACATACTGTTAGAGATAATTTGTGTGCAGATCTGCCTGAGCAAGACAAGGTATGTGGTGTATATAGAGATTTATCAGATCTGCTTACAAGTCTTGCTAAGTTTTATCTTAGTGAGCGAAATGATGAACTTATTTGGTTTAAAAATCAAACTAACATATTTCATGTGTCTTTAGGTGGAGATGGAGCTCCGTTTTCAAAAGATGAAACAGCTTGTGCCTGGCTCGTGAGCATCTTGAATATTGGTAGAGGTGTTCTCAGTAGCAACGAGAATTACCTTTTATTTGGAGCTAATTGCTCAGAAGATTGTATTCCTGTTCGTAGGTTTTTATGCAAGCTTCACCAAGATATCCTTGACATAGAAAAGAAAACATTTTCTCTTGTACTTCCAAATAACACTGTTGTTGACAATATTAAGTTTACTTTCACTGAATTACCAAACGGCATGAAAATGCTTTTTTTCATTGCAGGTGAGCTACCTACCACTAGTGCCACATATTTTTCTACATTTGCAGATGTCCACAAGGATGAAATGAATAACGTTGGCCATTCTTTTGCTGTAGATGGAAGCTGCAAATGGAAACCATGGAGCTACACTCACCGTTTAAATGTTGCTGCTAAGGTAGAAAAAGAAAAAAAAGACGTTGTCTAAAAAGAAGGTCACTGAAGCAACAAAGAGAAACAATATAACACAATACATTGCCAGCTGTAACAGCAGGCAGGAGTTTGTACCTTTGCTGGGCAACATTATTGACAGAGCTCATGTGGACCCATTACACATAAAGAATAATGCATGTGCTAATGCACACAGATTTATTTTAAATGAAGTAATATCATTAGCTAATCTGCCTAACAACATTTCTTTTTCAAAGGTTCCAACCTCTTCATGCTTCTATAGATACATTGACACCATGCGTACTAATTGTAATCTTTCAAGGTTAGCTAAGAGAATAATCAAGTGGTTTGACGAATCTCATCGTTCAGGTGAAGAATTTGATTACCGTTTCACTGGAAGAGATTCCAGACTGTTTTTGCATAATTTTATGCTTCTTATTTCATCTGTAGAAAGAGACGGGAAAACTGATTCAGATGATTTGCACATTATTGCTTATGCTTGTCTGTGCTTACGTGACGCTGTTGCCCTTTTTTCGCGTGTTAACATCTCTCCTTCACAGATCAGTGAGTTAAAATCCTCCTGCTTCAATTACTTCCGGTGCTATGCACTATTCTTGGCTGCCAATCCAACAGTTTGGACCATTGGCCACATTGTTCCAGCCCATACGGAACACATGAAACACCTATATGATATGGGTCTGGGGCTAAATTCCATGAAAGGAAGAGAGGCAAAACATGTCTTCGTTAGTAAGTATAGCGAGAATACTATTGTAAGTCAACGATGGGAACAAATTTTTCGCCATGAATTCATTTCACTGATATGGCTTAGAGAAAGGGGCTAATAACCTGAATACCACTGCATCAAGCAACTCTCAGAAATATATTCCACAAAGGGTAGAGAGCCCTGAATATTGCTATTGTGGTATGACGAAAGAGACCACAGAAGAAAGCTGTTGGTATTGCTCCCATCCTTTGAGGGAGCGCATCAAGGTATGTGTAAGAGGTGGAAAAAAATCATTTATAAATGTATAAATATTTTGTTTAGAAGAGCAGCAGGGTTTTTTATGACACCACAAACAGTCTCTGTATTTATGTACTCTGTTTAAATGTAGACCATTGAAATCAGTCTTTTATGTCTCATTAACAATATTATAATATTCTATGAAGAGCCACAAATTGTTCATAAGGAATAAAAAATCCTGCTTTACCTCCTATACAATCATTCAAACAACATGTGATCATTTGTTTATATATGGCATTTTAAACTGATGTCAGGTAAGTTATAATGATTTGTACTAGAGTACAAACACTTAGAGTGATTTTCACTGGACTCTGAAATAGTTACTAAGCTAATAGACACTAATAGACTCTGCAACCATTGTTTTCTTTTGTTGCAATACAACTGTTAGACACTATTAAACACTGACTATTAGTAATTGTTTCACAGTCCGATGAAAACCACTCTAATAAGTGTGCAACATAAATAGTACTAAATAGTGCAGAATTATGCAAATTATTTTGTTTTCTATTGTTTAATATGTGCTATTTAGTGCCAAATAGTGCAAAGTGCACACTTTTAGTATTTGTACTCTTAACTACCTCAACCGTAAATAAAACACAGGTGCACAAAGCTGATAAATTGCAGGTAAGTGTTGCTAATTATACATGCATACTGTTAGAGTCTAACACAGAGTTTACCACAGTTGGTAAAATGTTCTTGCTAATTATACATGCATACCGTTAGAGTCTAACACAGAGTTTACCACAGTTGGTAAAATGTTCTTGCTAATTATACATGCATACCGTTAGAGTCTAACACAGAGTTTACCACAGTTGGTAAAATGTTCTTGCTAATTATACATGCATACCGTTAGAGTCTAACACAGAGTTTACCACAGTTGGTAAAATGTTCTTGCTAATTATACATGCATACCGTTAGAGTCTAACACAGAGTTTACCACAGTTGGTAAAATGTTCTTGCTAATTATACATGCATACTGTTAGAGTCTAACACAGAGTTTACCACAGTTGGTAAAATGTTCTTGCTTATTATACATGCATACTGTTAGAGTTTAACACAGAGTTTACCACAGTTGGTAAAATGTTCTTGCTAATTATACATGCATACTGTTAGAGTCTAACACAGAGTTTACCACATTTGGTAAAACGTTCTTGCTAATTATACATGCATACTGTTAGAGTCTAACACAGAGTTTACCACAGTTGGTAAAACGTTCTTGCTAATTATACATGCATACCGTTAGAGTCTAACACAGAGTTTACCACAGTTGGTAAAATGTTCTTGCTAATTATACATGCATACCGTTAGAGTCTAACACAGAGTTTACCACAGTTGGTAAAATGTTCTTGCTAATTATACATGCATACCGTTAGAGTCTAACACAGAGTTTACCACAGTTGGTAAAATGTTCTTGCTAATTATATATGCATACTGTTAGAGTCTAACACAGAGTTTACCACAGTTGGTAAAATGTTCTTGCTAATTATATATGCATACTGTTAGAGTCTAACACAGAGTTTACCACTGTTGGTAAAATGTTCTTGCTAATTATACATGCATACCGTTAGAGTCAACTGTTGCTCAAATGATATTAGAGCAACAATTAACCTGTGAAAGAAAGTTGAATAACTACTGAATACTAGTACTGGGTTAAATAGAATTACTCTAGTATATCTATATAGATATTTATAATATAGCTCAATTATAACACGCGTTCTGATTGGCTGAGAGACAACCAAAATCTATGCTCTATTTCACCGGTAAAGACATGGTTTTCTGACGAGTGAGTATATCCACAAATTTTACTTTAGTAAAGGAAAACCAATTCTTAAAATTAAACTACAAAAGACTTTCCATCTTTCCAGTCTCGTTTAAAATTTACAAACTAAGCTTCATGGTCGGACAATAGCAATAAAAAATGTGTAAATATTCGGCAAAGAAAATGACTCGAATGAGCATGTAAGTTACTTTCAAACAACGCTTAGCCGTCTAAATCCAGTCAAATTGTAGTTTGTTATAGCCTGAGTTACAGGAAAAAACTGAAGGAACTAGGATTCATTCACAACAGGAATTTTCTTTTTGCCTGAGATTAGTTTAAATCAATTTATAGGATTATTTTTCAATGAACAAAATTGTGTTTCTTACTTACAAAGACAGGCGAAGATTTCCAAAACTGCAGACCGTCGCCTCGAGACAACTTGACTGTTCATCCTTCGTATAAACTACGCCAGTGTAGAGATGTTTTAACACAAGCTATCGGTGAACAGCCAACAGATAATTCAAGTTAACAGCTTCTTGTTTACCAGCAAAATCCTTATTCTGTAAACCTCTTTTAAACTTCAACTTTTTCAAACCAAAAACACGGCTTTCATGCAATTCACTATGTGGAACGCTGCTTGATTCATCGAAAGCACGTAAACATTTCCAAATCTTGAAGAACTGCAAGTCATATTTAGCCTTTTCGTCTATTATTGAGCCATTGTCAATTATAAAAACAGAAAGCTCTTTGTTCGGGATAATTTCTGCTGAATTCCTTCGATGAAAGTTGTCAAACTATTCTCAAAAACACCGCTTTGAGTCGTACTGATTACTCAGAAAGTACGACAAATGTGATTGGCTTATATTTGCACAAGTTTTGAGAATTTTAGTTTTGATCAGAAAATAACACAACTTGATCGTTCTTAAAATACCTCTAGCTATATCATAAAAGCAATAGAAGATAGATTTCTATGACTCTACCGGTGAAATAGAGCACTTGTGATGTTGGGAGAAACACTCGAAAAAGTTTGAAAATCACTCGCCTACGGCTCGTGATTTTCAAACTTTTCTCGTGTTTCTCCCAACATCACGCGTGCTCTATTTCACCGGTAGAGTCATAGAAACTATCTTCTATTGCTTAAATATAAATCTATTGACAGCACTGGTGCAAATTAATTTTACTTTTAGGGAATGGGCTTGTGAAAATCTGTATTTCCTTTGAATGACTTGTACAATAAACACACCATGATGAATCAAAATATTTACATGCTTTTTTTCTATTTTGTACACAGAATGTTTTTTGTTTCAATACTCAAGAACGTCTGGGTTTTCTTGGGTTCTTAAAATGGGAATTGTAATTGTTTACAAATCATGCTATCTGTGTCATTCATTAGCAATATTTTAAGAGATAAGAGTCAGAAATGTGTTAGTCTCCTTTGCAGCTGCCAGGGGGCTCATGCAACTTTTCAAACCTCTGGTGGCTTGAAAGAAGATGAGTAAATGTTTATAGAAAGTGTACAGAAGATAAACAAGACAATACTCATTGTCAACCAGGTGCCTATAACCCACTGTGTCCTCCCAGTTCATTACTTGTCAAGCTATGAAAGCTAAAATGGTTTTACAACAATCACGAATAGAAAACTCTAAAACTTCACTCAGCTACATTAAGTTACCTTCATGATCAAGTGCAAGGTCTGCAAGTTAGTCCAGATTATGGGAAAACCATTAAGAACTCTTGAATAACAAACAGTCACTTTAATGGTTGAAATAAACACAACACCCATTTATTGTTTACATTTTTTAAGGCTTGTTTTTAAGACCAGTTATTCTCCTAGCTGTAATAATATAATGAACTATAAAATCCAAAGCTTCTACCACTTTAAGACCATGGTCCCAAATCAAGTTCAAGTTAAGTGTACACAACTTGGAGGTCAAAACAATTTCTTTTTGTATGAAAAAAGTTTATTTCATTATCAGGAGAGAGTGTATATAAGATGAAAAGCAGCCAAAACTATTAAACTTGACACAAAGTTGGATATTGGATTACTGCTGTGGACATTTTACTGTCATTCTATGACATGGTCACAGCAGTTCGTTCACTAATCAGATTATGAATTAAAAACAAAAGAATTAAACACTTCTAAATAGCATATCATAACTGCTGGGGAAATTTAAGTGTTATCATTCAGGGTGAGAGTAGAATGACAGTAAATAAATTTAACCTTGAGGTTTTGTGTAAAGAATCAATTTATTTTCACACTTATGTTGAGGAAATCCATTAGAATTCCACTCTCCATAGTGGAACTGAATCGTTAGCTGTCCCTTACTTTTCTTGAACACGAAACCAAAATCATTTTCTTTTGAAACAATAACTTTGACTTTGTGATTGTACCTTGATCCTGAGGTCAACTTTCTGGCAAATGATTTCTTAACTTCTTTGGTACTTATCCCGGAAAGGCACGACAAAAACTCAATCAATAAGGGTAGAGAAGTGAAAGAAATAATCTCACTCTTGCGATTGGCAGCGATATAACATTCAGGCTCAGTAATTCCACTGCCCCTTAAAACTTTGCGAGCAGCAACAAAGACATCGTATGGAATGTGTCTTACAAGCTCAGAATAATATGGTCTTCGCACAGCAACTCGGCTCCCAAGCTTTTTATGTATTGACTTCAGCCACATCTGAGATTCCTGGCTTAAAATTGATCCAGCAGATAAGGTAAGAGAACACAGGCGAGAACACGAAGCTACAAAAATAAACAATAAAACTAGTAACTTGCACCTTTTGAGAAATATTTAAATTTTTTTACGAATTGGACTCTCATGAATCATACCTTTAAAATTAACATCTTTTTCCGGGATGTCTTCAGTGTCAGTTGGATATGAAAGGCGAAGGATTGGTAGAAGTACTTCTTTTGCAGTTTCTCGAAAGAAGAGTTTGTCAAACCCTTTCCCCCCATCAAAAGACTGCAGTAATTTGTCTAAACTATCGACCTGACTGTCTACAGCTGTATTTGCCTCGGATTCATCTAAATCTGACTCTTCCTTGCTACAATCTTCATCGGTATTATCGTTTACTACTTGTTCAATCACCTCTTTGCGAGTAAACCACTTAGCCGCCATTTTGATTTAGCAGCTAATACTTATTTGGGGAGCCGCTGACCACAAGGAATGGCGAACATTGCCGATTTCGCATGCATTTGTGCCCGACGTGTATCACCAATTAATAGATTTTTATTGGTAGGATCAATTATAGACAAATCGCCTTAATAGAGAACCGTTATATTGAGGTTCCTCTCTAAACAAACGACGGATTTTGATAAGTTAAAACATTTTTGTCATAAGGTCCATAAGGAGTACTACACGTAGAGACTATTATGACAATTGCTCTATCTAGCCTACACACCGACTGGAAAAGCTGAAATGTTTAATGCATTTTTCCATTCTGCATTTAATGAAAGATCTGACAATGTATCCAACTGGGAACATGATGACATCACACCTCTTATGATATCACAGTTGATGACTTAGTTTGCACTGTAGCTGATGTTACAAAAATTCTTGGTGCCATTGACGTAAATAAAGCAAGCGGACCTGATGCCATCTCACCCGGAATTTTAAAAGAATGTGCTGCTGTATTGGCACCTTCCTTAACTCGATTGTTTAACCTTTCACTGGAAACTGGTAAGCTACCAAAAATTTGGAAGTCAGCTAACGTTGTTCCAATCCATAAATCTGGTGAGCGTACTATGGCAGCAAACTATCGTCCAGTTTCTCTCACAAGTGTTCTTGTAAAATCTTTGGAACGCATGATTCATAAACATATAATGAATTTCTTAACAAAGCAAAACGTACTCAGTGATAATCAACATGGATTTAGAGAGGCGCGATCATGCGTTACACAGTTACTGCAATTGCTTCACAGCTGGTATAGTACTATTGAGAAACGAGGTTCTATTGATGTTATTTTTTTTCAAAGGCTTTGGCAAAGTCTAGTAGATTGGATTAAAGACTATCTTTCAGCCAGGGTACAACGAGTTATTGTGGATGGTCAATCGTCTGATTGGATTGAGGTGTCGTCAGGAGTGCCCCAGGGGAGCATCCTTGGGCCGCTATTGTTTGTGGTGTATATAAACGACTTTCCCTTGAGTGTGAGCTGCAATACAGAACTTTTTGCTGACGACAGTGTGCTCTACCAGCAGATTTCATCAGTTAGTGATTGTGAGGAGCTTCAAGATGACCTGTCCTGTGCTGCTTCCTGGTGTAACTGGTCTGTTACGCTTAAATCCGAGAAGTGTGAGGTATTGCATCTAACTAAGGCTAAAAACCCAATAATTCATCAGTATAGAGTAAATGATCGGGATTTGTCAACATAAGCACTTGGGTATTTGGATTGAATCATCTTTGTCTTGGGACTACCATATTAATACAATATGTGGTAAAGCCAATAGAATTTTGGGACTTGTAAGGAGACCTTTTGGCTCTAAAGATCCTGATGCAATTAAAATTGCATTCAAAGCATTAGTGTTGCCTATTCTTGAATACACCTGCCCTGTATGGAACCCATATTTGGTTAAACACATTCATAGTATTGAATCAATACAGAGGCGAGCAACACGTTTGATCTGTGGGTCAGAGAAATCATACATGGAAAGGTTATCTGAATTAAATTGGTCATCATTAGAACTGAGGAGGAAGTATCTGTGCCTGGTGTAGCTTTACAAGATAATACGTGACTACTGTGATGTTGACTTTAGCAAGTACGTGGATCTGACAGGCCCAACGAGAACCAGAAGTAACCATGACTATAAAATAAGGCCTAGATCAGTTAAAACAAATTATTTCAAATTTTCATTCTTTAATCGTTATATAAATGATTGCATGGAATCACATACATCGTGATGTTATGCATGCTCCTAGTTTAAACTCTTTCAAATTTAGATTGCTGAAATATGTATGTTTTTAGGATTTATTTCATAAATAGTGTAGTGAGTGGGATTCCTGCGTTTGTATAGTGAGTGGGATTCCTGTGTTACATAAAAGCATGAGGTCGACACAGGTTGGCGACATGTTGTAGTTTTACGAGTAAAAGACCAAGTCAACCCATCTTTAGTGTTTGTTGTGATTCATTACATTGGTGGCAGCAGTTAAAGTTTAGTCATGGGCGACAAGAAGCCAGTAGAAGCGAAATGAGCAGAAGGCGGTCTTCCAAGTTCAAGTACAACAGAAGGACAGTCCGACATTGAGCAACTCGTAAACACGCTCTCGCAAGTTTTGAAGAAGAGCATCGTAGCCTCTAGCGAAAATGCTGAGGTAAAGTTAAGAAAAACGTACGACCTCCCCGAGTTTATTCAGCGGGCCAAAGTTTTAAAACATGGCTTTCACAATTCACACAATATGCGAAGCTGGTTCAAGTCAAAGAAAGTGATCGCCGAGCGTATTTACTAACGTTGCTGGACCAGCCGGCGTTCAAGGCAGTGGAACTTCTCAAACTACCGGAGTCTTTGTCATATAAGGATTTTACGGACAGACTTATACAGCGCTTCGATTCAGGGAAAACTAAAGAGGATTACAAGCTTCAACTTCGAGCGAGACGACAAAAGTCTGGAGAGGATTTTGAAATGTTCGCCGATAGCCTCGTCGACTTAGCTGAAAACGCTTATCCTGAAGCGGAATACGTTTTTGAGGAAGAGCTGGCCCGAGATCAATTCATTCAAGGTGTTATTGTGTCTGATGATATCAGAGAAAAGCTGTTCGTAAGTCAACCGACATCCATCGCTGAAGCTGTTCGTTTGGTACGTAGGTTGGAAAGCGCTCCGAAGGCATGTCAAGCTCAGAATCCTGTAGAGAAGGAAAAAAAAAAAAACGGTGAACGCAGTCAATGCGGTAGCAGAAGACAAAGTCACGACGGAATTACGGGAACTTAAAGGTCTTGTGCTGGAAATGAATAAAAGAATCAAAGCTTTGGAAGAGAAGACAGAGGTGAAATCAACAAGTGGTCCTAGACGTCGCGACGATGTGGAATGTTATGTCTGTCGGAACAAGGGCCATTTTGCACGTGAATGTAAAAATAACAAGCCTTCGGGAAACGACTCTCGGGGTCTGTCGAGGCCCAGTCAGTCCCCGTGAACAGCAAAGAGGCCTTGCAGGAAACTGTTAGTAGTAAAGGAGTAAGCACTCCAAATGATAATTTTGTTGTAGCAACTGTCACAGTCAGCTGGAGTGTACATTACAGGAATTGTTACTGCGAAAACCCTTGTATCGCGACTGCCATTTCAAACTTTCGGTTGGATTTTGGGATTTTGGGTTTTCCGATCGACCAATCACATGGAAGTGGGCGGAGCTTTGCGAATGACCTTGATCACTCGTTCCATCCGCCTTGTTCAAATCGTGTCTTTTTGAAAATTATAAGAAAATTGAGATGACTCGAGCATATCCAAAAAGAATTGAGATGGAGAGTGGTTTTCTTGCTAAGAGAAGGACGTATTGCTAAAGTTCTTAACGTCGGGGAAACGTTTGTCAAGAAGATAAAGCTGCTCTTTGAAACAAACCAATTCGCCGAAGACCGGGAAAATTTAGATGGCTGCAAGGTATGTGAATGTAAACTTTTTTCTATTTATTATATTTATTGGAAAGCTAGAGTAAAATCAATACTACTGAAGTGAACTATTGCTTTACAAAATGAGACCAATTCCCAAACCGACATAATACATCATCTTCATTTTTTTTCTGATCGTGTCTCGTGATGTGTTTACAGCTCAAGATATTTTGTTGATCAAGAATATTATAAGGCAATACCCCGAAATATATGAAGATGAATTACAGGACTGGCTTAGTCATTTGACCGGGAGATTATTCTCTCTTACTTTTACTCTAGCTTTATTCCAATAAATATAATAAATAGAAAAAGTTTACATTACCTTGCAGCCATCTAAATTTTCCCGGTCTTCGGCGAAATTCGATCGATTGGTTTGTTTCAAAGAGCAGCTTTATCTTCTTGACAAACGTTTCCCCGACGTTAAGAACTTTAGCAATACGTCCTTCTCTTAGCAAGAAAACCACTCTCCATCTCAATTCTTTTGGATATGCTCGAGTCATCTCAATTTTCTTATAATTTTCAAAAAGACACGATTTGAACAAGGCGGATGGAACGAGTGATCAAGGTCATTCGCAAAGCTCCGCCCACTTCCATGTGATTGGTCGATCGGAAAACCCAAAATCCCAAAATCCAACCGAAAGTTTGAAATAGCGGTCGCGATACAAGGGTTTTCGCAGTAATCATCGTACAACTTGTGTATTACTGGACACGGGTGCAACTGTGTGTGTTATAAATGAGAATATGTGGAAGAAAAGTGGATTTACTTCTCAGTGGAAACCAGCAGATGGAACCTTAACTACAGCAAATGGTAACGAGCTCAAAGTTACGGGAAGAGCTGATGTAAGATTTCGTTTGGGGAGATTTGATTGTGTTTGGCCAGTGATAATTGTGGCTGACTTGGCGTACAACTTCATTCTTGGTTCAGATTTTTTCCAACATCATGGGTGCCAGATCAACTATGACACAGCAACATTTGTGGTGCGAGGTGAGGAAGTCCCTGTAAGGTATGTCAAGAAATTACCATCCATATGTAGAATTTATCTGTGCAATAAGGTGGAGATAGCACCTGGAACTGAGCAAATTGTGAGTGCAAAAGTAGAAGAGGGATATGAACAGAATATGGGTGCTCCTGGGATACTGGAAGAATCAAAAGAATTGAGGGTAAACACTGAAGTGTCCATGGCCCGCTCTATTGTTATTCCCAGAAATGGTCAAACACCCATACGCCTTGCCAACTTCACTGATAAAACACTTGCACTAAGTTCAAAAATTCCAGTTGCAGAGTACTATCCTCTTAGTCAAGTTTATGGGACAGTCACCTCTAGTGACCAGCGCTTAAGGGAACAAACAAACTGTGCGACCATTGGTGTAAGTGAAGTTGAAGTTGAAAGGTGTTTGTCGGGTTATTCACTTTGGTCCCTCTAAAAACATTGAGGCCTACATTCAAGAAACTGGAAGAGCAGGAAGAGATGGAACCCAAAGTGTGGCATTTATAGTATACCAGGGACTAATGTTGAACCATGTTGAAAAACACATTAAGAACTATGTTTCAACTCAGTCTTGCAGAAGAAAGACTCTTTTACATCACTTCGATCACTGTTCTGACTTTGATGTCGTTCAGCCGTTACACTTATGCTGTGACAATTGTGCAAAATGTTGTCAGTGTGGTGCATCTGACTGCAGTAAAATAACTCAATTTCCAGGAAGTACTACATCTGACTCACCTGAAGCTGTGAGAACTAGACTTGTGACTGCAGACCAGGAAGAAATGCTCAAAGCAAATCTTGACCAATATCAAAAGACATTGATAAATCAGTTGGCATCCCAATCAAATCAACTTCAAAACATAACTCACCCCCAGTTTCTTCTTGGGTTTTGTGAGGTACAAATATCTCAAGTTGTACTGAACTGCAAATTCATATTTACTCTGCAAGATGTTTGTGAGAAAGTGGAAATATGGGATGTGAAACATGCATACAAAATTCTGGAAATTATAAATGAAGTATTTGAGGATGTTTTTGAAATGGATGAAGGATGTGTTGATGAAATGCTGAATGGTGAATATGAGTTTTCAGTGGATGAATGGATTGCAGAATGGGATGAACTTGCACAAGATACCTCCCTTGTTGAACTTGCTTTGGAAAATCTGAGCATTTCACAGCTTGAGGATTCAGTTAGTGATCATGATGAACAGTCATGCCTTGAAATTCCTGCTTCTGTTATGGATGTTCTGGATGATTATTCACTCAGGTAATTCTTGACATAACGTTCAAATATTTTATTCAGACAAAATTTATGGAATTATTATCAAAAGTTACTAGAAATTGTTTTGTTCCATAAAATTAATAATTTCAACATTATGTTTTTGGTTCACACTTAAAATCAAATGTTCTTAAGTTTTAAAAGCATAAATATATTAACTTGAGGTTTTGCTATCTTTTGTATTTACAAAATAGCTTCTACAAATGTAGAAGTCAGCTGTACAACATTGATGATTGAAAATGAATTAATGTATGGCTTTGTACACCTTGAGTTAATTAGAATTCAGTAATCTTAAAACTCAAGTACATGCAGGCTTAGCCTCAAACCCTGGAGCTAATTTGGTTGTTCTGATTTTGGCTCTTGTTATTCTATCACAGAAGTGAGGCTAAGCCTGCATGTACTTAAGGATCACAGTTAAGAGCCATTAGAATATTAATGAATATAAACTGAAACTACTATTTGTCTGTGATCATTATTAGTGATGTGCTTGCATCACATTTAACTAAATGGAAAAGTTTGATGTTTTCCACTTCTGAAGCAATCAAAATTTCATAATTTTGTATACTAAATTTTCTACAGCAAAAATACAATCAATATTATTGAGAGAATTTCTAAACTTTAAATACAATAAAGTTTTCAAAATATATATTTGGTAACTATTGGTTTCTTACTATCAATAGGCATGTCACCGTATATGTCAATCACAAAAATTGTTAGGGCTCTATAAATGGCAGAGAAGGAAAGAGCATGTCAAACTTAGTAATCACTGAAAGTTTCAGATAATTATCTTAGAAATTGAAAAGCAGTTATAAATCTTATAAGCATAAGGTTTTTTACAAAGATGATTGGATCATTTTCACTGGGGGCAGATTTTGCCCCTCCTTTGAAAAACACCACATTCTCTGTAAAATAGTTCATGCTTTCAAAATTCACCATTTCTTCAATTTAAATATGATTATTCAAAAAGGTTAGTGATCACTAAGTTTGACATGTTCTTTACATTTCTGGCATTTGTAGAGCCCTAAAATTTTGTGACATATATATAAAGGGTGATAGAGATCAAAGGTGATAAAGCCTATTGTTAACCAATTCAAGAGTTTTGTATCTTTTATGATATCATATTTATGGTGCTCTCTCTGGAACTCATGCAGAGTGTAACATGAATTGCATCCAATATGTATGCCAAGTTGTACAGTGTGTTTGCAGGACACACAAGCCTATTGTTAAAAACTGTGAGTTGGCCACAGAACAGCCACTGATTTTATGCTAGCTTTCTCGTGGGTATTTTGTTACTTCAGTTACTTCTGGTATATTAAAATCCAATTTTTGGAAAAGACAAAACCTGAACTTTGGTGAATGATCAAAGAAGAGAGATTGTTGGATGTATGGTACTAGGCACTTTTCATACTTGAACAGAGAAAATCACAACACTGAGGGTACTAGACTCTTTTTAAAAAGTCCCTTTGATGGATATTTTTTTATTTTCAAACTCAGTTCTTGATAGAAAGCATAGTAAAGATCTTTTAATCTTGTTTTTCCTCAATCCATATTTTCTGAGTTATAAAGGTTTCAAATTTCAAAATGTAAATTTGATGACGTAAGAGGAGTAATCACTTATTATACAACAAGATAAATTACTCATATTTTTCCATTTGTAACTCATTTCCATTGGCAAAGCCTGTTGTTTAGTGAAAAATCTGGCTCTCAAATGGAAGTCAGCTTTTTGTAAAACCCATGAAGTTGTTGTGTTGCCCCCTCTTACGTCATCAAATTTGCATTTTGACATTTGAAACCTTCATATCTCAGCAAATACGGGGTAAGGAAAACCCAGATAAAAAGATCTTCACTATGCTCTCAAAAAAAGGAACTAAGTTCGAAAATAAAAAAAAATATGCATCATAAGGACTTTAAATGATTTCATCAAAGAAAATAAACCTAATGTGAACTAACGAGCTTTGATGCCACGCTCTAAGTTATCTTTGTGCTTGTTGATCCACTGGTACATTGAAGACATGTCCAAGTTTTTGAATGGATCTACCTCAAAGTTTGTAAAGTGGCTATATTTACGGTTGACTTGTTTTGTGAAAACACCCTCATTTATATTGCACGCTTTACCAATCCATCAAGATCTGCTTCCTCTGAACTCTTTGTATGCTTCCCAGATCTTCTACCACGCTTTAAACTTTGGTCAACGTTGTCTAGAATGGCTCTTAATGACTTCTCGGATCGACAAATTTTGGTCACTGCTGGTTCTGACACATTTGGGCCAAGGTTCTTGATACTTGTTTTGACAAATCTATTGCTGTGCTCAACTTCCAGATCATGAGCTATGTTGTTACCAGTTCCACCATGAGTGTTCACAGTTCGGTTCCACACAAATCTTTCACAATCTCTGGTTGACAACAGGGATTCGACGAGAAATGACTGGTACAGACATTCCAGGGCATACTTAGGGCTTCCTTGACCATCCGCTCTGCAGTAGAGCATCATGTATTTGTATTGCCTCATAAGTCGCATGCCATCACCTTCTTTTACAGTGTCAAGGAAGTTTAAGAACAACAAACCATCAGCCAGCAAAGCGCAATTGTATGTGTAAACATCATCTGTGTTTTTCTTGATTTCTTTACTTTCAGGTTTTGCATTTTCAGATGATTTCTTTGTGTTGACAGCTGTGATTTCAGGGGGAGGATTATGCTTCATCTCATGCTTTCGTCTACTGGCACCATCAAACTGGAAAGACACCCGGCATCCAGGGAATCTACAGGGGAATCTTCCATCTGCAGTACGTGGCTGTTGGTCTTGGGCATCATGTGTTTCTTGAACTTGCACAATACTTTCAAGAAGGTTTTTGAAAGAGTTGTTGCAAGACAAAAAACTATCTACTATAAGGAGAGATACTTGTAGTAGATACTTTAACTTCAAGCTTTTGCTCTGAGATATGGTCTCAGGTATTGGGCACTTGGTTGGAGAGCTGTGCTTGTCATCAAACCCAAGAAGAACATGAGCTGCTGCAATGACTCTCGATTTGATAATTATCTCCAAAAAATCTCTGCCAGCCCGGTAAGCATCTTTCGGATTTTCCTTCACATTTCGGCGGTTGATCAAAGTGCGATCTGATCCCATTGTACATACATCCTTCTCTGACTTTGTGGAGTAAAATCTCTTGTATATCAGCTGAAAAACACATCAACAAATAAACAAACTGTTAGTAAGGTTTATTAAGTGTCTCAAAGCACATTAATCCACTGGTTTCTTTGTGATTAATAATTATTGCTTTCTCTGCATGTAATAAAGCTTTCACCAAAAATTTATACCTCACTTGACCCAGATGGTAGATTTATATACCTAGATTTTTATCTCTGTGTAACTTTATTCCATATAGATATGATCTCCCAGGGGAGGGAAGAGGAGGTTAGCAAGAGGCAGATATTCACTACTACTTAGTTACTACTACCTCTACATTAAATTTAAGCTTATAATATTCCCCATAGTTCGCCTCCTAAAGTTGGCCTTATTAATGTTATTGCTATGGAATTATATGTGTGATGTCCATACGATATGGCTTTATGTTTTTCACCACCAATGACACAGTGTCCTGTGGAATGATAACAATTACAGATAACAATTTCATTCCAGCATGCCAATCACCTAGTTGCAAATTCATGCCTTCCAGTCTGTCTTCTGGTGTGTAACCGTTTGAAACAGATGAAATGACATTTACTGCTCTCTCTAAAGACAGCTGGTCACCTACCACTATCTGGTTGTCAAAGTCATCACCTTCTGGGGTTTTTGGGAGGTACGACTGGATCTGCTTCAAAATGCTGACCATGTCTTCATTGACAGTTTCATTTTTGAAAATTACTCCAAGTGGAACCTACAACAAATAAATTAAACAATGAGCACCAATCAATAACTTTTTTTTCCCAAATCATTAGAGTACAGGCACTAAAAGTGTGCAACATAAATAGTACTAAATAGTGCTAAATTATGCAAATTCTTTTGTTTTCTATTGTTTAATTAGTGCTATTTAGTACTAGATAGTGCAAACTATTGCACACTTTTAGTGTTTGTACTCTAGCACACTTCAATATTGTTGTTCAGTCATACATGATCACAAACAAGTAAATAAAGGAAAAGACAAGAAACAGCCAAAGGGGAAACAACAGCCCAGTGTTTTGCTACATGTATGTTACAGTTTTGTTTCCACAATGCCCCATTCTTGTTTCTTTGCTCAGTGGTGGACCCAGGGGGTGGTTGGTTTGAAATTGGTTGGTAAGTATAGCTGAAAAGTGCATCTTCTAAATTTAGTCCAGTACCCCCTAAGTATAGCCAAAATGTCCCTCCCCACACACACACACATACCCAACCACCCTATTCCAAATGCCAGATTAATCCCAGCTACTGTTAGAGCATGACTATAATACTGTTTATTAAATGGCTAACTTGTTTACTAATAATTATTATTAGTGCATAAGAAATGAACACTGGCTGTGTATGATTTAAATTCTGACTTTTTATGACAATTAAACCTGTGGCCCTCAACTACAATCTTTTTTGTTGTGTTAATGTGAGTAAACTTCATACTTTGCTTCATGTAAGATAAAAATTAAACCACTTAAATAGTGCATGCATGGGTTTATCACAATGTGTATTTCCAAAAAATATATCCATACCCACCAAGGAGGGAATTTATAAATGGACTCCCCTATCCTCTGGGACTTCCATTTTTCTTCCACACAAACTCTGTAATTTTGTTCCTTCTCTGACCCCCCTCCCCAACAGAATTTCCAATTCCCTCCATCATGGTGGGGTATGGATATTCTCTGGAACTACACAATCAATAGTCATTAAAAATCTTTGTTTTGGCATGAGAAATATTACCTTCATTGACTTCTGAGCCATTTCCTTGGAATACTTATGAGGGATATGGTAAAGGCATGCATCTTTCAGTGGAGCATATACATCAAAATACTCAACCAACATTCTTGACACTAAAACTGCATAATTGTGTCTTTGTTTCAATTGATCACTGGCACTTGGTAGAAAGTTCACATTAGCAACTGTAACAAGTTCTTGTTTGGGGGCCTTTGTAGAGAGCAGATTTCCTGAAACTCTGTTAAGGAACATATTATGGTTCACCCAGTGGAAGTCTGCATTTTGTTTTAAAGCGGTCATATTTCTTCTATTTATCAGCAAATCAATATTGTCAAATGCAATGGTAAATCCTGGGTGGGAACTTTCTTGTTGTGCTTTAAGCATTTCCTTGGCCTTAAGTACCTCTTCCTTATCCGTTGCTCCAAGACTCTCAAGCTTCTCATTTAACACCTTTGTCTGTGTTGAATCACTGCAAATCTCTTCCTTTGCATATTTCAGAGGCCTATCAAAATCTTTACCAAGATCATCCATTTTAGACAGCACGACTCTATTACTGCATGTCAGCTTCAATTTTGACAAACGATCCAGAGCAGACTGAAAATATATTATTGATAAAAAAATATTAAACATATTGCATTACTTTACATTTCATAATACAACACAAATATGAGTACAAATAAAAATGTGACATTTGAGTTTATCACTAATGCATCTAGCAGGGTTGGGTAGGGTGGGTATCATTGGTCATATGGCCTCCACTAGATAGATTTTCTTACACAAATCGAGAGCCCTATCTACCCTCATCTGGTTTACATTTGGAGTTTTCAGGCTTCTCCTAGGTTGATTGCTACC
The DNA here is from genome assembly GCA_029948255.1 of Telmatactis stephensoni. Taxonomy (NCBI): domain Eukaryota; kingdom Metazoa; phylum Cnidaria; class Anthozoa; order Actiniaria; family Isophelliidae; genus Telmatactis; species Telmatactis stephensoni. The sequence goes on from JALIZF010001736.1 coordinate 450,826, forward strand.
CAAAGCTACTGAGCCAAACCTACTTATAAGGTGGGTTATCCCGCACCAGACACCATCCTGGAATTTGCCCTCTGCAGTATTATTTACCCCCCCCCCCCCAGTATTATTATTATTATCATTATGATTATCATTATTATTATTATTATTATTATTATTATCATCATCATTTTTAGCATAATATTTTTAGCATATTTTTATCGTTTTTTGTTTTATTTTGGTTATCTTAATATGAATTACTATTATCAATATTTACTACATAATATCCGAAAATTATATAGCAGAGAATATCTATTTTGCAATATATCATGTTTTACAGTTTTTTTTAACAAAATAGGATAATTAAGATAATTTAGATTTACTTACATTAGAATGTTACTAGATTGGTTTTATAGATTTAAATAAAAGTTATTATATATTTATTTTTTAAATCATCATCATCATCATCATTATTATTATTATTATTATTATTATTATTATTATTATGGGCAGTAAAAATATATGGATGTATTATTATTATTATTATTATTATTATTATTATTATTATTATTATTAAAATAAACTCTTGCTTTATTGTCGTTTTGTCTTATCTAAAATATCCTGGCACTTGACTGTTGCTGACCTTGGAAAAACATGGATAATTGAAAACCTCGACCCCATAGTAAATCAATATCTCCGCAGATGGCTAGACATTCCTATATCTGGAACCCTTAGTAACACATATTTACCACGAAATAAATTTGGTCTCAATATTATCCCTCCTTCAGTCAAATTCACGCAATGTCAAACTGTCCTCAGAAAAGCCTTAAAATCGTCAAAATGCAGTGCAATAAATCATCTTTGGAAGTCATCTAGCAGCAACTCAAACATACAGTTTGATGTTTTCCAGTCAACTAAAGAAGTGCTCAAGGACTTTAGGTCTATACATGAAGAAAAACTCACAAATCACTTGACATCACAAGGATCATTTTTCTTCAACATCACTAAATACTCCCTGTCATCACTCCACTCCATCTGGTCTGCCGCTCACGCTAATCTTCCTAGGAACATTTTTAATTTTGCCATACGATACATCAACAATTCACTACCCACACGCAAGAATCTAGTAACATGGGGCCTATCGGCCACTTGTGAGTGCTCCTTTTGCTGTTCATCAGAATCACTTAATCACATTGTTGCAGGGTGCCAGCACTATCTCAACCGTTTCACCTGGAGACATGATTCCATCGTTAACTTCATTGCGACATCATTACAACCTGAAATTAACAGATCTTCTCTTTACGCTGACATCGACGGATATAAAAACCCCTCAGTAATCACTGGTGAAGCTCATCGACCCGACTTGCTGATAAAAACAAATGACTGAGGCATACATCGTAGAATTGACTGTTGGTTTTGAATCCAACCTAACAAAGAATGTGAACAGAAAATACTTAAAGTACAAAACTCTTCTTACAACATTACACAATATAGTTTTAAATCTGTAAAATTTGTTAATCTCTCAATCAGTTGCCTCGGAGTTTTCTCGACTGAATGTACTTCTTTTTTAGACATGATAGATGAGCTAGGATTTGAGAAGAAATATAAACTGTACATAATTAGGAAAATAGTCAACATTGCCATTAGATCAACGTATTTTATCTTTTGTAAAAGAAACAAAGATTGGGAAAATCCCGAATTGATGAAATTTTAAGTTTCTTTATTATTTCATTTTTTTTTCGTTTTGTTTAGTTTCATATTAATCGCTTTCATTATAAATGTCAATTTCAAGTAGCCAATTGTAAGTTACCTTTTATAGAGAGATTTACAATGAAAAATGAAAATAAAGTTTCCATTATTACTACCAAAACACCATCTCCTTCCATTAGTAAAGATAGTAAATATAGCATAGGGTAGTTTCAGAATGTTCACAAATAAACTAATTGTTCTTACCTCGAGAGATCCCGATTTTATCATGAGACCAATGACTGAAGCAGCAGAATTCATGTTTCGATTCGTCTGTTTGAGTAACACTGATCCAGCCATCGCCACACCAGGAGGACAATCTGTTTTCTTGCTCGCACACGACGATGTGATAAGGAAAGAATAAAAAATCGGCGCTCTGACTTTCCATTCCTGGCAGAGTGCTTGCAAATTGAAATTGGATAGATCTTCTGGTGAGGATTTCCTCAACATGGATGGGTTATTTGTGGAACAAAGCGCTTTCACCTCACTTGCTACAAGCCTCAGAACGTGGGAGACTATATGCTTTGTCAAAGACTTGGTTTTGATTACAGCCTTGGCCACGCTTTCTGGTGTTCCGTAGGTAAGAGCTTTTCCGATGGATTCGTATTCACCAGACAAGTACTTTCGGACGGTTTTGCTTGGGTAGCCGATAACAAGTTTCACCGAGGTATCTCCAGTCGATTTCTCACACTTCTTTGGATTTGGAGTTGATGTCAAGTTTATAGATGATGGAAAACTTCCTTGCAAAAAATCACAAGGGATCAAAGCATTCAACGCTGGCGCAGAACCCTGAGAAGAAGCAGAAGTGGTAGGACTACAATTACTCGTAGTTTCGGCCGTTGTAAAGGCTAGTTCCAATGGTCTTGCGACCTTACGAGTTTGTTTCACACTTCGACTTTCAGCACTGTCACTTTGATCGTATTCTGTTTCTCTTCTAAGTCTCTTTGCTCGCCACGATGATTTCGTGGTCTGGAAGATCTTTACGATTTCTTCTTGGATTGTTTCTAAAGAAATTTTAGCTTTCTTGTAGCGGATCAATCGCTTATAGCATGATTTCGAGCAAATAAATGAATTTCTCGAAGGATACGAGACATCCACGTTTAAGTTGAGAACGCTGTCGATTAATTGGGAAATATTTTCCGTACTCTTTCCGAACACATTAACCCGCTCCTTTTTCACTGCTTCGACACCACAAAGAAAGCATTTTGAATTTGACTTTTTGAGGAGTAACTTCCATATACCATATACTTACATGTAAACAAGAAGTGGCATCGATTAGCTAAATCTTTTAGCGGGAAAGTTTCTATCGAAGCATTTGATTGGTTCCCTTCTTAACAATAAGCGATTTTTAATTGGCTCATGAATACAATGAGAAAGGAATGTTGCGCTCAAGTAAGCAGACGCTACGTGGGGATACGCGTCGCCTGACACAAAGGAGCGGCTGCATAGGAGGCTAAGCTCCATATTGAAGGTACGGAAAAAATATTAAAAAAAAAATAGAGAAAAATATACAGATCTGAGAGTGTCAATATCTACATAATGCCGCAGTTTGCAAATTAAGTATTCCTATGTTCTTTGAAATCTTATTACATACGGCATTTATATGTTCGTTCCAAGTTAAGTTTTTATCAATATAGATTCCTACATATTTTATTGAATCTGTTTGTTCAAGTGCAATTCCGTTCAGCAATATAACAAATGGATCAGAAGTCTCTTTTTGTGGAGAGGAGATAAGCATGAATTTCGATTTTTTGATATTCAGTGATAATTTATTGGCATTGATCCAATTTGTCAAGTTAACAAGTTCGTTATTCACAAGAAGCATTAAGTCATTAGGGTCCTTGTGCTCCAAAAACAAATTGGTGTCATCTGCAAATAAACGAAAGTTGAGTAGTGAACTACAGTTGGCAATATCATTTACATAAATTAAAAATAATAATGGTCCCAAGATCGAGCCTTGAGGCACACCACAAGATGTTGAAACAACAGAAGAAAGACAACCATTAAAATCTACGAATTGCGACCGATTAAGTAAGTAGGTTGAAAACCAGTTTAGAGCAATTCCACGAATATTCCATAGTTATTCATTTTTTGAAGTAAGATTTTATGATTAACAGTATCAAAAGCCTTCGAGAAATCGATGAAAACTCCACATGAATAGAAACCTTTATCAATCAGATTCAGAAGGTTGTCAACAATTTCAACTAAAGCTAGGGTAGGGGAATGTTTCTTCCTAAAGCCAAACTGATAGTTGTACAAGATGGTGTTTTTATCTAAGAACGATATCAATCTTTTGTTCATCAGTTTCTCAAGTATTTTAGAGAAAGGCGAGATAATAGATATCGGTCTGTAATTAGATATATCATCCGTTGAATCGCCTTTATGCAGCGGAATAACACGCGAGAGCTTTAATTTGTCTGGAAAAATGCCCATTTCAAAAGATAGATTATAGATATGACAAAGTATAGTATCTGATGAAGTGCTTGGAGATAGGTAGTCAGAAAAGGAATTAGAGCTGGAAGGAACTTTGGCAGACAGTCTAGGGCCTATATTGCTAAAGAACAGATTAAACACGTTGGTCGGTTGCTATGGAGAATTCTCCCTTTGGCGTTGTTTGGTCACGTGACCTATACAACACCGGCGTCCTTACGCTGGATTGCTTTTTTCGAACTCCCACTTTGTAGAGGCTTACTGTTGGTCCAGAGCAATTGTGTGGTTTTATTTTTAGCCATACGTCTAGTTCATTTCAATATCGTTCATTTGAAATAAAGAATGAATTATTTGGTTAAAACGTCGATTTTTGCGCGCCTTTTAAAAATGTGTGCTAAAATTGCTATTTGGGCTAACTGTGGTTAGGAGAAAGCGCAAAATCCTTACTTTCTAGGGTATAGAGAGACACAACAGGCATACCTTTGATTTCCCTTTCTAATCCCCGGTAAGGACCGAATTGTCTCTATGGTATTGATCAAAAACTCCACAAAAGTCGAAATTTCTTTGAAGTGTCGCGACTTATTTCTTATGTCTTGCTTAAATCATGTACATCCGAAAGGCAAAATTAAGTTTATTGTAAGTTCTATCAGTGGAGATGGCCTCTTCCTCTGATGAAAGGTATGGTACTATGTTTTTTAAACGATTTGTGTGTCACTTATTGCTTCTCGTAGCCGCCATCTTGTTCCTTCGCGCTAGCGATGAACTCTAGACTCATACTCGGCATTTTCACTTTTGACAGTGTATTTTGTTCCAAAATAAGAAACTGCAGTAGACCCAGAAACCACAATGGGAAATGCAACCATTCTCGAAAAGGACATCGAGTGAATTTCTGGCAGAATTCCCCGCTTTTCAAATTGAATAAGCAACGTGGGGCAGTTCGAGAACGGGTTGAGGCCGTTCGCCTCGATGAATCAAGATTGGAAGAAAGATCTATCGAAGTAGAAAACATTTCCAAACAAGCAGACGAAAGAGTAAAGGAATCAGGTAATTTATTTGCTATGTGTGCTAAAATGTGTTATTTTCACGAGGAGTTATAATTTTATAGCTTTGTTATTCATACTTTGCACTAGTTGAACCTTACACACATTCATACTTTATTCATAATTCCTTTTTGGGCTTTTCATTGTGATGATTACAAATTAAAATATAATTATAATTATAAAGATATATTTAAAAATTACAATATAAGGATAAGAAGTAATAAAGTTGTGTCTGGTTCACAAATTCATACTTCCTTGCACGTGTGACATAGACACAAAAGGGTACTATTCAACTTTCAGTCTTGATGAGGACTGAGATATTCTGACAAAATTATTAAATTGTGTTTTTAATGTATTGCAGAAGCCCACCTTGAGGCATTACAATCAAAAAATGACTTATTAGATGAGTCTGTAAAAGCTAAAGATGCTGTCCTAAAGGAATTGACCAAGAAGTATGATCAAATTAAAGCCATCCTCAATCCAACAAATCAATCTCGCTCAAGAAGGATGAACACCCCTACCACATTAGAGACTATAAGTGACAGTGGAAGCAGCCTTCGGTACCGCCGCAGAGAAGAAACCACCAAAGCACTGGAGTTCATTCATGGAGGAAAACAGGGAGCCATTTATGGAGCATGGGACTTTGTTTCTGTGAATGCCTCGAAAATGCAAATGGACACTCTCTTAGGCAGATACAAGAGAGGAAAATATTTACAGGGAGTGCTAGAAAAGGCAGTTAGGGAATACAGCACTTCAACAGAGTCAGTTAAACAAGCAGTTGCCTTGAAGTATAGCAATTTTCTATCTAGGAGAAAATTTTCATTATTTTGCAAGACCCAAACATCTGTTTTCGATCCAGACAAAGATATATGGGTTCCTCGCAATATGAAATGCATTGGCATAGACATGCGGGTCCCTATTAACCAAGTGTCTAATGAACGTGTTGACCAATTTGTTAGATCACTTGATATTGGGCATGTGAATCAAATCCCTGGTGCCCCTGGTGTAACTCGCACGGTCACAGGTTTGGTGTTTATGATTTTGGAGCTTTATTTGAGAGTTCCTTATTTGACACGGAAACTAATTTGGTTTAATGATAACATTAACCATTTTATTTTTCAATTCTCTGATGATGGAGCTCCCGAGACATCAACTCAATCAATGTCCATTGGTAGTGTAACTCTTTGGAACCTAGGGGAGAGAGTTCGAAGCAGAGATCACCAATATTTATTACACTGTGCTAGTCTTGGTGAAAAGCATAGTGTCTTCTCTCTCCTTTGGAAACAACACGCAGAGGAAATGCTACTTTTAGAGTCAAACATGTTCACTGTTTGTGGGAGGGAGTGCACTCTTGAATTCCAGCCAGCTGCTGATATGTCTTGGCAAAGTTGGGCCTGTAATGAGCTCAACCAAGCTGCCACATATCCCTCCCCTTATGCTGATGTTAATAAGTCAAACATGTCTACCATTGGGGGGAGTATTGGTTTTGGAAGTGGGCATTTGTGGCACCCTTGGACTGACACAGTCAGATCAAAGAATATAAAGCTTGTTAATGATTATGTTGCAGGTCTTCGAACTGACATTTTAGATGAGACTAGACACAAGAAGAAGCTGGAGTTCATGGCAGAGAATGGTATACGGCAACTGGGCCCTCCACATATAGGGGCTTTTGCCAACCGTGTGCGGCCAGATCCCCTACATTGTGAGATCAATGCATGGCAGCATGTGTTGAATCTCATTTACTTAGAATCTGTGAAAAGGGGCTGCTTTGACACCTTCATTAAAACCTTAATGGCTCCTGTTAAGCCCAACACAAATGCCAATGCTGAGGAGGAATCCAGTTTATCTGGACAACCTGCTACTCCTGAACATACTCATGAAAATGTCAGTCTGTCCCCCAGCACAATGATGAACAACTTAAATCTGAAAGAGTCTGCCCAGCAGAGATATACTAACATTCTTGATACTTCAATTAGTGATTTTTCTCATACAGAGTATCCTGGGTGTGGGCTGTCACATTTGGCTTCTAAAATAAAGGAGCATCATGCTGATGAGGGTAAAAGGCAAAACAAGCTACTCACCAGACTAATTGGTGAGCAGGCTATTACTTTGGCAAGATACAGTTACCGTCTGATTGATTGTTTGCAGCATGACGATGAGTCCCCAGCTGAGAGATTGACAAGGCTTGTATTGGCCAAAGTGTCAGAATACCTTAGAAATGCAGGTGGGTTCTTTAATAAGATATCAACCAATGCAAGTGAAATAGCTCAATTACAGGAATACTGTGAATTATATTTCAACCTTCTTGCACTTTTCTTTCCTTCAAGCATCAATGTGACAGTCTGGACTGTAGGATATGCTATACCATATCATTCTAATGAATTGTTTCAAAAATACAAGATAGGTTATGGCATAACTTCCCTCCAAGCAAAAGAGTCAAAGCATGCAGGGCTGAAGGATGAACTTGCTTTGACAAACCGGTCAAATAAAGCCTCATCTGAGGGTAAGTGGTGGCAGGTCATGAGAGCTAATTATGTAAGGACTTTTTACCTCCCTGAGCATCAGCCTCTCCCTCCTTCATATACTTCCCATTTTAAGCCACGTGTTCCTCCCCATTGTGATAGCTCTGTATTTTGTCAGTGTGGCCGTAGCAAAGAGAAAGAGGAAGATACATGTTTTATATGTTGTGAGTGCATTGCTGTTGTAGAATGTGCTCAGATGGGAGCTTTGACACCAGAAGTTGTTGCAATTCTTAAGCCCTTGGTTTGCCCTGAATGCCAGAATAGATTTGCTGACATAGTGATCTTAGAAAAACACAAGGAGACACACAAAGGTAGGCATGACTCTCCTAGTACAGAATTACACCCCAAAAATATGTCTGTTGAAGCATTAAAAAGTGAATTACGTAAAAGGGGTCTTGCAGTAACTGGAACCAAACCAATTTTGATACAACGACTAGAAGGCATATTGTCTGTAGAGTAAGTATCAGTGATTATATACAATGATATGTTGAAACATATTCATTTATTATGTGCATAATAATATGAATGCAAAATTTTTGTAACATTTATGTGGACAAATAAAAACCTTTGAAAGCTTTATCATGATCTATTGTTGGCTATTGTGAGAGCAACTATAATACTAAAATAATGTGAAACACATTTGTTTGGGCTTCCTGTGTTAAAAAAAAGATGAAAATGATTTCCCCTATATTGTCCTTAAGGTACTGTTGCATAAATTCTATTATGTCAATTCACAGTAAACAAAACTTAGTGGCCTTTAGTAGAACCCAAAATGCAAAAATTGATTTTGTATTTCCCAAAATATTATTTTGCCTTTGAAATAAATTTAGTATAAAAAAATAGATAGATAGATGGATAGTATTATCAATAGCAAGCTATTAAAACACAATGATCACAATATTTTTTATAATAAACTACAAAAAGAAATCCTTATTTGCATTGTAGCTGTGTAGAAAAAAAGAGAGAAATTAAAAAGGAATATATTAATTGCATAAAGCTAGAGTGCAAACAATATATCTGTGAAACCCTAATTAATAAATTGTTCAAAGTAGTGCTAGTTGAGCAATAGAAAATAATAAAATTAGCATAAAATAATTAAATTTAGTATAACGGATATATTGTTTGCACTCTATAGCTATAAGCTGTTGCATTTATCAAAATAATGATTGAAAAAATAAACTACATATGGAATATATTTATAAATTTCCATCCAATTTTTCAGGATAGACAATGAGAAATACATTTAGCCTACTTGGTTGCATGTAGAGTACAAACTCTTAAAGTGTTCAACACTATCCACTACTAAATAGTGCTAATTTAACAATATAAAATAATAGAATTAGCATAATATACCCAGATTTAGTGGTGTTTGTGTTGCTCACTTTCAGTGTTTGTACTCTATAATGTATAAGCTAAGAATATCAATATTTGATTATATTGTAAGTACTATGGCAAATTAAAAAAACAAAGATAATATTTTTATATATTGAACAATTCTCAGTGTCTAGACCCACCAGTAAAATATCATCTGGACTTTTGAATTAAGATGGCAGTTTGTTCATTAGCCTCTGAAGAGCTGAATCTATAACAAAATCATCCTTGTCGTAGCGTTGGATATAGAAGCTTATGAGCACACGCTCCTGTTTGATATTGTAGACAAAGGTGATTGGTGTATTTGTAGTGACCACGACCTGCGATTTGCCCTTGTATACATGTATTTTACGTCCGTCGCAAGGCACTTTTTCGAAGTGGCGTTTGGAAAGTAGATTTTCTCCTGAGAAGCGAGCAATTGACCAGACTGCAGAGGCGGTAGATTGTTTCTCGATTCTCAATGTTATCTTGCCTTTTGCCGTCTTCATATCTCCGCCATATCCATTGATGAGAACCCATACATGCTTGAACAGTGAATATGGCATAAATAAGGAGATCGGGCTTACAAGCCCCGTAGCCTTCGAGCGTGTCAGCTTCGAGGACATGGACTGCCCGATCTCGTGCAAATAGCTGTCCAAGATTGGTCCAACGAGCTCCAGTTTATTGCCCGTAATTTCTTCTAGCGCTGGGTCTAAGTTTTGCATGCCGTAGTTGGGCTTTCGGGTTTTCGGGATCCTCCTTACTAGCTTTATCCAGACTTCTTCAATGCGAAGCTTCATCTCCACTAACGTTTTATTCCAGAATTTGGAACCACGTTCCGTATCGTCGACAAATAGTGGATGTATATCGAGCTCTAGCTCTGAAATATTATCGAAGGACATTGTTGCCGCCATTTTTGCTTGTAGATTTGGGGATTACCGCTTACATTCGTGAGCCCGCGCTTACGGGAGATTTTTGCATGGCAACCGACCAGCGTGAAATTGATCAGCAATTTCTTGGTTGGTAGTAAATTCCGTGTTGTCTATGACAATTTTATGGGGTGTAACGGATTTCTTAGATTTTAGCTTAATTATTTGACTAATAAGTTTCCATGTTTCTTTAATATTACCCTTATAAGTGTTAATTCTGTCTTTATAATATAACCTTTTACTTAGTTCAATACAGTGGGTTAAGTGGCGAGAATAGATTTGGTAAACGTTTTTCTGATTGTCATTGCCTTTAACGAAGTAGCAATAATACAGGTGTCGCTTATTTTTAATCGATTTTAATAATGCCGAAGTAATCCAGGGTTTATGGGATAATTTAAATTCTTGTTTTGATAGCGATTTAATAGGAACATGTTTGTCAACAATGGAATTGAATTTCTCAAGAAAACTTTTGCATGATTCGTTGACATCGCCATTTAAATTCCAATCGATCTTAGACAAATCTTCTAGAAAATCATTTTCATTGTATGATTTATAGTCCCTTTTTTTACCGTATCTTGTTTTCTTTTTCAAGCTATTATTATTCAAGATTAGAAAAACAGGAAAATGATCGGATAAGTCGGACATTAAAATTCCTGAGGTTAGATTATTCTCAAGGGCATTCGTATAAATATGATCAATTAAAGTTTGCGAATGAGATGTGACTCGAGTGGGTTGAGTAATGACTGGAAAACAATAATTAGAATAAATCATATATCTAAATATTCAGATGTATTTTGGTGAGCCTCGGACCTAATCAGATCAATATTAATGTCACCAGCTATAACCAAATGCTTGTTTTCTCTAGATACGATCTCCAATTTATCGGATAAAGCCTCCTTAAAATCAAGTAAATCCGAATTAGGGTGTCTATAAATAATTCCACAAATGATACTTTTGTTACCTCTCGTAGGTTCGATTTCAATCCATAGGTTCTCACAGTTCTCTATTTTTAATTGCAAATCATCTCGTAGATTAAAAGATTTGTGGACATAAAGACCAACCCCACCAGCTTGAGTGGCGGAGTCGTGCCTAAAGAACTCATAATTAGGTAAATTGATATTGGCTGAGGAATTTTGATTTAGTTTGGTTTCACTTATAGCAATAATACTAAAATGGTTGTTCAATGAGGCTACAAGCTCATGAAGACGATCGAAATGCTTAGTGAGGCTTCTAGTATTGCAATGAAATAAGGAAAACGAATTACTAGAATAGCATTTTCCTAGCGCATCCTTCATCCCTTCATAGTGATAGTATTTGGAGGAAATACGAGGTAAAATATTGTCGCGGTCTTCGTTTATACTACCACCATTCTCGAGATCAAATACACTGTTCATATCATTGTTCTCCATAATGAAAGACTATAAAGTTTATAAATAAACAATAAATTAAGTAGTGAAACTAAATGTCTCAATGGTTTACTCATCTTGATAACGCTGTTGAAGGATTTTTTTAAACTTCTTGATGTGATACATAGATGAGAAGGAACGACTATCGGAATCAGGACGCTCTTTAACGTAGGTTTTTCCGTATCTTGTCAAGACATATTTCAAATTGAACTCTTTTTGGATCTTCTTGGCTTCTCTGAATATCTCTTTAGCCATTGAGGTCAGACTTTCATTGATGTAGAGCTTATATTTGCCCGTATACCCCAAATCTGTTGAACTATGATTCTTAAGTTTGCTTCGGGCTTGATAAAGCTTATTCCTAGTTGACCTCCTAGAAAATTTAACAATGATAGGAGGAATTTGGCCCAGTTTTGTAGGTAGGCGGTGACTGTCAGCGATTTCGACTGGATTGATAACAACGCCGATCAGTTTTGCAAATTTACTCACAAGGTCGTCAGCCAGCCAAGGGGAGAGAAGCTACAAACTCAGCTAGAACTGGGTTGTGTGGGACTTTCTGAGACTGAAAAGACCAAGTTTATGTCACTTGTGGGGGAGTATGAAGACATCTTTGCTTCTAGTAGTTCTGACCTGGGAAAAACAGATTTGATTGAGCACGACATCAACACCGGTGACAGCCTACCTGTAAAACAGCCACCCCGACGAATCCCCCCTCATCAAAGAGAAATAATTGATCAACAGTTAGATGAACTCCTTGACCAGGACAGAATTGAACCATCTCAAAGTCCCTGGTCAAGTCCGGTTGTGTTAGCTCGTAAACAGGATGGCTCTTACCGCATGTGCATTGATTATAGGCGACTTAACCAATGCATCAAAAAAGATGCCCTGCCTCTCCCCAGGACAGATGATGTGTTAGAGGCATTGGGTTGGGCGCATTGGTTCACTTGCCTTGATCTAGCATCTGGCTACTGGCAGATGCAGGTAAAAGAGGAGGATAGGCCTAAGACTGCATTCTCTACTCATCGGGGTCAATTCCAATGGAAGGTGCTACCTTTCGGGCTCACAAATGGCCCCGCAAGCTTCCAGCGTCTAATGAACTTGGCCCTAGATGGGCTCACTTGGACCCAATGTCTTGCGTATATTGATGATATTATCATCTGGTCATCAGATTTTGAAGAACATCTTGAACGCTTGCAGTCAGTTTTTGACAGAATTCGCTCAGCAGGCTTGAAACTCAAGCCTTCCAAATGCCAGTTTCTAGAGAAGGAGGTCAAGTTCTTAGGACATGTGGTTTCATTCCAGGGGATCAAGACTGATTCTGACAAAGTGGCAGCTGTAAAGTGCTGGCCTACCCCAGTTGACACCAGAGAACTTCAGAGCTTTTTAGGTTTAGCAGGGTACTACCGGCGCTTTATCCCCCGCTTTGCTAGTGTTGCAGAGCCACTCTACAGTCTGTGCAGGAAAAATGTCGTATTCACCTGGGGTACCGAACAGCATTCAGCATTTGAGGAACTCAAGCGCTGTCTGGTTAGTGCTCCAGTGCTGGCCTACCCTAATTTCATGCCAAATGCGGGACCATTTATCTTGGATACAGATGCGAGCCAATCCTTAGGAATTGGAGCAGTTTTGTCACAGATTCAAAATGATGGTACTGAAAGAGTAATAGCTCTGACTTGGCTGATGTCTTTTAAAGAGCCCCAGGGTCAGGTGGCTCGCTGGCTAGAGCGTCTCCAGCAGTACGACTATGAAATTGAACATCGACCTGGAAGACATGCAGATGCCTTATCACGTCGACCAAGACGTCATCATGGAGATTGCCCTTCCTGTGCCCCAAATTGCACACCTACAGTCTCTGCTGTAAAAACCTCCACATCTGAAAGTCATTTTTGTAACATTTATGTGGACAAATAAAAACCTTTGAAAGCTTTATCATGATCTATTGTTGGCTATTGTGAGAGCAACTATAATACTAAAATAATGTGAAACACATTTGTTTGGGCTTCCTGTGTTAAAAAAAAGATGAAAATGATTTCCCCTATATTGTCCTTAAGGTACTGTTGCATAAATTCTATTATGTCAATTCACAGTAAACAAAACTTAGTGGCCTTTAGTAGAACCCAAAATGCAAAAATTGATTTTGTATTTCCCAAAATATTATTTTGCCTTTGAAATAAATTTAGTATAAAAAAATAGATAGATAGATGGATAGTATTATCAATAGCAAGCTATTAAAACACAATGATCACAATATTTTTTATAATAAACTACAAAAAGAAATCCTTATTTGCATTGTAGCTGTGTAGAAAAAAAGAGAGAAATTAAAAAGGAATATATTAATTGCATAAAGCTAGAGTGCAAACAATATATCTGTGAAACCCTAATTAATAAATTGTTCAAAGTAGTGCTAGTTGAGCAATAGAAAATAATAAAATTAGCATAAAATAATTAAATTTAGTATAACGGATATATTGTTTGCACTCTATAGCTATAAGCTGTTGCATTTATCAAAATAATGATTGAAAAAATAAACTACATATGGAATATATTTATAAATTTCCATCCAATTTTTCAGGATAGACAATGAGAAATACATTTAGCCTACTTGGTTGCATGTAGAGTACAAACTCTTAAAGTGTTCAACACTATCCACTACTAAATAGTGCTAATTTAACAATATAAAATAATAGAATTAGCATAATATACCCAGATTTAGTGGTGTTTGTGTTGCTCACTTTCAGTGTTTGTACTCTATAATGTATAAGCTAAGAATATCAATATTTGATTATATTGTAAGTACTATGGCAAATTAAAAAAACAAAGATAATATTTTTATATATTGAACAATTCTCAGTGTCTAGACCCACCAGTAAAATATCATCTGGACTTTTGAATTAAGATGGCAGTTTGTTCATTAGCCTCTGAAGAGCTGAATCTATAACAAAATCATCCTTGTCGTAGCGTTGGATATAGAAGCTTATGAGCACACGCTCCTGTTTGATATTGTAGACAAAGGTGATTGGTGTATTTGTAGTGACCACGACCTGCGATTTGCCCTTGTATACATGTATTTTACGTCCGTCGCAAGGCACTTTTTCGAAGTGGCGTTTGGAAAGTAGATTTTCTCCTGAGAAGCGAGCAATTGACCAGACTGCAGAGGCGGTAGATTGTTTCTCGATTCTCAATGTTATCTTGCCTTTTGCCGTCTTCATATCTCCGCCATATCCATTGATGAGAACCCATACATGCTTGAACAGTGAATATGGCATAAATAAGGAGATCGGGCTTACAAGCCCCGTAGCCTTCGAGCGTGTCAGCTTCGAGGACATGGACTGCCCGATCTCGTGCAAATAGCTGTCCAAGATTGGTCCAACGAGCTCCAGTTTATTGCCCGTAATTTCTTCTAGCGCTGGGTCTAAGTTTTGCATGCCGTAGTTGGGCTTTCGGGTTTTCGGGATCCTCCTTACTAGCTTTATCCAGACTTCTTCAATGCGAAGCTTCATCTCCACTAACGTTTTATTCCAGAATTTGGAACCACGTTCCGTATCGTCGACAAATAGTGGATGTATATCGAGCTCTAGCTCTGAAATATTATCGAAGGACATTGTTGCCGCCATTTTTGCTTGTAGATTTGGGGATTACCGCTTACATTCGTGAGCCCGCGCTTACGGGAGATTTTTGCATGGCAACCGACCAGCGTGAAATTGATCAGCAATTTCTTGGTTGGTAGTAAATTCCGTGTTGTCTATGACAATTTTATGGGGTGTAACGGATTTCTTAGATTTTAGCTTAATTATTTGACTAATAAGTTTCCATGTTTCTTTAATATTACCCTTATAAGTGTTAATTCTGTCTTTATAATATAACCTTTTACTTAGTTCAATACAGTGGGTTAAGTGGCGAGAATAGATTTGGTAAACGTTTTTCTGATTGTCATTGCCTTTAACGAAGTAGCAATAATACAGGTGTCGCTTATTTTTAATCGATTTTAATAATGCCGAAGTAATCCAGGGTTTATGGGATAATTTAAATTCTTGTTTTGATAGCGATTTAATAGGAACATGTTTGTCAACAATGGAATTGAATTTCTCAAGAAAACTTTTGCATGATTCGTTGACATCGCCATTTAAATTCCAATCGATCTTAGACAAATCTTCTAGAAAATCATTTTCATTGTATGATTTATAGTCCCTTTTTTTACCGTATCTTGTTTTCTTTTTCAAGCTATTATTATTCAAGATTAGAAAAACAGGAAAATGATCGGATAAGTCGGACATTAAAATTCCTGAGGTTAGATTATTCTCAAGGGCATTCGTATAAATATGATCAATTAAAGTTTGCGAATGAGATGTGACTCGAGTGGGTTGAGTAATGACTGGAAAACAATAATTAGAATAAATCATATATCTAAATATTCAGATGTATTTTGGTGAGCCTCGGACCTAATCAGATCAATATTAATGTCACCAGCTATAACCAAATGCTTGTTTTCTCTAGATACGATCTCCAATTTATCGGATAAAGCCTCCTTAAAATCAAGTAAATCCGAATTAGGGTGTCTATAAATAATTCCACAAATGATACTTTTGTTACCTCTCGTAGGTTCGATTTCAATCCATAGGTTCTCACAGTTCTCTATTTTTAATTGCAAATCATCTCGTAGATTAAAAAGATTTGTGGACATAAAGACCAACCCCACCAGCTTGAGTGGCGGAGTCGTGCCTAAAGAACTCATAATTAGGTAAATTGATATTGGCTGAGGAATTTTGATTTAGTTTGGTTTCACTTATAGCAATAATACTAAAATGGTTGTTCAATGAGGCTACAAGCTCATGAAGACGATCGAAATGCTTAGTGAGGCTTCTAGTATTGCAATGAAATAAGGAAAACGAATTACTAGAATAGCATTTTCCTAGCGCATCCTTCATCCCTTCATAGTGATAGTATTTGGAGGAAATACGAGGTAAAATATTGTCGCGGTCTTCGTTTATACTACCACCATTCTCGAGATCAAATACACTGTTCATATCATTGTTCTCCATAATGAAAGACTATAAAGTTTATAAATAAACAATAAATTAAGTAGTGAAACTAAATGTCTCAATGGTTTACTCATCTTGATAACGCTGTTGAAGGATTTTTTTAAACTTCTTGATGTGATACATAGATGAGAAGGAACGACTATCGGAATCAGGACGCTCTTTAACGTAGGTTTTTCCGTATCTTGTCAAGACATATTTCAAGTTGAACTCTTTTTGGATCTTCTTGGCTTCTCTGAATATCTCTTTAGCCATTGAGGTCAGACTTTCATTGATGTAGAGCTTATATTTGCCCGTATACCCCAAATCTGTTGAACTATGATTCTTAAGTTTGCTTCGGGCTTGATAAAGCTTATTCCTAGTTGACCTCCTAGAAAATTTAACAATGATAGGAGGAATTTGGCCCAGTTTTGTAGGTAGGCGGTGACTGTCAGCGATTTCGACTGGATTGATAACAACGCCGATCAGTTTTGCAAATTTACTCACAAGGTCGTCAGCCAGCCAAGGGGAGAGAAGCTACAAACTCAGCTAGAACTGGGTTGTGTGGGACTTTCTGAGACTGAAAAGACCAAGTTTATGTCACTTGTGGGGGAGTATGAAGACATCTTTGCTTCTAGTAGTTCTGACCTGGGAAAAACAGATTTGATTGAGCACGACATCAACACCGGTGACAGCCTACCTGTAAAACAGCCACCCCGACGAATCCCCCCTCATCAAAGAGAAATAATTGATCAACAGTTAGATGAACTCCTTGACCAGGACAGAATTGAACCATCTCAAAGTCCCTGGTCAAGTCCGGTTGTGTTAGCTCGTAAACAGGATGGCTCTTACCGCATGTGCATTGATTATAGGCGACTTAACCAATGCATCAAAAAAGATGCCCTGCCTCTCCCCAGGACAGATGATGTGTTAGAGGCATTGGGTTGGGCGCATTGGTTCACTTGCCTTGATCTAGCATCTGGCTACTGGCAGATGCAGGTAAAAGAGGAGGATAGGCCTAAGACTGCATTCTCTACTCATCGGGGTCAATTCCAATGGAAGGTGCTACCTTTCGGGCTCACAAATGGCCCCGCAAGCTTCCAGCGTCTAATGAACTTGGCCCTAGATGGGCTCACTTGGACCCAATGTCTTGCGTATATTGATGATATTATCATCTGGTCATCAGATTTTGAAGAACATCTTGAACGCTTGCAGTCAGTTTTTGACAGAATTCGCTCAGCAGGCTTGAAACTCAAGCCTTCCAAATGCCAGTTTCTAGAGAAGGAGGTCAAGTTCTTAGGACATGTGGTTTCATTCCAGGGGATCAAGACTGATTCTGACAAAGTGGCAGCTGTAAAGTGCTGGCCTACCCCAGTTGACACCAGAGAACTTCAGAGCTTTTTAGGTTTAGCAGGGTACTACCGGCGCTTTATCCCCCGCTTTGCTAGTGTTGCAGAGCCACTCTACAGTCTGTGCAGGAAAAATGTCGTATTCACCTGGGGTACCGAACAGCATTCAGCATTTGAGGAACTCAAGCGCTGTCTGGTTAGTGCTCCAGTGCTGGCCTACCCTAATTTCATGCCAAATGCGGGACCATTTATCTTGGATACAGATGCGAGCCAATCCTTAGGAATTGGAGCAGTTTTGTCACAGATTCAAAATGATGGTACTGAAAGAGTAATAGCTCTGACTTGGCTGATGTCTTTTAAAGAGCCCCAGGGTCAGGTGGCTCGCTGGCTAGAGCGTCTCCAGCAGTACGACTATGAAATTGAACATCGACCTGGAAGACATGCAGATGCCTTATCACGTCGACCAAGACGTCATCATGGAGATTGCCCTTCCTGTGCCCCAAATTGCACACCTACAGTCTCTGCTGTAAAAACCTCCACATCTGAAAGTCATGATGGGACGTCCTGGACGCCTGATGTTCTCGAGAAGGCCCAGATGGAGGACCCTGACATTGGTCCAGTGCTTAAGGCACTACAACGTAACTGGATGAAGCCAGAGGCTAAGGCTTTGCAGTCTAAGAGCCGAGCCACAAGAGAAATCTTGGCGCAGTTTGAACTCTTACATTTACAAGAAGGAGTGCTGTATCGTCAGACAGAGGGAAAGGGTGACGAACTCAGAGTAGTCCTTCCAAACACCATGGTCGAGAAGGCATTGAAGCAAGTACATGATGGTCTGGCAGGTGCCCATCTTGGCCGTATGAAAACTCTGCTGAAGATGAAGGCAAGGTTTTGGAAACCTGGACTGACCAAAGATGTTCACAGGTACTGTGACAAATGTTTAATTTGTGCTAAGTGTAAATCTCGACCCCACCCTAAAGCACCACTTCAGCCAATCCCATCTGGAAATCCAATGCAACGGGTGCATGTTGACATTGTGGGCCCGCTACCCAGATCTCGTAAAGGCAACCGTTACATTATGACAGTTCAGTGCAGCTTTACAAAGTGGGCTGAAGCTTACCCTATTTCAAATCAGAGAGCTTGCACCTGTGCTAGGGTCCTGGTAAAACAATGGATATGCCGTTTTGGAGTACCGGATAGCCTGCACAGTGACCAGGGCCGAAATTTTGAATCTGAAGTTTTCAAGGAACTTTGCAGCATGTTACACATTAACAAAACAAGAACAACTGCTTATCACCCTGAAGGGAATGGTCAGATCGAGAACTTGCACAAAACACTGAAAAGTATGTTGAAAGCCAGGGTGGAGGATGAGCTAAAGTCTTGGGATGAACATTTGGACTATTGTATGATGGCCTATAGGAGTAGCGTTCATACCTCCACTGGACATACACCTTTTGAGCTAATGTTTGGGAGAGAAATGAGAATACCACTAGACATCATGGTGGGTGGGGTGAGAGACAATAATTGTTCTTACAGCGAATTTGTGGCAAACTTGCAAGAATATTTGGAGACGTCCTACAAAGATGTTAGAGAAAAATTGAATTTGGCCTAACGTAGACAGAAGGACACCTATGACAAAGGCATAAAGGATACTACATTTCAACCTGGGGACTTAGTATTACGTTATACTCCCCAGTTAAAGGTTGGGGAAGCTAGCAAGTTCCATAGGCAGTGGGAAGGACCTTAGGAAGTTGTCAAGAGACTGTCTGAAGTGACCTATCGTCTTCGAAAAATCGGGGTTCCATGCCGTCGATCTAAAGTGGTCCACTTCAACAACTTGAGACTGTACTTAAGGAAGCAGGAGAAAGCTGAGGAGAGCAAACAAGTCAGCAGAAAGCAGGGTGGGGCAACCGCCCCCACCCCATCCAAGGCTGGTAAGCAAGAGCCTAACTCAGATGGCTATCAAAGACTTGAGGACAGCGGAGATGAGTTTCCCCTAGAACATGATAACTTTGGGTATATTCAGTGTGATAATCCTCTTAAGAAAGGGGATGAAAGTTTTGCTGGTAAAGAGCAAAAGTCTGATGTCGAAAGTTGTGCTGGTGAAGAACAAGAGTCTGATGTCGAAAGTTGTGCTGGTGAAGAACCAGAGTCGGTCGAAAGTTGTGCTGGTGAAGAGCAAGAGTCTGATGTTGAGGATGCTGAGAACTCTGATCTAGAAAATGACACTGATGAGGAACAAGAGTCAGCGGCTTCTCAAAGACCAACACGAGTAAGGAGACCCCCCGACTGGTATGGAGAGTGGGTGGTCAATAGCCTACGACGTAATCCAGACCATCAGGTCTCAGTTATGAACAATCACAAGGAAAGAAGAAGAGAGAAGTTGGAAAGACTGAGACCTAAGCTTTTAGGTAGTTTTGAACATATTAGAAAGGACGGAGACAACCAACCCTACTTGAAATCATGTTTACTTCATTTGTTTAAATTTGTTTAAGACTTTGTTTAACACATTAGTGAGACCCCTTTTTAGGGGGAGATGGTGTAGTGAGTGGGATTCCTGCGTTTGTATAGTGAGTGGGATTCCTGTGTTACATAAAAGCACGAGGTCGACACAGGTCGGCGACATGTTGTACTTTTACGATATATATATATTATATATATATATATATATATATATATATATATATATATATATATATATATATATATATATATATATATATATATATATATATATATATATATTATATATATATATATATATATATATATATATTATCTATATTTACATGTTTGGGTCAAACATTGACATCTCTATAGTATCCATATGATTGGATGTAATATTGACATTTTTATTTATCTATATGCTTGGAACATGAGTATTGGTAATTTTATAATTTTGTAATTTTTTATATTTATATATATCTTTTATATTATGTAGATGTTTTATAGATATTTTATATATTTTTATGTATATTTTGTTTTGGAGAGTAGTTTTTACATGGGAATTCAGTTTCCCCCTACTACTATCCGTTACCATATGTATTTTATTTTTTGTTGTCATTTGGTAAAACGTATTATTAAACCTTAAACCTTAAACCTTAAACCATCAACTAGAACTAAATAAAAATAAAACACAGCGTATCAATAATATGCAAAAAAAAAAAAAAAACGTGTTAGGTTTAATCTAAAGATGGTTTTTGTGTACAGATTTATTTGTAACAATACCCAGCGAAATTTTTGGCGAGATAAAGGTAACTAGATCAGTGACATAACGATTTTTTGAAGAAGCTTACTTGGACAAACTCAAAAAGATGGATGCACACAATGAAAGGTATGCAGTGTGACCATTTTGGCCTCAAGGTCTAAATTACAACATAAATCAAAAGAAATAGAACCAAATGGAAAATGGTAACTCGTTACATAAACTTGGAACTCGAAGTATAACTAGGTCAACATTGGGACACAGCCAGCCATTGTATGGTTGGTTGATTTGATCTGCGGACATAGACACCAAGCAGTAACGAACACTATGGTGCCACATGCTAATTGCAATATATTTATATTTTGCAAAGTTGCTTTCAATACTTAGTCTAACAGTGCGAGGCATTCAATGAGAATGCTTTTTATTTCCGCGAAGCAAGCAAATTCAAGATGAGGCTTCTGTTGTTGTTGGTCTTTCTCTTGCAATGGAAGACTTTCTGTTGCCAAGGTACCCTGCAATAACTTAGATAGAAAATATGCATTTTACTGGACGTTAGTATGTTAGGCATTGCTCGCTGACTACACACAAGTTTATGACGGAGCTAGTTTTATAACTTTTATAAAACTGACAAATATTGTTAAAAAACTGAAATAGCGTAAATTTGTAGGCCGCTTACTTCGGGTTGACGTTGTTTTGGTCGTCAAGCATCTCCATTATCCAGTTTTTTTCCTGAACTTGTGAATTCCGGTTCCTCTCGTTGCACTCATCATTTGTTATTATCTTGGTAACCTTTGATCAATCACGCAATGAATCAAAAAGACGAAATGTTGTGTCGTTCAGTAATGTTCAGTGTTCAATGCTCAGTGTTCAAAATATTACGAACCTCATCAATCACATGTACAACTAAAATGTCTTAGTTAAATTTTAGAATCTGGAATCTTTGTCAAGGAAATTTAGAATCTGGATTTTTTGTCAAGGAAACTTTAAAAACTCTTGAAAAAGTGAGTGATTTATTAAGCATGGAAAGTTACGCCATTATTCATCACTTGAAGAGATATCCATTGATATGACAGTTATTAAATAATGAGATAAAAGAGAAATGAGACAACGTACGTACGCTACTGAAGTTTCTCGCATAAAAATTGGACACAACCCAGAATAGATTCTAAGAGTAGGGGCTGTAAAAAATGCCAATTTACAAGAGGAGGGGAGGCAGAGGTCGTTGAGATGCTATCCTAATTCTTTTAGCCGCTTTACTGGCGTTATTAAATTTGACATCGTCTGCGATGATATAGAAACCAGGTTCAAGAACACAATGGTGTCATGCTAATTGCAAGTTATTTATTGTTGTGCAACGCTGCCTTCATTAATTAGTCTAACAGTGCGGAGCATTCAGAGAGAATGGTTTTTATTTCTTCAAAGCAAGCAGATTCAAGATGAAGCTTCTGTTGGTAGTTGTTTTTCTCTTGAAATGGAAGACTTTCTGTTGTCAAGGTACCCGGCTGCAATGTGCTGGATGATAATGATGCACTTTAGTGCAAGAAGTTTGCATGTTAAGCATTGTTGACTGACATTTGATGACGAACCTAGTTTAGTTTAATATCATTTACTTTAACAAACTTGCATGAAACAAAGTGCCCTTGCCACTCTCTTTTGAGTCAACGCACTGGGCATGACATTTACCCTAGAATATCACTAGATACAGCAGTAGCAGTAGCAGCAGCATAAAGTGAGCACAGCGAAAATATCCAAAGAAACGTCTTGTCTAAGTGATTTGTCAAGCATTTGGAAAAAAAAAAACCAATTATTTTCTTTTTGGAAAAAACAAGTTCAATTACGTTTTCTTTTTTAACTTTCTGCCAAGATGCCCTGAAGATGGACAAATATTGTGTCCGAAAGCTTGGCAGGAAATTAAAAAAGAAAACGTAGTTGAACTTGTTTGTTCCAGATTATGTGTCCTACGTATACAAACACACCATTGAACTAATTCTTTTTATTTTCATTTCAATGTCAATATTATTTCCTAAATTTATACCTGTTTCAAAAACGCTGATGGTCGGAGATCTGAATCCGACATCTGAGACTAAATAAATATCTGCAAATTTTGATACATTCAAAGCCGAATGATATGATGTAATATTGGAATATAACTAAGCTATGAGGTTTTTGAAGCAGCAACAGCAGAAAGTGGACTTAACATCTAAAGGGGACTTTAATATCTAAAGAAGTGATCAAAACATTTCAAACAAATCAAATCACTTTCACTTTCATTTTCATTTTCATTTTCGATGTCAATATCAATATTATTTCCTAAAATTTATAACTGTTTCAAAAAACGTCAACAGTTGGGGATCTGAACATCTTAGACCGATTCAATACCTGGAAATTTTGATATATACAAGAATGATATGATGTAATATTGGAATATAAGTTATGAATTTGGTATTTTAATCACGCAACAGCAAAAATAAGATTCAGATTCTGATTGACCAGCATTAACGCGATCTCTGCTAAATGAGCTAATTAATTCTAGCTAAATTTATGGATTTTGACGAAAAAAGACACTTTCCAGTATTTTGTAATAGTAATGTATTTCCGTATCGTATGTGCGCTAATCCTTGAAATATTGTAACGAATCAAACATTTGTGAAGGACGAGAAAAATGCATTGGTTCTAGAGATGGATGGCTTCGGTAAAGGATTAAAATTATGGAAAACAACTTAACTTACTTTTCTGACTGAAATACGCCAAAGCATTATTTCAGCCATACTGACATATTCGAGCGTTACGTTACGGCGAAGTGCATTGTTTGATTTTATTGTTTAATTAAATGTACTGTTTCATTTTGTAACTAAATTTCCATTTCAAAACGTTGACTGTCTACGTTTCTTTTTAAACTAGTCAGTTATAATGCCTTTAAATACCATCAATTACCAATTCGATCCTAGATTCTTTTGTTATAACGACAGATGTGGAAGACATGTGTACATGTAGTGAGGAGACGGAATGTATAATCTCTAATTATTCTTCACTGAATCAAATAGACGAAAAGCCATGCCATTCAGTAGTGTTGAACTGCTTTTCATCTCTACTGGTGTTTTTGCGTGTATCCCTTGTCATGAAGCATGTTTTTAACAGTTTTAGTGAATGTTTTGATCAATTTTAAAAAACGCCTTTATTCTATTATATATTTGTCAGCAATTGTTTTCGACTTAAGTCTCTTAAAATGATTTTAAAATATACGTGTTTGTAACATGACCTTGAATTAGGACGTGCCACAACATGTCCACTAGACAGACAAATATTTACAATACACCAAGTGAGCTACACCAAGGAGAGCCTACTAAAGCCGCACCGCGACGCAGGATAAACGCTTTCTGGTTCTACTGGTTTTCTAAAGACCACCTCACACGTTGAGAAACTGCGCGAGGAAACGGCCACGCGAGGCATTTAGCTAAGATGATTTTTCTCTGCAGACTTTGCATCTTTGGCTACGCTAGGCCAAAAAATATAAAACAAAAAGTAGCACACGGCCGCGAGAAATTGCCTCGCGTGGCAGTTTCCTCACACATTTTCCTAACGTGTGCGGCGGGCTTATGTCGAACAGTGACAGAATACTCTACGAATAGTAACGTCATGATCAACTAACAGATTTCTATTTTCCTTCGATAACAACATAAATACGATCTGAATGACACAGTATACTGCTTCAATTTTAAATATCAAATACAAATTCAATTCAATTGAGTTTATGAAAAAAGGTTTTATTGAAAAAGTAAGAATACAAAACGTTTTCTAGTTGTTATCTGACATACTATGTTTTGAAAAAACTACTTCCGCATTTTGGCTCTTTGTTAGTTCTTTCTTTCTTTTCTACGAACAAAGGAGACACAAAATATGTGCATATTTGGTCTTGTTTTGAAATCAAAGAACAGCGGGTTGTATTCGAATCCGATGCACATCAATGCACAATGATGTCAAGCAGCTGTGGCAAATGAATTTCTCTTCTGATCATATTTTTTAATTGATATTTGCTTGTTAAATTCATAAGGTGAATTTGCTCCGACAAATTTGATACATTCACGTATCAATATTACAATTCTATTTACAATGTATTTAAATTAGTGTAGAAGCACAGAGAAAATGCGAAAAAATTATAAGTGCTTGGTATTCTGACGCTCTGTTTTCCGTAAAGTAACTAAAGATTAAAATAAGATTCAGATTCTGATTGACCAGCATTAACGCGATCTCTGCTAAATGAGCTAATTATAGCTGAATTTATGGATTTTGACGAAAAAAACACTTTCCAATATTTTGTAATGGTAATGTATTTCCGTATCGTATGTGCGCTAATCCTTGAAATATATTGTAACGAATCAAATTAACATCTGTGTAGGGCGAGAAAAATGCATTGGTTCTAGAAATGGATGGCTTCGGAAAAGGATTAAAATTATGGAAAACAACTTAACTTACTTTTCTGACTGAAATACGCCAAAGCATTATTTCAGCCATACTGACATATTCGAGCGTTACGTTACGGCGAAGTGCATTGTTTGATTTTATTGTTTAATTAAATGTACTGTTTCATTTTGTAACTAAATTTCCATTTCAAAACGTTGACTGTCTACGTTTCTTTTTAAACTAGTCAGTTATAATGCCTTTAAATACCATCAATTACCAATTCGATCCTAGATTCTTTTGTTATAACGACAGATGTGGAAGACATGTGTACATGTAGTGAGGAGACGGAATGTATAATCTCTAATTATTCTTCACTGAATCAAATAGACGAAAAGCCATGCCATTCAGTAGTGTTGAACTGCTTTTCATCTCTACTGGTGTTTTTGCGTGTATCCCTTGTCATGAAGCATGTTTTTAACAGTTTTAGTGAAGTTTTGATCAATTTTAAAAACGCCTTTATTCTATTATATATTCGTCAGCAATTGTTTTCGACTTAAGTCTCTTAAAATGATTTTAAAATATACGTGTTTGTAACATGACCTTGAATTAGGACGTGCCACAACATGTCCACTAGACAGACAAATATTTACAATACACCAAGTGAGCTACACCAAGGAGAGCCTACTAAAGCCGCACCGACGCAGGATAAACGCTTTCTGGTTCTACTGGTTTTCTAAAGACCACCTCACACGTTGAGAAACTGCGCGAGGAAACGGCCACGCGAGGCATTTAGCTAAGACGATTTTTCTCTGCAGACTTTGCATCTTTGGCTACGCTAGGCCAAAAATATAAAACAAAAAGTAGCACACGGCCGCGAGAAATTGCCTCGCGTGGCAGTTTCCTCACAGAGTTTCCCAACGTGTGCGGCGGGCTTAAGTCGAACAGTGACAGAAGTACTCTACGAATAGTAACGTCATGATCAACTAACAGATTTCTATTTTCCTTCGATAACAACATAAATACGATCTGAATGACACAGTATACTGCTTCAATTTTAAATATCAAATACAAATTCAATTCAATTGAGTTTATGAAAAAAGGTTTTATTGAAAAAGTAAGAATACAAAACGTTTTCTAGTTGTTATCTGACATACTATGTTTTGAAAAAAACTACTTCCGCATTTTGGCTCTTTGTTAGTTCTTTCTTTCTTTTCTACGAACAAAGGAGACACAAAATATGTGCATATTTGGTCTTGTTTTGAAATCAAAGAACAGCGGGTTGTATTCGAATCCGATGCACATCAATGCACAATGATGTCAAGCAGCTGTGGCAAATGAATTTCTCTTCTGATCATATTTTTTAATTGATATTTGCTTGTTAAATTCATAAGGTGAATTTGCTCCGACAAATTTGATACATTCACGTATCAATATTACAATTTTATTTACAATGTATTTAAGGTTGGTGCCTACTAATGGGAAGGTAATTTTTTTGGCCAAAAACCACATGGGTATCAAAGAACCCATCACAGGGAGCTAGAATCCAAGGAAAAAATTGGGGGTCACCGTGCATATTAATGAGTTACACGCCATCAAATGTTGCAAAATCTGCCTATTCTAGAGGCCAAAAGAAAAAATCATAAATACCCCATATTTTGAAAAAATGTCAAACTTTTTTTACTAAAACGTTTACAACACAATTCTCTTACTTGTCAATGCCATACGAAATATGAAAAAACAGAATAACAATTTTTTTCAATGACTTTTTACTAGTTTTAGACCTGTTTTGGCTCATGACTGCCAAATGAAAAGTTCAATTTTTGCAATCAAGTTTCAATTTTAAATTCATAAAAGTATTTTAAAATAGTAGGTTAGTCTCCACTTTACAATTTACAAAAATAAAAAATAGGGGTATCCGTGCGATTTAGAAAGTTATTTGCCGATAAACGCGCGAAAACTGATCAGAATTCGCGAAAATGATCAAAAATTCCCTAGCCCTCCCCGGAAAGTAGAGCGAATTATAATGCATTGTGGGGAATTTTCAAGATGGCGGCGAAAACAGATCGTTTCTGGTAGAAATGATAGTCAAAACAGCCGTTATAACCCAGGTTCTATTTATCAACTGTGAATTTCATTCAAACACAGGAGAGGCTAAATGGTTTTCCTTTAATTCTGTAAGTTTATTTTTTCAAAAAGTTGTAAAAAGGCCTTGCTTTTACGATTGCTTTACCGACAAAAATTCAGTGTTTTTGCATGCGCAGAAAGCAGTGCGCGCGGACAATAGTAGGCACCAACCTTAAATTAGTTAGACAAGGCGCATTTTCGAAAAATCAGATACCTGGAGGCATTTTGGGGTAGAGGCTGGTAACATAACTATTTTAAACCGATTTTTCATGCTGAATGCGAATATGACTGTTACCAAGACGTATTCTACAATCTTATACGTGTAAATGACGTATTTTGTGAATTGCTACAGTCATTTCTACTAACGGCTTTTTCATGTAATTCCAAAAGCTCCCAAACTCAAAAACAATTACTATAGCTGGAAAGAGCATATCAAAATCAGTAAAACTCTGCAGTTTGAAGGGTATCAGTTGAAAAATCAAGGAGATACGAATTTTCAAAAAAACGAAATTTTGTATGAAAACACTTACAGTTATGCAAGAGATACTAACAAATTTCGATTTTTGAAAATTCGTTTCTCCTTGAGTTTTCAACTGATATCCTTCAAACTTCACAGTTTTACTGATTTTGATATGCTCTTTCCAGCTATGGTAATTGTTTTTAAGTTTGGGAAATTTTGGAATTACATGTAAAAGCCGTAAGTATGAAATAACTGTAGCAATTCACAAAATACGTCATTTACACGTATAAGATTGCAGAGTACGTCTTGGTAACAGTCATATTCGGATTCAGCACGAAAAATTAGTTTAGAATAGTTATGTTACCAGCCTCTACCCCAAAATGCCTTCTGCACTTTTTGCGATCGACTTTTTTAGTTTTGCGCCTTGTCTAAGTGTAGAAGCACAGAGAAAATGCGAAAAAAAATTATAAGTGCTTGGTATTCTGACGCTCTGTTTTCCGTAAAGTAACTAAAGATATCAAATAGTGGGGGTTTTGAAGCGCAGGGAAATAGTTGTATAAAGAAAACTGTATTGTTAGTGAGTTTCTATAACTAATCAGTATTCTTTATATAAAGCATACTACTAATAGTCCTTCGAATAAAGCAGATTGAAAGACTTTATTAGTATGCTATATATAGAGAATACTAAGTAGTTATAGAAGCTCAATGGCAGTACTTGTTTTCTTTTGCCCTCACAATTTCCATGTGCTTCAAAGCCCTCACCACTTGACACCTTTAGTACTGTTACTCTATGGAATATAAAGCACCAAAATAGTAAGCGCTGATTGGGCGAGTGAGTGTGAGCATTTTCTAAAAATCTGAAAAGAGATGATTTTGTCCAGAAATATTGACCATTCATGAAGAAACGATTATCAAAATTTCAATTTAGGGGTTAGGGGCACTTTAAGAAATCGCACTAGGAACCTGACTTAGGGGTTGTTTATATGGAGGCGAGCCAGCCCGGTAAGCGGGCTAACTTCTTTTGTTCTCTGGCCCCCAGGGAAAAGAAAACAAAAAAAGTCAGCCCGCTTACCGGGCTGGCTCGCCTCCATATAAACAACTCCTTAGGTTTTGTATCGGCTCAGGTAGCGATTTAACATTTTTGGTAAAAAAAAAAAAAAAATACGCGCATTTTGACTCACTCAGTTCTTTGCGCCACGTTTCCTTGTAGAGTGGTTTTGTGAGATTGAAAACCTCACAGACACGGTATAACACGTTCACGGTCGGCAAATCGAATGTTTTTAATTACATCACAGTACGTACGACACGGTCATTTATCGTACGAAAACTGCTTTGTATAGACCGAATCGTGTTGCTATGTACGTTTCTACCCAATTTAAAACCTCTGAGAATAACTAATACGTTCTTTTTCTTTTGCATGTCGTTATCACGTGAAAGGTTTTTGGAGTAAAAGATCTTATTTCCAGAAATTTTGAATTAAGGTTGGTGCCTACTAATGGGAAGGTAATTTTTTTGGCCAAAAACCACATGGGTATCAAAGAGCCCATCATAGGAAGCTAGAATCCAAGGAAAAAATTGGGGGTCACCGTGCATATTAATGAGTTACACGCCATCAAATGTTGCAAAATCTGCCTATTCTTGAGGCCCAAAGAAAAAATCATAAATACCCCATATTTTGAAAAAATGTCAAACTTTTTTTACTAAAACGTTTACAACACAATTCTCTTACTTGTCGATGCCATACGAAATATGAAAAACCAGAATAACAATTTTTTTCAATGAATTTTTACTAGTTTTAGACCTGTTTTGGTTCATGACCGCCAAATGAAAAGTCCAATTTTTGCAATCAAGTTTCAATTTTAAATTCATAAAAATATTTTAAAATAGTAGGTTAATCTCCACTTTACAATTTACAGAAATAAAAAATAGGGGTATCCGTGCGATTTAGAAAGTTATTTGCAGATAAACGCGCGAAAACTGATCAGAATTCGCGAAAATGATCAAAAATTCCCTAGCCCTCCCCGGAAAGTAGAGCGAATTATAATGCATTGTGGGGAATTTTCAAGATGGCGGCGAAAACAGATCGTTTCTGGTAGAAATGATAGTCAAAACAGCCGTTATAACCCAGGTTCTATTTATCAACTGTGAATTTCATTCAAACACAGGAGAGGCTAAATGGTTTTCCTTTAATTCTGTAAGTTTATTTTTTCAAAAAGTTGTAAAAAGGCCTTGCTTTTACGATTGCTTTACCGACAAAAATTCAGTGTTTTTGCATGCGCAGAAAGCAGTGCGCGCGGACAATAGTAGGCACCAACCTTAAATTAGTTAGACAAGGCGCATTTTCGAAAAATCAGATACCTGGAGGCATTTTGGGGTAGAGGCTGGTAACATAACTATTTTAAACCGATTTTTCATGCTGAATGCGAATATGACTGTTACCAAGACGTATTCTACAATCTTATACGTGTAAATGACGTATTTTGTGAATTGCTACAGTCATTTCTACTAACGGCTTTTTCATGTAATTCCAAAAGCTCCCAAACTCAAAAACAATTACTATAGCTGGAAAGAGCATATCAAAATCAGTAAAACTCTGCAGTTTGAAGGGTATCAGTTGAAAAATCAAGGAGATACGAATTTTCAAAAAAACGAAATTTTGTATGAAAACACTTACAGTTATGCAAGAGATACTAACAAATTTCGATTTTTGAAAATTCGTTTCTCCTTGAGTTTTCAACTGATATCCTTCAAACTTCACAGTTTTACTGATTTTGATATGCTCTTTCCAGCTATGGTAATTGTTTTTAAGTTTGGGAAATTTTGGAATTACATGTAAAAGCCGTAAGTATGAAATAACTGTAGCAATTCACAAAATACGTCATTTACACGTATAAGATTGCAGAGTACGTCTTGGTAACAGTCATATTCGGATTCAGCACGAAAAATTAGTTTAGAATAGTTATGTTACCAGCCTCTACCCCAAAATGCCTTCTGCACTTTTTGCGATCGACTTTTTTAGTTTTGCGCCTTGTCTAAGTGTAGAAGCACAGAGAAAATGCGAAAAAAAATTATAAGTGCTTGGTATTCTGACGCTCTGTTTTCCGTAAAGTAACTAAAGATATCAAATAGTGGGGGTTTTGAAGCGCAGGGAAATAGTTGTATAAAGAAAACTGTATTGTTAGTGAGTTTCTATAACTAATCAGTATTTTTTATATAAAGCATACTACTAATAGTCCTTCGAATAAAGCAGATTGAAAGACTTTATTAGTATGCTATATATAGAGAATACTAAGTAGTTATAGAAGCTCAATGGCAGTACTTGTTTTCTTTTGCCCTCACAATTTCCATGTGCTTCAAAGCCCTCACCACTTGACACCTTTAGTACTGTTACTCTATGGAATATAAAGCACCAAAATAGTAAGCGCTGATTGGGCGAGTGAGTGTGAGCATTTTCTAAAAATCTGAAAAGAGATGATTTTGTCCAGAAATATTGACCATTCATGAAGAAACGATTATCAAAATTTCAATTTAGGGGTTAGGGGCACTTTAAGAAATCGCACTAGGAACCTGACTTAGGGGTTGTTTATATGGAGGCGAGCCAGCCCGGTAAGCGGGCTAACTTCTTTTGTTCTCTGGCCCCCAGGGAAAAGAAAACAAAAAAAGTCAGCCCGCTTACCGGGCTGGCTCGCCTCCATATAAACAACTCCTTAGGTTTTGTATCGGCTCAGGTAGCGATTTAACATTTTTGGTAAAAAAAAAAAAAAAATACGCGCATTTTGACTCACTCAGTTCTTTGCGCCACGTTTCCTTGTAGAGTGGTTTTGTGAGATTGAAAACCTCACAGACACGGTATAACACGTTCACGGTCGGCAAATCGAATGTTTTTAATTACATCACAGTACGTACGACACGGTCATTTATCGTACGAAAACTGCTTTGTATAGACCGAATCGTGTTGCTATGTACGTTTCTACCCAATTTAAAACCTCTGAGAATAACTAATACGTTCTTTTTCTTTTGCATGTCGTTATCACGTGAAAGGTTTTTGGAGTAAAAGATCTTATTTCCAGAAATTTTGAATTAAGTAAAACGTATTGACTTCACAACATATTACCGCTGATATCTAATTTTGAGCCGTCGCTCAATTCAGGGACACCGGGCCGTATCCTAACTAACTTTTATCGGATACTTCTAGAGTTTTGCCTGAAAGGTCTTCAGATAGTTATTTCAACGAATCTCAATATAAAAAAATAATAATAAATATTTAGCACAATCTACGTTGAAAACAAAAACTTACATGCATTTTCAAAACTGAAGTGAAAAACTGTATTCGGGATTAGTATTTTTCGTGAGTATTTAGTAAAACAAATTTCCAAGCCTTGTTGAAAAAAGGTGACTGTGTGGTAAATTGGCAAAAGGATTTATTTTATCACACGTTATATTTAATTAGTGATCATTCGAGCAAACGGTGCGCAAAATACAAAAACAATATACATATAAAGTATTCTGTCGACACATCATTTCAATAGAGTCATAAGCTCAAGTCTTGACCCTCGCTTTTTCGGCTTCTTAGCGCGATTACAGTAACGACTAGTGAAAAGCGAAATAACAGAGTGTTACTAGTAATCATGAGCCGTAACATGAAAACTGTGTAGTAGATCTTCAAGGTTTGTCAGTTCCAGGGTCGGATCCAAAATTATACTTCAAGAGGGGACGCAGCGTTATAGAATTAGGTAACCGTCCATAGGATTCAGAATATATTTTGGAAAAGAGGAGAGACGCGCATCCCCTGCCGCCCTCCTCTAATTCGGGGCACTGCTTTCTCGACAGTCATAACATTTGCCTATCCTACTCATACACCTAGAACGTCGGCATAAAAATAAACTATCGAAATATGACCGAAATAATAAAAAGGAATCTAACTAGTGCAATAAAGCAGTAGCTCATGTTTCTGTTGAAGAAAAAATGTTTCATGAAAGTAGCAAAAATAATATTTGTAACTTTTTATACTCCATTTCGCTGCGGCAAATTTGCTGGGCCGGGTCGATCGAGGGTATTTTATTTCATATATACCTGAATACCTCAGTTTCATTTGCATATAATTGTCTTTACTTTCTTTCAAAAAATATCACGTGGAAGGAAAAAGGAGATATGAAAATTGGTTTGGGTGGATTTTTACTGACACACACACAGAATAAAAAACCGAATTGCTGTATTTTTCTAAATTCTTGGGTTCATTCATAGGTCAAATTCGTATAGTTGATGGTCAAGTGAAAAATGAAGGACGCGTGGAAGTCTCTGTTAATGGTACATGGGGAACAGTTTGTGATGATGGCTGGGACCTTAGAGATGCCAATGTGGTATGTCGTGCGTTGGGTTTACCAAGTGCCACTCATGCACCGCACCGGGCAGCTTTTGGTCGTGGTACCGGACAGATATGGTTGGATTATGTCCACTGTCAAGGAAGTGAGGCAAGTCTCTTTGAATGCCAACACTGGGGAATAGGAAAGCATAACTGCTATCATGGTGAAGATGCTAGTGTTGTCTGTGGGTCACCACAATGTAAGTAACTAATAGCGGAGCCTTAACGCGATCGGAGCACCATACTTAAGAAAAAAAGGGTTAACCATGGAGTTGATTTTTTTTTATGGCTTACGACAGGAAGCCTACTTGTACGTCCGTCCTTCTGTCCATACATACATACGTTTGTCCGTGTAGATCGCGATGCTGATTGGCTGATTGCGTTTTGGCGCCAACATGACGCGTGTCGACACTTTGGCAACTGAACATTTACAAGTCTCCTTGCACTTTTAACTTACAAAACCTCGTAAAAATTTAGCGATTTTAATGGACATTAATCTGTGCCAATCTTGACGTTTTTAAGCAAAAAAAATCGTGCGTTTCAATTTTTCTCAGTGTCGTTTCAAAAACTGCTCGATAGACGAAGTACAGAGAATATTTTCAAAGCTGGATGACTTTTTAGTTGGATTTGTAGCTTCAAAAAACTTCTCCTAATAACTGAGTCATTGAGGATTGTGTATGCCTCGTTTCGTGAAGATGTCTTCAGTAGTACTGCTCAAACTGAATCCGCTCGGTAAAGTAGGAAATCAATAATCGTCTGAATTGAGTGTAAAACTAGGACTATGCTTCGAAAGACAACAAGGTCAAGGTAAAGACCCTGGGATAAGAAAATGTGATGTCAACAAGACTCTTTTACCTATTTAATAGATCTTGACTGTTTATTTGGAATAGATGACTTTGACAAAAAACTTTTCTGTACGTAGAACTGTGCCTAAGTTTGGACAAACACCCAAGTAATGACATTACGTTTTACAGTGAAATTTTTGCACCACTTTTAATAATGAATTTTTGAAAATATAACAATTTGATGTTGAACCGTTATTTCAGCCCCACTAATGTGTAAATACAACTCAAGTTGGAGTGTTTTTAAAATTAAAGAAAAAAATAAGAAAAAAATAAGAAATAGAAAAAGAAATAAAGAAGAAAAAGAAGAAAAAAAAGAAGAAGAGAAGAAGAAGAAGAAGAAGAAGAAGAAGAAGAAGAAGAAAAAAAGAAACAAAGAAAGGAAAGCATTTTGCATGCCAAACTTCATGACTTGTTGTTTTGAATTTTGATCTCTCTCTTGATTTCATCTAAAATATATAATTAAGTCTGAAGCTGCTTTGAGTCCTTCCATAAAAATTGACAATATATGTATAATTCCTTGTTTTCGTGTTATGATCAGTTAGCTGTTTTTATAATCATTTATCATTTTTATCCTGCGTTTTAACTGGCTGCTCTGCTGATCCAGCTAGAGCTGGCGATGAACCTTTAACTCTGATCTAAGACGAGACAGTTCATTCGCTGTAGTTTTTGTTTTATTATGTTTTAAGGACTTGTACACACGTCTAGTTCTAAGGTCTAAAAGGGGGTGACTATCTATTTGAGTAACTCTCTCTTTTAAAATGTCCTTTGAGACAGGCCTCAAACTCAAGGATTGGTGTTGGTACACAATCAGATTGGACGGCGCATTTTCCAATGTGACTGGTTGCACGTGAAAACATTGCCAATCATGGGAAACGGAGGCCAAATGAATTATGTCTGTTAGGATATTATTCCAGAGATGTCAAGGTTTAACTGTTTCTAGTTAGTTACGTGACACACTTCTAGACTTAAGTAGTGTAACTTGTTAATTGAAGGATGTTGAAATCTGTTCGGCTTTGAACCACTACTACAAAGTCAATTATAAAATTTGACTGAATATATCTGAATAAATATCTCAGTAATGAAAATATCACTGAGCTTGCAAGCCTTATAATTCTCAGGAGACTGAAGGGTAATAGTATATACAAACCCTAAAGCAAATGCTATAAATATTAAGCTTGATCTGACTATAATCTCTCTCTCAAAAAAAAAAAAAAAAGAAATGCGTGCGATCTTTGTTTTCCTATTACCACAGGAAGCCCAATTCATTTAAAACAAAAACGTCAAAACCAAAGTATACTAGCCGTTTCTAACAGAAAGTGAAGTGCTGCGAGCGATATAAAACGGGATGACTAACGCTTGATACAACACAACAAGTTTTTAGCCAATGTACAAGTACATTTTATTCAAATCTATCATAACTAACTGATTAAAGATTGCTTAGAAAAAGATGTACTTAATATATATCAATATCTGACACATTGTATTGCGATTTACACTACTGAAAGATGACAGAGAATCTGACAAAGAATTGTTGTTTTGGTGACAGAGAATCTGACAAAGAATTAATCTGAACTACTTGAGAGTACGTAGTCTGTGAATGAAGCAAAACTTCGATTCACCAGGAATTTTAGCGATATCATGTGGCTGTCCAAAAGAAATTTTACTTTTCTGAAGTGGAGAACATTCGAATACAACTAACACAGCGATCACTAACCAGTTTGTGACCTTGATGAATACTTCTACATGACATAAATAACATAACATAAAAGTGGATTTTGTATGATAAATTTCATTAACAATGACAACTTAGCTCGAATAGAAAGAGGCCTTAGTGAACTTGATCGTGAAATCGCGTGGTCCGAACCACAGGTGACCCGAGCTTGGGTGTGATTTACCGCTGATTATCCATTCCAATCATTCCAAGTATAAACACAGGAAGCCCATGTAGAGATTAGTGTCGCAGCAAGTCACGTGAAAAATCATCTTCATTTACGTCATTTACACGTATAAGATTGCAAAATATGTCTTGGTTACTGTCATATTCGGATTCTGCATAAAATATTTAGAATAGTTATGTTACAAGCCTCTACCCCAAAATGCCTTCTGCACTTTTTGCGATCGACTTTTTCAGTTTTTCGCCTAGTCTAGTTTACACGTAAACCGCCAGCCCTTAATTATAAATTATAGTCCAGGAAAATGGTGCAGCTTTAATGTGGAATTGCTCAAATTTGTGTAACAAGCATGAAATTTGGCACATTGATAGAGATTCATGTCCTGAGTAATTCTGGAGGTGAAGCCACGCCCAGAAATCAATTACATACTTATCGACATGTTTTGAAATTATTTATCTCAGAAACAGATAACGAGCAGTTTTTGAAACGACACCGGGCCCTAAAAAAATTAAAACGTCAGTCTTAAAATCTTAAAGGGGGACGACGATCAAAATCGCTTAAAATTGGAACTGGAGTATTTCTAGTTGAAGTAATTCAATGATGACAATAAATGCATATGAAGAACTACTTTTCTGCATTTAAAGCTCATTATCACCGAGAAATTTGGCTTTAAAAGTCAAGAGAACAATAGGTTTGAGTAAATGACGTCATTTGCGTACAATTCAGATGCTTATATATTTGATAATTTTGATCTCTCTCTTTTGAATATAAATAAAATATGTTGCTCTGTGATTATAGGAGACATAGCCATAGCCATAGCTAAGTTCAACCGAGTTTCAAGTCATTTTCAAATTCAGTATGATCGTCTTCCCACTTTAAAATCAATGCTATTAAATGTTTTATTTTTATCCTTTTACTTTCAATTTATCACGATTAGTAAATCTGGTGAACATTACAAACATAACCGGAGTGATCACAAGTCCTGGATATCCTCACTACATGCAACAGGCATATTATCAGTGGATATTCATACCTCACATACCAAGTACATGGGTTGCTGTCTACATTGAGGATCTTGATTTCATTCGTTATGATGGAGGGTAAGGGAAGTCTTCATTACCATCTCTTATGATGTCCTATTTTGTACACCATGAAACCTTATTTTTGTCGGTCCCGGATGTGTAAAAAACGCATTCGCGTTTCCCTAAGAGGTTCTACATATTTAGATGCCTTAAAAAAACAAGCGCGGGGGTGGGGGGGGGGGGGGGGGGGGGGTCATATTTTAAAGGACAATTTGTCTTATGTAGTCGGGGAACATGTCACTCCCATAGTCAGGTGTCGCAACTGGCATCGCATCACCAACTTCTTCACGCAAAAGGCTTCTGAATCAAGAAATAGCCACATCAGGGACCGGTCGTTATTCATCACCTGGGGGAGGGGGTCGGGGGTCGGAAGGTTTTTGTTACGACACAGTGAAATTCATTGGCGGTTGTAATTTTCATGATCCCCGCCCTACACAAAATTGGTAATTATCAATACCAATGTTAATACGTAGTCTTCGTTTTGATGGTAGTCAAACCATGAACCATGTTCTTTGAAGTTCAAATTGCACTCATAACCTTATCTTATCATCATAATCTATTTGAAATTAGTGCTGATACTGCATTAAAGGGAATTGTGAGGCCAAAATGAACAGATTGTCATTCCCCTCGCATCTTCTATGCGAAAAGCACAAATAACAATACAAACAAAACGGAGAGTTTAGGTATGACATGATAGCTCGAAAAGAAAGAAATCTCGCAATTTCGAACGAAAACAAAAGATTTCAGTGTTTGGCCTCTAGCACCTATAAGTGTTTGCAAATATGCAAACTAAATGCTTTCAGACATGCTCAAGTTAACAATTAATGTATCATGGAAAGTAATGTGCCCCCACATATTTGTAGGTAGAGCAAAGTATTCGCATTTGAAAGATGCATGTCAGATGTGCTTACGCGCGAATCGAATGTTCATTTTGACGATTTTTTGCCATTTTCTCAAAAACTTATCGACGTTTTTTTTGTTTACTTTTTCGATATGTTTTAGTTTTGATAAAAATACGCCGAAAAAGCCAAAAAAAATAAAAAAAATAAAAAATAGGATGGGTCGCGGTGCTAGATTTTCAGTTATAAGGCTTTGAATGCTGTTACGTGGCGTCCGCCATTTAAGCAATATAAGATAGATTTCTATGACTCTACAGGTAAAATAGAGCACGCGTGATGCTGGGAGAAACACGAGAAAAGTTTGGAAATCACGAGCCGTAGGCGATGATCAAAAATTTTCAAAACTTGTGCAAATATAAGCCAATCACATTTGTCGTACTTTTTTAATCAGTACGACTCAAGCGGTGTTTTTGAGAATAGTTTGACAACTTTCGAATTAAGGAATTCAGCACAAATTATCCCGAATAGACGAAAAGGCTAAATATTTCTTGCAGTTCTTCAAGATTTGGAAATGTTTACGTGCTTTCGATGAATCGACGGCAGCGTTCCACATACCAACAAGAGCCAAAATGGCTTCTCGCTCTAACCACTTTTTGGTATAAAGTGTTTGAATTTTTCTGTGAAGTTTTTCTCACCGGCGTTTGAGCCTTTGGGTTTCGAAAAGTGAAACTACTAGTTAGCTCAGTTGTGTGACATGAACCTGGGAGTGACGTGTCCAGCGTACATACATCAGCCCATAAGTCATAAAAGTCCATACTTAAGTGGATTATTTTGTGT
Organism: Telmatactis stephensoni; assembly: GCA_029948255.1. Taxonomy (NCBI): domain Eukaryota; kingdom Metazoa; phylum Cnidaria; class Anthozoa; order Actiniaria; family Isophelliidae; genus Telmatactis; species Telmatactis stephensoni. The sequence goes on from JALIZF010001736.1 coordinate 489,630, forward strand.
TTTTTCCCCTGTTTTTAAAGGAGATTCTATTTGATATACTTATGCTAAGGTATTTTGTTGACTTGAGGCACAAGGATATATTTGCAGTTGTGTGACACTGATAAACGAAATGTCAGGCAAAGGCCAAATTAAATATTCAGAGTGAAGTTTATATTTTTTGTTATCGATGAAAACAATTTTGAGAGGTAACCGAGAACAAGAAAACATCATTATAAACAAATGCGTTAGTAAAATGCATTGGGAAAACGCTTTTTAGTTCAATGATGGCCGTTTTCGGCGATCGCCTGTCTACTACTGATTCCCGGTACTGATTACTAATTTCTAAATTTAATCTAAAAAGCTTGTCTATAAAGCTAGTTAAGCTTAGAAGCGAATTACACAGAGAGTTGGCGACAAATCTCAGAAGCAAATGGACAAATTGTTCGACGTGAATCACACAAGTGTATGGCGTCACGAAAAAATGTCACATAAAAAGTCCTAAGACAGCTTTTGCAGACAACAGTTGAACACAATATGCAGAAAATAACTTACCTTTCTAAGCTACTTTATTCAATCAACATCTTCAGAGCTGATGAACGGGTACAACGGCCTAGCCTTGTCATCATGCACTGTATTTCTGGCGTTTAACTACGGGAAAGGACCTAAGAACACATAGAACATGTACCTGTTTTCCGAATTATGCCCGATGGCATATGGAAAAACGAAATCGGTAGTGATCGCGGCAGTTCGGAGAGATTTTGATTTTCCGGACAATAGGCGTAGATGTGCCGATACTACTTCGTACGTCTTCGAGTGTCTTCGTCTTATCTTGTTTTTTTTACGAGGGTGCGCAGTAAAGGGAAAATCATTTTCTGACCTACCGAACGATCGGTTTGCAATCCTCAGCTCTGGGCCCTTCGGGCCACAGCAATTATAATTGAAAGCCGTATTTTTGGTTTGAAAAAGTTGAAGTTTAAAAGAGGTTTACAGAATGAGGATTTTGCTGGAAAACGAGTAAGCTGTTAACTTAAATTATCTGTTGTTGTTCATCGATAGCTTGTGTTAAGACATCTCTACACTGGTGTAGTTTATACGAAGGATGAAAAAGTTGTCTCGAGACGACGGTCAGTTTTGGAAATCTTCTCCTGTCTTTGTAAGTAAGAAACAAAATTTTGTTCAATGAAAAATAATCCTAATTGAATTAAACTAATCTCAGGCGAAAAGAAAATTCCTGATGTGCATGAATCCTATAGTTCCTTCAAGTTTTTCCTGTAACTCAGGCTATAACAAACTGCAATTTGACTGGATTTAGACTGCCGTTGTTTGAAAGTACATGCTCATTCGAGTCATTTTCATTGAATATTTACACATTTTATATTGCTATTGTCCGACCATGAAGCTCAGTTTGTAAATTTAAACGAGACTGGAAAGATGGAAAGTCTTTTGTAGTTTAATTTTAAGTTTTGATTTTCCTTTACTAAAGTAAAATTTGCTGATATACTCATTCGTCAGAAAACCATACACCTTATTCCAAAATGGCGACAGCGGTGACAATCAGTAGAGTAAAACAAAAACAAAACATCAAATATCAAGGCTTATTTTTATGGTAAAGTAAAACACCGGCAAGACAAAATTAGCGACAAATTTCCTACAGATAAACTTAAACATGAATTGTGGACCTCGATGCCTCGCTTTCATGCTCTCTGCTGTCACTAGTGTCCGCCATTTTGGAATTAGGTGTATGTCTTTACCGGTGATATAGAGCATAGATTTTGGTGGTCTCTCAGCCAATCAGAACGTGTGTAATAATTGAGCTATATCATACATTGAAATAATTTATAACACAGGAAGCTCAATCAAATTTGATATCAGCGCGCGCGTGCAAAACATGCGCAAACGTTATGCGCACGAATACGCGAGCGCATTACCTTAAACCAAACCCTTCTTCCGAAAGCTCGAAGAAAAAAATCAAGCTCAGCGAGCCGATCCCTGATTTCCTTCATTAGTCAAATGTAAATCAGTAGATAAGAAAGTTTTTGTATGACGCCAAAGTAAATCGAAAATACAGTAACCTTGCAGTTACTTACCATTTCGGAGTAATTATAATTTACTGTTCTTTATAGACTAATAGCCGCCCGCATATGCAGTTGCTTTTATTCGTACTTTTATCAATACAACGGTGATTCTAACCAAAAATATCAAAAATGTAATGGTCAAAACAATCATATCAAATGGTTTTGGTTATAAACAATTGAATTGGCTGTTTCAACCAGGGACATTTTACAGTGTAAAGTACGTTGATGTTGGTCCGTTCACTCACCTTTCCCCTTTTCAGGGAACGCGGAGCAACTTAAACGTGGTGGGGCTAGATAAATTCAGGTTTATCGCTCCAAAAAAGGCTCATAGGGACGGACCATTTAATTTCTGATGGATTGGGGACTAGTTATATCAGTATGCTCGAATTTTATTTTCAAGCTTAACATGTGCTGCAAACAATTTGAATCGCAGAAACGTACCAAATTTGCCAACAAAGAATGTGGCAAAATTGATAAAGAAAGATCTTCCCAACCGTGTTTTGTAGCAAATGTGGGATAATGTAATACTTAGCCATTGTGTTACGCGACACTTTTCCATGCATTTCATACTCCCAGTGATTTTGTAGTCTATTAATAAGTTTGGCAAGGGGCTTTTTGTGACGTAGATTTCTTATGACAATTTTGTTATGGCTAGTTGTTGGACCTCGCAGGGGTAGGACCAACTGCACACAAAAATGTGCTAGCCTAGGCAATTATCCTAGATTTTATATTTCATCTCAGTTCTAGATTTGTAGGTTCGGAATAGTCCCAAGCCTTTACCAAATGGTTTTGTAGGTTTAGTACGTTAATGTGTGAAAGAATCTTAGTATATACTCCAGTTTTTACATTATGACGCAGTTATAGGGTGTGATTGAAATTAGAGCAAGATTGACATTTAGAAAGTAGAGTCCATAGTACAAATGAGACTCTATGATCAAGGTTGTGCAAGAAAGTTTTATTGGCCGGTCCAGATCTGAAGATTCTGGTGTGCACCTTGATTGGATAGGTCTGACAGTGTAACGTGAGTCTTGTTTGGGTTATGGCTCTCTACCTGTTACTAGAAATACCTGCGTAATCATCTTTGTAAGTTAGTTGGTGGCTAATGTTTGTCAGTTGTTAGTGGTTATCATATTTGTATATTGATCAAGATTTAAAGAAGCTTAAATACAAAGGCCCACAAATTAACAAAAGGTATGGATTGATGTTGCCGTCAAAGTGATCCCGGACTAGTTTCGTAACAATTGCAAGAGCGAAGCTCCTGCTCAAGAATTTTGTAAAAAAAGCTCGTAACCACCGTTTCTAAGTCGTTTTGGGAAGTTTATTTCTTCTGGGTCAGAGTTATATGATGCTGATTTTTCATGTCAGTCTTTATGTGGAGCCGTCTCAATTTCTTTCGGACATAGTTAGAATGGATTTTATTTTATATACGTATTTGCACAAACATTAAACCTTCAAACCATAGAAGCTGAGACCGAAATGAACTTCAGGAAATCAGATGATTTTGAAAGGATCAGTATTTGTTTAAATTGGTATATACCTTCACAGACTGGCAAATGCACTAAATGCAATTGTGAGCAATTAATAACTTGAATAATTTTTGATCTCAACAGGTCAAACAAACTCATTTTGTATGACGCTGACGAACGACAGCTTTTTCAAGCCTCCAACCAACAAAGGGGCAAATCAAGGCTTCTCTCAAAAATCACTAAGCTGCAAATGACATACAATTCATCTTTTTCAACTTCTCAAGGAAGAGGGTTTCGCATGCGCTATTTTCTAATAGGCATACCTTTTACAAATAGTGAGTATGATATGAAGAATTATATATTTTTTCTGTTGAAATTTGTACTATTTCTGAGTTTTCCTTCTTAAGGACGTTCGCGGGAAAATGCAAATAAATGAAAAATCGCTGCAATTTAGCATGTTGATAAATCATCATGAAACTCATCAATTAAGGCCAAAAAAATAGGGGGTCACCGTTAAATTTCGAGAGCTACATCGCTGAGAAGTTGGCCAATTTTGCACTTTGCAGAGCCTTCTTTACGAAGTATAAGACATAGTAAAAAAGGTACAAGAAGGCTTCTCCAACTATCCATCTGTTTTAAAAACGTTATTTAGATGCCGTATCAAAAAAGCAAGTTATTCTTTAGGCAACAACAAGTAATGGTCTCCAACAAAAATTGTCGCATTCTTTTGAATTCGTGGATCACAATTAGGCAGAAAATGTCGTATTTCGGTACGAAAAATAAATGTCGATTTTCTGAAAAACTAACAGGATGTTGATATTTAGTAGCTCTTCAAAATGAGAAAATAAAAAATGGGGGTCACCGTTAATTTTGAAGAGATATTTACCGTCAAAAACTGGATCCGTGGTGACCGTGACAAGCCAAGTCCATCGCCATATTGAAAACCGAGTGGAGACTGGGTTTCATGGGTTCCTTTTTTGTCTTTTTCTTTCTTTTTTCTGCGCTTTATAATATTTTTTTTCAACCTTGAATTTCAATTATTTTAATTATTCCTACAAACTTGAACAATTTTTTCTTCAAAAAAAGAATAATAGAAATTATCGGAAAAAAATATTGTTTTACGGCCGCCATCTTGGATTTAGTTGAGCGCGCGCGCTAGCCTGCGCAGTAAAAGTGCGCGTGAACAATGCCCGCGAACGTCCTTAAGTGGCGGGAAAAAAATCGGCTTTCAGGCTAGACTAGTTGGAACCCATTTTACCGCTATCTGCTGTGTGAAATAATCCAATATTTTTTTATGGCTGAATTATTGACGTAAATCTTTTTTAAAATAAACTCATTACTAAAATATACTATAACATGCACTCACCCATTTTTGAATTTAAACTTTAGATTCTTGTAACAGTGACTGGCATGTCTCATTTGACCAATGGGGCCCTGGCAGAATCAATGTAACATGGGACCCCTTACTAGTTAATTCCAATGTTGTCAATGGAAGTGATTACACATATCTAGTAATGTTCAACAATACAGAAAATGAACTTCAAAACTTTACTATATCGGATAAAACGTCAATCACTTTGACTCACCTACATCCAAACACATTGTACCAATTTCAAGTGGTTGGTTTCCATTCAAAGAACGTCAGTTCTATCGCCGTGTACAGCTGCGTGGAAACGATTACAACAGACGACGGTAAGTCCGTTCTACTCAAAGCTATAACATGTCTGCCTAGAATCTTGGACTCATATCTATTTGTGTGGGCGTTGATGTATGTCATGCCAAGGATGTTTGAATCAGGAACCTTCGACAAGAAGCTATACTCTGTCGCATATTGGTCCCGCTAGACGTCTGCGTCCAACAAGTCGGACTATTTTCAGCTTCAATTCGTACTTGCTATAATACAGGGCGCATAATAATTTGCGAGAACTCGTGGCCGTCGTCTTCAACTTCATACGTCTTTCGAATAGGAACTTCCATATCTCATATTGGTCGCTTAAACTATTCTGTCTGCACCTGCCGAATCATTTCCTTTTAAAGCGTGTTCCTTTCCGTGCAAACCAAACCAAACTAACAAACAAACAACAAACAAACAAACAAAGAAACAACAACAACAACAACAAAAAAGAACCGAGGTTTCAAATAGTTACTAAAAACTATATTACCAGACCAGAAAAAAAATCTTTCACACGAAAGCTAATTATCAAAAACAAAAGGAAGCCTTCTTTGACGGCATTACTGGAAAGATGATTAAATTAGATTATTTTATATTTTGATTAATATATCTTGATAAGCATTAATTTGGAATTTTTTCAATCAGTTCAGTGGCGTCTCGCCGATGGAAAATTACCAAACGAAGGTAGAGTAGAAGTCTTTTATCATGGTGTCTGGGGATCTATTTGTACAAATTGGTGGGATCTCAACGATGCGAAAGTGGTCTGTCGGTCTATGGGATTGCCACCTGCAACATATGCACTTGGTTATAACAACGAATTTCAGGGAAGTTACTCTTGGAATACCAAAGTTTGGTTGACTAACTTGCACTGTACAGGACATGAACTGAGTTTGTTAGATTGCCCTCATCCAGGACTAGGAGCAATATCATACTATTGGTGTAGGTATTCTTACTACCGAGCAGCTGTTGTCTGTGGTCATCCATCAGGTACATTGACTTGCCAGCCTTAACTCAATACTCATCATGGCTATGTCTGGTCTTTTCAGTTAATAATATGATTGTGTTAATATTTGAATGTGTTTCTCTTTACATTCTGAAGCTTACAAAGTCGACATTACGAACATGACTGGAGTGATCACAAGTCCTGGATATCCAAACTACATGCGACAGGCCAACTATCATTGGACATTCACACCTCACATACCAAGTACATGGGTTGCTGTCTACTTTGAGGATCTTGATTTAAATCGTCGTTATGGAGGGTAAGGGAAGCGTTCAACCTACTTTTTCTGTACAAAGCTAATCAATTCCCTGCATGGGATCGCGTTTCGTATGATCGATGTTCCTTTTTGTTCAGTCCATCTTTATGTACTGTTGCATCCAAAATACTGCTTTAAGCTAGTAAATGTATCACAATATTCAACGTCCAATGCAGTTGTAATTGCTGACTTAGAGAATTTTGATGTCAACAGGTTGAGTAATCTCACATTGTATGACGCTGATGGACGTCAGTTTTTTCAAGCCTTGAATCAACAAAAGAGCAAATCAAGGATTTTCTCCAAAATCACCAAGCTACAAATGACGTATATGTCATCTTATTCAACTTCTGGAGGAAGAGGATTTCGCATGCGATACTTTTTAATTGACGCACCTTTTACGAATGGTGAGCGCATTAATGTTGAATGTTGAATATTTTTCTTTCCGTATTTTATCAAGCGAATAGCACAAATAATATATTAATGAAGTCACAGCTAATTGGTCCAATTTATACCAGAGGCAATTTCATCGTCACTGACGTGTTATTTGTCTTAGACAAACAACCAAGCTAAAGTAAATTCAGCAATAAACATTGTCAAAGACCAATATTTTTTACCTAAATTATCGGTATAGAAACAGTTGTCTTTTGGACCTCTCTTCGCTAGATATCATACGTCTATAGGACGATCCGTGTTCTAGTTTTAATTGGCCATTGACGAACTTTAAAAGATATACTGTTGTGTTCACTACAATGTAATTTTTGATTCATACTTTAGATTCTTGTAACAGTGACTGGCATGTTTCATTTGACCAATGGGGCCCTGGCAGAATCAACGTAACATGGGACTCCTTACCAGTGAATTCCAAGGGTGTCACTGGAAGGGATTCTACATATCTTGTAATGTTCAACAATACAGAAAATGGACAGCAAAACTTTACTCTATCTGCTAAAACGTCAATCACTTTGACTCACCTACATCCAAACACATTGTACAAATTTCAAGTGGTTGGTTTCCATTCAAGAAACTTCAGTTCTATCACCGTGTACAGCTGCGTGGAAAAGATAACAACAGACAAGGGTAAGTTGGTTCTAATCAGAGCTACAACATGCCTGTGTAACTCAAAATCTTAGACTCGTATCTGATTTTGAAGACATCGTCTCTACGTTCATACCTCCTTCAAATAGGAGCTTCCAAATATAGCATATTAGCCCCTGTATATCTAGTATTCTGTCTGCACCTGCTAAAGCGCTTTCTTATAACTATTTCCAAGCAAATAATAAAAACATCCCTGAAGTATCAAATTATCCCCTAAACCCTCTTTTAAGACTCCAGACGAAAGAAAAAGATCTTCATATGAAAGCTAGGCGACAAAACCAAAAAGAAGCCTTCCCTTTACGTAATTACTTGAAAGAAGATGACAAATTCAGTTTTTTCATGTTTGATCATCAATATATCTTCATAAGCATTAATTTGGAATTTTTTCAATCAGTTCAGTGGCGTCTCGCCGATGGAAAATTACCAAACGAAGGTAGAGTAGAAGTCTTTTATCATGGTGTCTGGGGATCTATTTGTACAAATTGGTGGGATCTCAACGATGCGAAAGTGGTCTGTCGGTCTATGGGATTGCCACCTGCAACATATGCACTTGGTTATAACAACGAATTTCAGGGAAGTTACTCTTGGAATACCAAAGTTTGGTTGACTAACTTGCACTGTACAGGACATGAACTGAGTTTGTTAGATTGCCCTCATCCAGGACTAGGAGCAATATCATACTATTGGTGTAGGTATTCTTACTACCGAGCAGCTGTTGTCTGTGGTCATCCATCAGGTACATTGACTTGCCAACCTTATCTCAATACTCTTCATGGCTATGTCTGGTCTTTTCAGTTAATAATATGATTGTGTTAATATTTGAATGTGTTTCTCTTTACATTCTGAAGCTTACAAAGTCGACATTACGAACATGACTGGAGTGATCACAAGTCCTGGATATCCAAACTACATGCGACAGGCCAACTATCATTGGACATTCACACCTCACATACCAAGTACATGGGTTGCTTTTTACTTTGAGGATCTTGATTTAAATCGTCATTATGGAGGGTAAGGGAAGCGTTCGCCAACCTATTTTTTTCTGTACAAAGCTAATCAATTCCCTGCATGGGATCGCGTTTCGTATGATCGATGTTCCTTTTTGTTCAGTCCATCTTTATGTACTGTTGCATCCAAAATACTGCTTTAAGCTAGTAAATGTATCACAATCTTCAACGTCCAATGCAGTTGTAATTGCTGACTTAGAGAATTTTGATGTCAACAGGTTGAGTAATCTCACATTGTATGACGCTGATGGACGTCAGTTTTTTCAAGCCTTGAATCAACAAAAGAGCAAATCAAGGATTTTCTCCAAAATCACCAAGCTACAAATGACGTATATGTCATCTTATTCAACTTCTGGAGGAAGAGGATTTCGCATGCGATACTTTTTAATTGACGCACCTTTTACGAATGGTGAGCGCATTAATGTTGAATATTTTTCTTTCCGTATTTTATCAAGCGAATAGCACAAATAATATATTAATGAAGTCACAGCTAATTGGTCCAATTTATACCAGAGGCAATTTCATCGTCACTGACGTGTTATTTGTCTTAGACAAACAACCAAGCTAAAGTAAATTCAGCAATAAACATTGTCAAAGACCAATATTTTTAACCTAAACTATCGGTATAGAAACAGTTGTCTTTTGGACCTCTCTTCGCTAGATATCATACGTCTATAGGAAGATCCGTGTTCTAGTTTTAATTGGCCATTGACGAACTTTAAAAGATATACTGTTGTGTTCACTACAATGTAATTTTTGATTCATACTTTAGATTCTTGTAACAGTGACTGGCATGTTTCATTTGACCAATGGGGCCCTGGCAGAATCAACGTAACATGGGACTCCTTACCAGTGAATTCCAAGGGTGTCACTGGAAGGGATTCTACATATCTTGTAATGTTCAACAATACAGAAAATGGACAGCAAAACTTTACTCTATCTGCTAAAACGTCAATCACTTTGACTCACCTACATCCAAACACATTGTACAAATTTCAAGTGGTTGGTTTCCATTCAAGAAACTTCAGTTCTATCACCGTGTACAGCTGCGTGGAAAAGATAACAACAGACAAGGGTAAGTTGGTTCTAATCAGAGCTACAACATGCCTGTGTAACTCAAAATCTTAGACTCGTATCTGATTTTGAAGACATCGTCTCTACGTTCATACCTCCTTCAAATAGGAGCTTCCAAATATAGCATATTGGCCCCTGTATATCTAGTATTCTGTCTGCACCTGCCAAAGCGCTTTCTTATAACTATTTCCAAGCAAATAATAAAAATGATAAAAATTTGAAGTATCAAATTATCCCCTAAACCCTCTTTTATGACTCCAGACGAAAGAAAAAGATCTTCATATGAAAGCTAGGCGACAAAACCAAAAAGAAGCCTTCCCTTTACGTAATTACTTGAAAGATGATGACAAATTCAGTTTTTTCATGTTTGATCATCAATATATCTTCATAAGCATTAATTTGGAATTTTTTCAATCAGTTCAGTGGCGTCTCGCCGATGGAAAATTACCAAACGAAGGTAGAGTAGAAGTCTTTTATCATGGTGTCTGGGGATCTATTTGTACAAATTGGTGGGATCTCAACGATGCGAAAGTGGTCTGTCGGTCTATGGGATTGCCACCTGCAACATATGCACTTGGTTATAACAACGAATTTCAGGGAAGTTACTCTTGGAACACCAAAGTTTGGTTGACTAACTTGCACTGTACAGGACATGAACTGAGTTTGTTAGATTGTCCTCATCCAGGACTAGGAATCGTACCATACTATTGGTGTAGGTATTCTTACTACCGAGCAGCTGTTGTCTGTGGTCATCCATCAGGTACATTGACTTGCCAACCTTATCTCAATACTCTTCATGGCTATGTCTGGTCTTTTCAGTTAATAATATGATTGTGTTAATATTTGAATGTGTTTCTCTTTACATTCTGAAGCTTACAAAGTCGACATTACGAACATGACTGGAGTGATCACAAGCCCTGGATATCCAAACTACATGCGACAGGCCAACTATCATTGGACATTCACACCTCACATACCAAGTACATGGGTTGCTTTTTACTTTGAGGATCTTGATTTAAATCGTCATTATGGAGGGTAAGGGAAGCGTTCGCCAACCTATTTTTTTCTGTACAAAGCTAATCAATTCCCTGCATGGGATCGCGTTTCGTATGATCGATGTTCCTTTTTGTTCAGTCCATCTTTATGTACTGTTGCATCCAAAATACTGCTTTAAGCTAGTAAATGTATCACAATCTTCAACGTCCAATGCAGTTGTAATTGCTGACTTAGAGAATTTTGATGTCAACAGGTTGAGTAATCTCACATTGTATGACGCTGATGGACGTCAGTTTTTTCAAGCCTTGAATCAACAAAAGAGCAAATCAAGGATTTTCTCCAAAATCACCAAGCTACAAATGACGTATATGTCATCTTATTCAACTTCTGGAGGAAGAGGATTTCGCATGCGATACTTTTTAATTGACGCACCTTTTACGAATGGTGAGCGCATTAATGTTGAATATTTTTCTTTCCGTATTTTATCAAGCGAATAGCACAAATAATATATTAATGAAGTCACAGCTAATTGGTCCAATTTATACCAGAGGCAATTTCATCGTCACTGACGTGTTATTTGTCTTAGACAAACAACCAAGCTAAAGTAAATTCAGCAATAAACATTGTCAAAGACCAATATTTTTAACCTAAACTATCGGTATAGAAACAGTTGTCTTTTGGACCTCTCTTCGCTAGATATCATACGTCTATAGGAAGATCCGTGTTCTAGTTTTAATTGGCCATTGACGAACTTTAAAAGATATACTGTTGTGTTCACTACAATGTAATTTTTGATTCATACTTTAGATTCTTGTAACAGTGACTGGCATGTTTCATTTGACCAATGGGGCCCTGGCAGAATCAACGTAACATGGGACTCCTTACCAGTGAATTCCAAGGGTGTCACTGGAAGGGATTCTACATATCTTGTAATGTTCAACAATACAGAAAATGGACAGCAAAACTTTACTCTATCTGCTAAAACGTCAATCACTTTGACTCACCTACATCCAAACACATTGTACAAATTTCAAGTGGTTGGTTTCCATTCAAGAAACTTCAGTTCTATCACCGTGTACAGCTGCGTGGAAAAGATAACAACAGACAAGGGTAAGTTGGTTCTAATCAGAGCTACAACATGCCTGTGTAACTCAAAATCTTAGACTCGTATCTGATTTTGAAGACATCGTCTCTACGTTCATACCTCCTTCAAATAGGAGCTTCCAAATATAGCATATTGGCCCCTGTATATCTAGTATTCTGTCTGCACCTGCTAAAGCGCTTTCTTATAACTATTTCCAAGCAAATAATAAAAATGATAAAAATTTGAAGTATCAAATTATCCCCTAAACCCTCTTTTATGACTCCAGACGAAAGAAAAAGATCTTCATATGAAAGCTAGGACGAACAAAACCAAAAAGAAGCCTTCCCTTTGCGTAATTACTTGAAAGAAGATGACAAATTCATTTTTTTCATGTTTGATCATCAATATATCTTCATAAGCATTAATTTGGAATTTTTTCAATCAGTTCAGTGGCGTCTCGCCGATGGAAAATTACCAAACGAAGGTAGAGTAGAAGTCTTTTATCATGGTGTCTGGGGATCTATTTGTACAAATTGGTGGGATCTCAACGATGCGAAAGTGGTCTGTCGGTCTATGGGATTGCCACCTGCAACATATGCACTTGGTTATAACAACGAATTTCAGGGAAGTTACTCTTGGAATACCAAAGTTTGGTTGACTAACTTGCACTGTACAGGACATGAACTGAGTTTGTTAGATTGCCCTCATCCAGGACTAGGAGCAATATCATACTATTGGTGTAGGTATTCTTACTACCGAGCAGCTGTTGTCTGTGGTCATCCATCAGGTACATTGACTTGCCAACCTTATCTCAATACTCTTCATGGCTATGTCTGGTCTTTTCAGTTAATAATATGATTGTGTTAATATTTGAATGTGTTTCTCTTTACATTCTGAAGCTTACAAAGTCGACATTACGAACATGACTGGAGTGATCACAAGCCCTGGATATCCAAACTACATGCGACAGGCCAACTATCATTGGACATTCACACCTCACATACCAAGCACATGGGTTGCTGTCTACTTTGAGGATCTTGATTTAAATCGTCGTTATGGAGGGTAAGGGAAGCGTTCGTCAACCTACTTTTTCTGTACAAAGCTAATCAATTCCCTGCATGGGATCGCGTTTCGTATGATCGATGTTCCTTTTTGTTCAGTCCATCTTTATGTACTGTTGCATCCAAAATACTGCTTTAAGCTAGTAAATGTATCACAATCTTCAACGTCCAATGCAGTTGTAATTGCTGACTTAGAGAATTTTGATGTCAACAGGTTGAGTAATCTCACATTGTATGACGCTGATGGACGTCAGTTTTTTCAAGCCTTGAATCAACAAAAGAGCAAATCAAGGATTTTCTCCAAAATCACCAAGCTACAAATGACGTATATGTCATCTTATTCAACTTCTAGGAGGAAGAGGATTTCGCATGCGATACTTTTTAATTGACGCACCTTTTACGAATGGTGAGCGCATTAATGTTGAATATTTTTCTTTCCGTATTTTATCAAGCGAATAGCACAAATAATATATTAATGAAGTCACAGCTAATTGGTCCAATTTATACCAGAGGCAATTTCATCGTCACTGACGTGTTATTTGTCTTAGACAAACAACCAAGCTAAAGTAAATTCAGCAATAAACATTGTCAAAGACCAATATTTTTAACCTAAATTATCGGTATAGAAACAGTTGTCTTTTGGACCTCTCTTCGCTAGATATCATACGTCTATAGGACGATCCGTGTTCTAGTTTTAATTGGCCATTGACGAACTTTAAAAGATATACTGTTGTGTTCACTACAATGTAATTTTTGATTCATACTTTAGATTCTTGTAACAGTGACTGGCATGTTTCATTTGACCAATGGGGCCCTGGCAGAATCAACGTAACATGGGACTCCTTACCAGTGAATTCCAAGGGTGTCACTGGAAGGGATTCTACATATCTTGTAATGTTCAACAATACAGAAAATGGACAGCAAAACTTTACTCTATCTGCTAAAACGTCAATCACTTTGACTCACCTACATCCAAACACATTGTACAAATTTCAAGTGGTTGGTTTCCATTCAAGAAACGTCAGTTCTATCACCGTGTACAGCTGCGTGGAAAAGATAACTACAGACGAGGGTAAGTTGGTTCTAATCAGAGCTACAACATGCCTGTCTAACTCAAAATCTTAGACTCGTATCTGATTTTGAAGACATCGTCTCTACGTTCATACCTCCTTCAAATAGGAGCTTCCAAATATAGCATATTGGCCCCTGTATATCTAGTATTCTGTCTGCACCTGCCAAAGCGCTTTCTTATAACTATTTCCAAGCAAATAATAAAAACATCCCTGAAGTATCAAATTATCCCCTAAACCCTCTTTTATGACTCCAGACGAAAGAAAAAGATCTTCATATGAAAGCTAGGCGACAAAACCAAAAAGAAGCCTTCCCTTTACGTAATTACTTGAAAGAAGATGACAAATTCAGTTTTTTCATGTTTGATCATCAATATATCTTCATAAGCATTAATTTGGAATTTTTTCAATCAGTTCAGTGGCGTCTCGCCGATGGAAAATTACCAAACGAAGGTAGAGTAGAAGTCTTTTATCATGGTGTCTGGGGATCTATTTGTACAAATTGGTGGGATCTCAACGATGCGAAAGTGGTCTGTCGGTCTATGGGATTGCCACCTGCAACATATGCACTTGGTTATAACAACGAATTTCAGGGAAGTTACTCTTGGAATACCAAAGTTTGGTTGACTAACTTGCACTGTACAGGACATGAACTGAGTTTGTTAGATTGCCCTCATCCAGGACTAGGAACAATATCATACTATCGGTGTAGGTATTCTTACTACCGAGCAGCTGTTGTCTGTGGTCATCCATCAGGTACATTGACTTGCCAACCTTATCTCAATACTCTTCATGGCTATGTCTGGTCTTTTCAGTTAATAATATGATTGTGTTAATATTTGAATGTGTTTCTCTTTACATTCTGAAGCTTACAAAGTCGACATTACGAACATGACTGGAGTGATCACAAGCCCTGGATATCCAAACTACATGCGACAGGCCAACTATCATTGGACATTCACACCTCACATACCAAGCACATGGGTTGCTGTCTACTTTGAGGATCTTGATTTAAATCGTCGTTATGGAGGGTAAGGGAAGCGTTCGTCAACCTACTTTTTCTGTACAAAGCTAATCAATTCCCTGCATGGGATCGCGTTTCGTATGATCGATGTTCCTTTTTGTTCAGTCCATCTTTATGTACTGTTGCATCCAAAATACTGCTTTAAGCTAGTAAATGTATCACAATCTTCAACGTCCAATGAATGCAGTTGTAATTGCTGACTTAGAGAATTTTGATGTCAACAGGTTGAGTAATCTCACATTGTATGACGCTGATGGACGTCAGTTTTTTCAAGCCTTGAATCAACAAAAGAGCAAATCAAGGATTTTCTCCAAAATCACCAAGCTACAAATGACGTATATGTCATCTTATTCAACTTCTAGAGGAAGAGGATTTCGCATGCGATACTTTTTAATTGACGCACCTTTTACGAATGGTGAGCGCATTAATGTTGAATATTTTTCTTTCCGTATTTTATCAAGCGAATAGCACAAATAATATATTAATGAAGTCACAGCTAATTGGTCCAATTTATACCAGAGGCAATTTCATCGTCACTGACGTGTTATTTGTCTTAGACAAACAACCAAGCTAAAGTAAATTCAGCAATAAACATTGTCAAAGACCAATATTTTTAACCTAAATTATCGGTATAGAAACAGTTGTCTTTTGGACCTCTCTTCGCTAGATATCATACGTCTATAGGACGATCCGTGTTCTAGTTTTAATTGGCCATTGACGAACTTTAAAAGATATACTGTTGTGTTCACTACAATGTAATTTTTGATTCATACTTTAGATTCTTGTAACAGTGACTGGCATGTTTCATTTGACCAATGGGGCCCTGGCAGAATCAACGTAACATGGGACTCCTTACCAGTGAATTCCAAGGGTGTCACTGGAAGGGATTCTACATATCTTGTAATGTTCAACAATACAGAAAATGGACAGCAAAACTTTACTCTATCTGCTAAAACGTCAATCACTTTGACTCACCTACATCCAAACACATTGTACAAATTTCAAGTGGTTGGTTTCCATTCAAGAAACTTCAGTTCTATCACCGTGTACAGCTGCGTGGAAAAGATAACTACAGACGAGGGTAAGTTGGTTCTAATCAGAGCTACAACATGCCTGTCTAACTCAAAATCTTAGACTCGTATCTGATTTTGAAGACATCGTCTCTACGTTCATACCTCCTTCAAATAGGAGCTTCCAAATATAGCATATTGGCCCCTGTATATCTAGTATTCTGTCTGCACCTGCTAAAGCGCTTTCTTATAACTATTTCCAAGCAAATAATAAAAACATCCCTGAAGTATCAAATTATCCCCTAAACCCTCTTTTAAGACTCCAGACGAAAGAAAAAGATCTTCATATGAAAGCTAGGCGACAAAACCAAAAAGAAGCCTTCCCTTTACGTAATTACTTGAAAGAAGATGACAAATTCAGTTTTTTCATGTTTGATCATCAATATATCTTCATAAGCATTAATTTGGAATTTTTTCAATCAGTTCAGTGGCGTCTCGCCGATGGAAAATTACCAAACGAAGGTAGAGTAGAAGTCTTTTATCATGGTGTCTGGGGATCTATTTGTACAAATTGGTGGGATCTCAACGATGCGAAAGTGGTCTGTCGGTCTATGGGATTGCCACCTGCAACATATGCACTTGGTTATAACAACGAATTTCAGGGAAGTTACTCTTGGAATACCAAAGTTTGGTTGACTAACTTGCACTGTACAGGACATGAACTGAGTTTGTTAGATTGCCCTCATCCAGGACTAGGAGCAATATCATACTATTGGTGTAGGTATTCTTACTACCGAGCAGCTGTTGTCTGTGGTCATCCATCAGGTACATTGACTTGCCAACCTTATCTCAATACTCTTCATGGCTATGTCTGGTCTTTTCAGTTAATAATATGATTGTGTTAATATTTGAATGTGTTTCTCTTTACATTCTGAAGCTTACAAAGTCGACATTACGAACATGACTGGAGTGATCACAAGCCCTGGATATCCAAACTACATGCGACAGGCCAACTATCATTGGACATTCACACCTCACATACCAAGTACATGGGTTGCTGTCTACTTTGAGGATCTTGATTTAAATCGTCGTTATGGAGGGTAAGGGAAGCGTTCGTCAACCTACTTTTTCTGTACAAAGCTAATCAATTCCCTGCATGGGATCGCGTTTCGTATGATCGATGTTCCTTTTTGTTCAGTCCATCTTTATGTACTGTTGCATCCAAAATACTGCTTTAAGCTAGTAAATGTATCACAATCTTCAACGTCCAATGCAGTTGTAATTGCTGACTTAGAGAATTTTGATGTCAACAGGTTGAGTAATCTCACATTGTATGACGCTGATGGACGTCAGTTTTTTCAAGCCTTGAATCAACAAAAGAGCAAATCAAGGATTTTCTCCAAAATCACCAAGCTACAAATGACGTATATGTCATCTTATTCAACTTCTAGAGGAAGAGGATTTCGCATGCGATACTTTTTAATTGACGCACCTTTTACGAATGGTGAGCGCATTAATGTTGAATGTTGAATATTTTTCTTTCCGTATTTTATCAAGCGAATAGCACAAATAATATATTAATGAGGTCATAGCTAATTGGTCCAATTTATACCAGAGGCAATTTCATCGTCACTGACGTGTTATTTGTCTTAGACAAACAACCAAGCTAAAGTACATTCAGCAATAAACATTGTCAAAGACCAATATTTTTTACCTAAATTATCGGTATAGAAACAGTTGTCTTTTGGACCTCTCTTCGCTAGATATCATACGTCTATAGGACGATCCGTGTTCTAGTTTTAATTGGCCATTGACGAACTTTAAAAGATATACTGTTGTGTTCACTACAATGTAATTTTTGATTCATACTTTAGATTCTTGTAACAGTGACTGGCATGTTTCATTTGACCAATGGGGCCCTGGCAGAATCAACGTAACATGGGACTCCTTACCAGTGAATTCCAAGGGTGTCACTGGAAGGGATTATACATATCTTGTAATGTTCAACAATACAGAAAATGGACAGCAAAACTTTACTCTATCTGCTAAAACGTCAATCACTTTGACTCACCTACATCCAAATACATCTTACAAAATTCAAGTGGTTGGCTTCCATTCAAGAAACTTCAGTTCTACCACCGTATACAGTTGTGTGCAAAGGATTAAGACAGACGACGGTAAGTTGGTTCTGTTCAACTCAGAGATACACGCTGGAGCCAAAAGGCCCCAAAATCGGGCATCAAGGATTCAATTTGTAATAACTATTAGTGCCTTTTATATATTTTGATGAAACTTAGCCAACAGAGTTATATCATTGTCTGAAAAATATTTTATGGATTTTTTTGTGTCACAAAGTTGATACTATGACGTCATAATAATTGTTGCAATTTGTATCTATTTTTTTCGAATTCCGACTATGAATGCTAAGAGTTTGAAAGGTACATGCTAGAAGAAATCAAATCTGCAAACCAATTTTTTTGATACCATCGATATTTATCGAGTTATGGGAATTGAAATAATAGTCCACCCACCCCAACTCTCTCCCCTTATTTCTATAGAAAGATATAGGAAAACAAACCCCTCCATGATCTTTTTTGGACTGCATCAAATCAATTTGTTATTGACTTACAATCCAGTACTAAATGATTTCTAAAATCGTATCATTTCAGAATTTTGAATTTCAGTCTATCATTGGAGATATTGAGGGATGCTTATTTATGACGTCACTTCATGACGTCATTCGGTTTTTTTTCTTTTGATTAAAAAAAAACAATGGACAAACTTGCTCACAAAAATGTGTTGCATATTTTCTTACAAGACTTGTAATCCATGTCTATTTTGTATTTGGAATTAATTTAATGAGAAAAATGAACAAAAATAATCAATTTGAAAATTCCCAAATGGTATACATGACGTAATCAAAAGCCGTAAATTTAAAAAAAATATATCACTCCTGATATACTAATGCTACCAATAATCTGCTTTTTAGATTGATCTGCCAATCATCTAGTCTTTCAAGTGTAATACCTAAAAATAAGTTATTTCTTGTCTTCAAAATCATCAAAATTTTGCAACATGCCTGATGACGTCATCATATCGATTTTATTGAGTCAAAAATCTTTCAAAATATTGTTCCTTAAGATAACCTAGTTTTTGTCCAGAAACTCCTTTTTGGTGCAGTGAAAAGATATGACGAGTGTGTATACAAAGAAAATACAAGTGACGAGTGGGATGTCCACAGTATGCCACAAGAAACCATTGTATAAATATTTTATCCAACGCCAGAGAAAATACAGCAATTGGCGCAATGTGTCAATGTGATAAACAATATTTTTAATTTTTCAAATCAGTTCAATGGCGTCTCGCCGGTGGAAAATTACCTAACGAAGGTAGAGTGGAAGTCTTATATCATGGTGTCTGGGGATCTATTTGTACCGATTCGTGGGATCTCAACGATGCTATTGTGGTCTGTCGGTCTATGGGATTGCCACCTGCAACATATGCACTTGGTTATAACAACGAATTTCAGGGAAGTTACTCTTGGAACACCAAAGTTTGGTTGACTAACTTGCACTGTACAGGACATGAACTGAGTTTGTTAGATTGCCCTCATCCAGGACTAGGAATCGTACCATACTATTGGTGTAGAAGTTCTTACTACCGAGCAGCTGTAGTCTGTGGCCATCCACAAGGTATACACTGTATTCGGATTAGCCTACCTCATCTCATGCATTGCACTGCATGGTCTTCCAGGACCCTTTTGCACGTATAATGTTATTGTGTTGTGCTGTTACTTTATGTCATTTTTATTTACATTCCAAAGCCTATAATGTCAACATTACGAGCATAACTGGAGTGATTACAAGTCCAGGATATCCTCACTACATGCAACAGACCAACTATCAGTGGACATTCATACCTCACATACCAAGTACATGGGTTGCAGTCTACTTTGAAGATCTTGATTTTACTCGCCGATATGGAGGGTAAGGAAAGTATTCTCTATCGCTTTTCGTGAGATCATCGGCATGAGGCTTTTTTTTTTGTTCAGCCGATCTTTGTGTGCCACTTACGTCATAATAGTTTCCTATTTCATAATTCTTGTTTTGTAACTAGCAGATTGAAGGTAAACGCTTTTTATCATTCCTAAAGAAAAGAACTAACATTCTAAATTAAACCATCGATATTGCATACCATAATATACAGATTGTTAATTACTAAACGTATGATAACAAAATCGAAGTTAAGCGAGAGCAATGAACAAGTAAATAAGAGCTAAGCTGTCAATCATAGTGACAGAAATACTGTAAAACACAAGCGGTGCAACAATAATGTTAAGATAATGTATCTGTGAAAGTTATCCCTTGCGATACTTAGCCAAAGACACTAAATTATCTTTTTTTATATTTGAATATATATAAAGTTAATGGTGGGACTCGTTACTCCGAGTTTCACGCGTACATCGCGATCATCAGACTGACTGAATATATATAATATGTATATGACGTCTTGATGTCAACCACAGGAATCCCACATCAAGTATTTAATAGCCATAGTACTATAGTACTCAGTATTGCTCTGCAGAACAAAATATTTATCGCCTTTTTATTTCATTTTGGATACTCTAAGGGTTGACCATTTTGATATTTGTAGGTGGTGGTGGTGGTCGTGTGTGTGTGTGTGTGTGTGTGTGTGTGTGTGTGTGTGTGTGTGTGTGTGTGTGTGTGTGTGTGTGTGTGTGTGTGTGTGTGTGTGTGTGTGTGTGTGTTGGGAGGGAGGAGGGGGGGGGTAATTTTCAGTTCACTCGAATTTGTTTTTTTTTTTCGCCCTTCAGTGTTTTGCTGTACCAAGCGCTTTTTTTTCACGATATTTTATGTGCATTTTTTGATAGTTTATAAATAGAGAACGAATTTTCTATTTTTCATTTATAGTTTATATGAATAATGTACAAAGAATAGCTATGCATTTACTACTATAAACGTGACATACTTGGTATATATCAACATATCTCAAAAGAGTAAAGTTTCATTTGCAAGTTGATTAACGTCTTCCTATTTGTCACTGTTCAAAATCTTAGCAGAAATATAATTTGTTATTGTTCATAATATGAAAAAAAAAATGAAATTATAAACTGTTTGAGAAACGTTATGAGGTGGTATTGATAAACAAAACCTGACTAAACATAAGCTTAAAAAGTATCAGGACTAGTGTTCGTCCTTTGATAGGTCACTGTATTTCTGAAAAAAAAAACAAAAAAACAAAAAAAACAAAAAAAAATTGTTTCAAATCTGTATATGGAATTGAACAAAGAAGTATATTCATCATTTTTATAACAATAAATACCATTCAAATGTTTTGTAGTTATCATAAAAGCTTCCAATCTTTCCAAGCAACTCAAACCAGAATACTCCTTTTTTTCGCTTGCTATGTGTAATGAGCCGTGGGGAGAATGGGCAATAGATTCCAGGCTCACATGTCCATGGTGAGCTTGCTCGATATTTCTTTACCATACTAACGTTGCACGATATTTTTTTAAGGGTGAGAGTTTGCTCGATATTTTTTGGGGGATGTAACTTACCCACCCTACAAATATCAAATGGTCCATTCCTAAGCTATAGCTATATGTCTATTTTAGTGCCTTTTTGTGATAAGTGTTTGTTTTGTCCTTGAAACCCTGTGTCCAGGGTAATTTCTAGTATATTGTATTGTTATGTATCAGCCGAACTGCATACAAATTATTTACAAAAGACAGCTACACCATCAGTATTCAGTGAGGGGAATATTGTTTATTAGCCAGGTCATTATATTATGTTTTTAATGGTGCAATAAATCACTTGATGAGAAACCTTAAAGGTGGTTGTGATTGTTCTATGGCTTGCTTTGAGGGATTTTATCTGGATTATCCAGTTTTCCCCCTATGCAATCTATGTATATATATAGTCCTGTATTTAGTTTGTCTAACGTAGCTAAGATGGAACACAATAGACAGCTAGGGGATCTATGAATTTAACTGAAGCCATGTTTATTTTGTTCACTTAGGCTACACCAGAGACTCATTTGCAAATAGCCCCAGTGAACGCAACATTTTGCGTCTAGTTTAAATCGCAAATGCAGTTGTAATTGATTCATGACTTGGATACTTCTTCATGTCAACAGCTTAAGTAACCTCACTTTGTATGATGCTGATGGACGACAACTTTTTCACGCCTTGAACCAACAAAAGACAAAATCAAGGCTCTTCTCAAAAATCACCAAGCTAAAAATGGCATACCTTTCATCTTTTTCAACGTCTACTGCAAGAGGATTTCGCATGCGATACTTTTTAATAGACACACCTTTTACGAATGGTGAGGACAATACTATTGAATGTGAAACGTCATTGTCTCAATTTTTATTAAGTGAATAACGCTAATAGCACGACATCAACGTCACGGGCGAAAAAAGGGCGCGAGTTTTTGACTTATCACATGCGATCGGCCCAATTTATACGAGAGATGAATGATTTATTACTGAATCATGTTATTTGCCAAAGACGCACAACAAATTCTTTAAAAATATTCAAACGTAGAACTTAAAGAATCATAGTCAATCGCAATAAATTGCGCGCCTATATTATTGTTTACGTTTAGCAAATGCATCGGTTGATAAGATAAAGTTAATAATAATAACAAGCCCCATGGAAATGGATTTCCAAATTTCATCAACAAATCCGCCATTTTGATGAGAGCAATATTCGCAAGTCCGGATATTTGTATGACAACCGATGTCTTTGAGACGTATTTTCAGGGGAATTTCTAATCGTCATCTGATGGATAATCCGTCTAGAGGACGATTCCTGTTCTACTATAAATTGGACCATTGTGGAATAATATAAAGTTGCTGTTGTACTCACTCCCACTTTTGACTCGAATGTTAGATTCTTGTAACGGTGGCTGGCATGTCTCATTTGACCAATGGGGCCCTGGCAGAATCAACGTAACATGGGACTCCTTACCAGTGAATTCCAATGGTGTCAATGGAAGTAACTATACGTATCTAGTAATGTTCAACAATACAGAAAATGGACTGCATAACTTCACTTTATCTGATAAATCGTCCATCACTTTAACTCACCTGCATCCAAATACATCTTACGAAATTCAAGTGGCTGGCAGCGATTCAAGAAACTTCAGTTCTACCACCGTATACAGTTGCGTGCAAAGGATTAAAACAGACGACGGTAAGTTGGTTCAACTCAGAGAAAAAAGATATTTATACAAAATAACACGTACAAATGCGATTTGTAGCAGACTTGATTCACCTCCCAAAACGGACTACTTCAATATAATGACATTCTGTTTTGCAGTGAACGTTTTGCACTACTTTTGATAATACGATTTATAAAAAAAATGATTTTGAACTTATTTTAATGTCACTAATGTGTGAATACAGCTCACGTTTGTGTCTTGAACTAAATCAAGAAATTGACAGGAAAAAAGAGGAAGAAATTTTGCATGCAAACTAGAAATGTTTTACCATTATGCATGAAGTTGCTCAGTGAGCCCTCTGAAACCTTAAATACAATTTTAAGATGGAGAAATCAAATCATAAGTTGAAAATACTTGATTCCTTGTTTTCTTGTCATGTCAAGTAGCTGTTTCTATAATATCCACTTTAATCTGTATTATCAGTGTAATCTGGAAGAGACAAGTATTCACCTAGTGTGTCATTCTATTCTACATTAAAAAACTCATTAATAATTCATAAGGCAAACACAATGAAAATCGCCACCGTGACGAGTGTCTTTATATCTGATCTGATAAAGATTCGGCCTAATTTACATCAACTTTAACCTCGATTTTCTCCAAGATAAATGAAGATATTTTTGAATTTCTTTTAGAGAACTACTCTAATATGTGTTGGAGTTTTTTAAGTATAGTATAAAGAACTCGAGATCGTGTTTTATCGGTATAAAGATCCTCGCCTACGGCTCGGATCTTTATATCCGATAAAACACTCTCTCTCGTTCTTTATACTATACTTAAAAAACAAAAAACAGCAACAACCATATATAGCTCTATTTATTAACGCGTGCTCTGATTGGCTGAAACCCATTTGACAACCGTGGTTTGTTTCACCGATTAACCCATGGCTCCCAGGACAACGTTGTACTATTTTCTAAAATGGCGTCTGAAAATGCCATTTTCGGATTGCTTTATGTCGTCTTTTGAACTCATGGCTGACAGCAGAATAGACGTCAGCATTCTCATTATTTTTCTGCATGCTAATCAAAAAAACATAAATCTTTACATAGGAGACATCTTTAAATGATATTTTAAGCAGTGAAAACTGCTTCGTCTACGTATTACGTTGATATCATTTCTATTATTCAATTAGTTCAAGTAGTTTGGGTACAAGAAGCCTCGTTTTGTAGTGAAGAAGTTTAATCAAGTGCGATAACAACCTGATCATGTTATCCAGATGTTATCTAATTTTTTTCTATGTTTAAAGCAATAAAGAAATACAAAAAGTAATAAAAATATAGGCAAAAAAGAAACACTACTTGGGTTGTTGGGAGAACACTCGAAAAGGTCGCCTAACGGCTCGTGATTTTCTTACCTTTGGTCATGTTCTCCCAATATCCCGACCACATGGTTTATTCGCCAAGAATTGAAACCACGCAACTTTTCCGTTTATTTTTTAAATATACAACATTTTACAAGGTCTTTGGACTCCCATATATAAATCAAATGTACTGAATAATCTATAGGATAGTGTGACATTTCACCATAAAGCCCGGATACTAGACAACTCGAAAACACATCAGTAAAGCTATCCCAAAATTCTTCGCATTAATAATATATTTTAGATGTTTATATTCATATATTAGGCGTCCAAAGCTTTTACGAATTGTTACACATAATGCACACATACGTATACACACATACATGTATGATTTTCGGGCGAAGAAACTGAGGTACCAAAATATGTCTAAACATCTTCTTAAATCAATATCAGCCCTAGCTGAAATGATATGTTTACCCAATACATCTTGATAAACAATATTTTTAACTTTTCAAATCAGTTCAATGGCGTCTCGCCGGTGGAAAATTACCTAACGAAGGTAGAGTGGAAGTCTTATATCATGGTGTCTGGGGATCTATCTGTACCAATTCGTGGGATCTCAACGATGCTAATGTGGTCTGTCGGTCTATGGGATTGCCACCTGCAACATATGCACTTGGTTATAACAATGAATTTCAGGGAAGTTACTCTTGGAACACCAAAGTTTGGTTGACTAACTTGCACTGTACAGGACATGAACTGAGTTTGTTAGATTGTCCTCATCCAGGACTAGGAATCGTACCATACTATTGGTGTAGGTATTCTTACTACCGAGCAGCTGTTGTCTGTGGTCATCCACCAGGTACATTGTATTCGGATTAGCAACCTCTAGATATCTCATTACAAAGGCTGCATGGTTTTCCAGGACCCTTCTGCACGTATAATGTTATTGTGTTACTTTGTTACTTTTGTTGCTGTTACTTTATGTCATTTTTATTTACATTTTAAAGCCTATGAAGTCAACATTACGAGCATAACTGGAGTGATCACAAGTCCTGGATATCCACACTACATGCAACAAGCCAACTATCTGTGGATATTCACACCTCACATACCAAGTACATGGCTTGCTGTCTACATTGAGGATCTTGATTTATATCGCTACTATGGAGGGTAAGGAAAGTATTCTCTATCACTTTTCGTGAGATCACCGGCATGAGGCTTTTTTGTCTGTTTTTGTTTTTGTTCGCCGATCTTTATGTGCCAATTACGGAACCTTAATCTTAAATTACAAAAGCAGTTGTAATAGATGACTTGCATTGGATACTGTTTTTATTTTAACAGCCTAAGTCATCTTACTGGTTTTGGTGCTGATATAGATGACAAATTTAAAGTTACTGACATAAATTAAAAACCGATTTGTCTTAAAAGCCACTAGCAAAGATTATGAGTACAGAAAAAGAAAAAAAAAACTTTTTACCACTCAGATTTTGATGTGAAAGTGTGAAGAAAAAACTGAAGGTATTTTTAACAGTTATATATAGTACCAGAACTAGCACTGAATCCAAGAATTAAGTATAGACTTTCTAGACGGGAATTGCCAAGACATGATTGAGTAGTGTAAATTTTCATTATGTGAGACAGACATTGATTACAACAAAAAAGTGAGGGCTCAATTTTTTATGAATGCAAACTAAAAGTAACCTGGGTACCTTGTACTTTTTTAGTAGTGTATTAGAGTGGCTTTACTTAAACCATTTATCCAATATGCAATGTTCAAATTTTGAATGCTATTGATAGAGGACTGCTATCGCCCCAATACAGTGTACATGTTTTGTGGATAAAGTAAAATCACTCTGAAAAATGCTAAAACACCACTTGGTGTGATGCCCAGTAGTGCTTTTAATGCTGGGCGGCTGTTGTAAGATGAGTAACAAGCTGAATGGTTATCTAAAGCTGATAGCCTCTCCATCTCAATTTTATTCAATCAAAAATAATGACAACATCAGGAAACTGAATGTTTTAAAAGACCGAGGTCTGTAATGCTTAATAACGTCCTTCTCGGGTAGCCTTATTAGAGGGACAAACTCTGAACTCAAAAATGTTATCCATTTTCTTATGACAACTGAAACTGATCTTTCAGATATTCCAAAGCGATGACCTAAGTCTCTTCCAAATAAACCAAATCGAAGTCTCACGAGAACCATCACAAATTCTTGAAATTTGGACAATAATCGCGGTTTTCCAACACTAGGACTATTATCCTTCTTTTCAGTGTACATATCGTTCGTGTTCTTATAATTATTGTGGTTACTGCCCGGGGGGGGACTCCCATATATCGTTGGGCGGGGATGATCGTCGTATCTTTTAGGGGTCAAAATCAGGGATCTGGTATCTTTTAGGGTGTATTAAAGGTTTTGGGGCCTCCAGAGTCTAAGCTGGTATCTTTTAGCGTATCCTTTTAAAAGAATAACATATTAAATAATAATAACAGCAACGACAGCTTTTAAATTGGTATCTTTTAGGGGTAAAAATCTTATGCTGCCACGCCCACCTTCGTGAGACTCCGGTATCTTTTAGGGGTATTTTTGAAAATTTCCGACGATCATCCCCGCCCATTTTCGATGGGAGTCCCCCCCCCGGGGATTACTGGCTTTATGCCAGTAACACACTATGCCATCGGTTGCATGAGTGAGTGAGTGAGTGAAATTCGGGCGAATTTCGGGTGAAATTCGGAAATCTCCGAAGGAGAGGCGAAGTGTCAAGCCGAAAGATACGCGAACTACGTGGTCTGAGAGCGTTTAAGTCGATTATTAATAATCAAATATAGAGTTTGTGGTTATAGATATACGTTTTGAGACGAAACTGTTCAGTTTAGTTCATAAATATATCTGTAGGGGAAACGTTTGGTCCAGCAGCAGTAGTAAAGACCTTTTATTTGTCTGTCAATAGCTGTTAGTGTTTGCCTTTGTTCTTTTACTATCATGCATTATATCTCACACGCAAAAATATTCCCTGCGAATATACCAGTTTATTCAACTTTGTATTTCACTATATATCTAAATTGTTTGCTGTAAAGACTTCTACAACGGCATTATTAACACAACAAATCGTGTATTTTTTCGTTCATGTTTCAGATGTTTTATCCATTACGTGACCAAATTCATCAGGTCTTCAGGTCAAATAGAAGATAAAAATAAACTAGACGCACTCGTGCGCTTACTCGTGCCCATGTAAAAAAATGCCCAAAATCGGCTTAAAAGGACATTTAGATTAGCTGCCGCTAGAGAGCGATTGACATGTTGTCGTCAATAAAATTTTTAACAAGACGCTCCTCGAAGCGTACACTGGCTGCCTGTAGTTCAACAAGCCGCAGTAGTAAAGACCTTTTATTTGTCTGTCGACAGCTATTAGTGTTTTCGTTTGTCCTTCTATTATATCATGCATTATATCTCACATGCAAAAATATTCCCTGCGAATATACTAGTTTATTCAACTTTGCTAACCACATGGCCTGATAGAGGTCTATTTTGTTTACGTAAGTCAAGGTGCTTGCTTGTTTTTCAATGAGACCATAGCAAGTTAACAACATCGAGTAGCCGGTAAACCCTGTGTAGAATTCAATATCCTTGTTGTTGTCCTTGTACTTGTCAATATCAAAACGGGGGTTCGATCTTGATTTGAAAATCTAGTTTTCTTATCTCTCGCTTGGCCTCATCAAGTTCAGATCGCAGTTGGTGATTTTCATCTTTAGAATCTTGGAGATCACGTCGGAGAGTTTGAACTGTTTTTTCTAGCTGACACAATTTTTCAAGACCCAAGTCAGTTTTAGTAGTGTGGCGCAAGGCATGATGGGAGGGCCGGCCATGTTAGATGTTGTTCACTCATTTGATTAGTTGTAGTGGTTTATCTATCGGGTCGAATTTGTGTATAACAAGTCCATTATTTGACAATCTTGCAGCAGAATTGCACAATTTAATAGTACAGTAGTTTGTGTTTCAGATTGCACTTGTACAGGGTTGTATTGGTGGCCATCTGTACCCTCGGTTTCGATGCTGATCACTTCGTCGTCTTTTAATTTCCTTTTTCTTTTAAATTTATCGATTACATTACTGTCAAACTTTGTGATTGTTCTTCTCTCTGGTTTAGACATAGACCAGAAAAAAAAAAAAAAAAAACGTCGGTAAATGCGCGCGGCTCAGTTTTTCGCCAGTGGTCAGCACAGACGCGAGTCATCGGTGAATCGATCTTTAACGTTTCATTCCTCAAAATCACAACGTACTTTTGACGAAGTTCTGGATCTTTTGGAATACAGTAAAACTTAAAATAGGCAGGTTTGTTTCAGTGACTATTGCTAGAACCAGGAACACAACAGTTATAAATCGGCAATATATAATTATAATTTGTTTAAATTTGTTTACGAAGAGAGATTATTACGCTGGATAGCTGTTCCTAGTAACCATCCCAGGCGCCTTTGCGGTCCCAAACTCGTCCCAGCACCTGCTCGTTTCTAAAGTGGCCTGATTCACTGTCCTATAAATATTTGTTAAAAGTACCACCAGAAGCTTTTGTTTTTGTTTTGTGTGTGTTTTTCTGTCTGTCGCGAATAAAGAGTTGACACATTGACCGCGGCAAATTTGACCTCCTTTCGATGTTTGTTTAGTTCGATATCAATATTCCACAGTGTCTAGAAGACTATAACAATATCTTACTTTTTAATATTTTTTAAAATCATCATTCGCCCTCATGTTTTGTACTGGGAGCCCTCTGCAAGTTTTTGTCATGTATGTGTTTATGTGGTTGTGAAATCAAACATGGGAAAAAATTGAGTTAAGCAAATATACCGCAGTCTCAAATGGTAAATACAGTTGTGAGTAACTGGTGAATTTTTGATTCCAACAGGTTAAGTAATCTCACTTTGTGTGGTGCTGATGGACGACAAGTATTTCACGCCTTGAACCAGCAAAAGAGGGAAATAGGCATTTTGTTAAAAAATGCCAAGCTACAAATGACCTACATTTCATCGTTTTCATCTTCTCGAGGAAGAGGATTTAGTATGCGTTACTTTTTAATTGACAGACTATTTAAGACTGGTGAGTGCCTTATTACTTAATGATGGGTCTCAATTACTTAAGTACTAAATGTCAATGGTCTAAATGCGAAATCTTTGAAGAACTTTAATTTAGCTGACGTGACTACATTGATTAATAATAACTCCGTAATGGATAATCAATCCCAAAGTACGACTTTATTTTCAACAACAGTGATCTTGCATCGTCAAAAATCACTTGGACCATTATTTAGTATAATAATAATAATAACCCCTGTGGATTGGGGGGTTTAGAATTCCGCCAACGCAATGTTCTCTGCGTGTCGTAAAAGGCGACTAATGGGAACAACTCACATGTGTGATGAAAAAATGGCAAACAAAACTTTAGAAGGAAGAGTCTGGAAGAATCTGGAAGAGTGAAGGAACGATTAACACAACAGAAAGAGTTTCAGACAGAGTTACGCGCTCATAATAATAATCAGACTGTGCTATGGAGCTGATGAAACAACTAGTCATATAGTTAGTGGTTGTCCTAAACTTGCACAGAAAGAGTATAAAAGGAGACACGATAACGTTGCCAAAGCAATTCATTGGGATCTACTAGGAAGATGTGGATTTGACAGAAAAGAAAAGTGGTATGAACATACACCAGAAAGCCAAATGGAAAACGAAAAGTTTAAAATTCTTTGGGACTTTAGTATACGCACAGACAATGAAATTGAAGCTAGACGACCAGATTTGGTGGTAATCGATAAGGAGACCAAGATGTGTAAGATGATTGATGTAGCAGTCCCTGAGGATTCTGGTGTTAAAGCAAAAGAAGACGAGAAAGATTTTGAAATACCAGGACTTAGCAAGAGAACTCCGAAAGATGTGTAATTCATGATAGTAATTCAACGGGGTATCTTACAAGGAGATTCCTTTTGCGTAAACCTATTTACCTTACGTATCAATCCTATAGCTTGGTACCTAAGATCAACCGAGGGCTACACCTTCAGCCATGACAAAAGAACCAAGATCACACACACCTTGTTTGTCGATGATTTAAAATCATACCGCAAAAATGCAGTCAAAGCAGCCACAATTGCAAGTAATCTCGAGAGCATGTTTGAAGATATTGGCCTTCAGTGGGGTATAAATAAATGCGCTGCTGTACATGTGAAAAGAGGGAAGATTGTTCCGAGCGAAGGACTACCCCTACACAGTGGTAACCAGATCCCTGTGTTGGGGGAAGGTGATTATTACAAATTCCTAGGTAAATATGAGAACGTTACACAGCTTGAGAAAGACGTACAACGTGATGCAAGCAAGGAGTACATCAGAAGATTATCCGTTATATGGTCGTCACCATTATCATTTACAAGAAAAGTAAAGGCAACGAACTCTTTTGCAACATCAGTATTATTGTTCCACATGTGGACAGCAGATTGGCCAATTGAACACTTAAGAGAACTCGATCGAAGCACCCGCCAAATAATGAACGATAATAAAGCCAAGCATAAGCACGAGTCTAATCCCTTGCTGTATCTACCTGTAGATAAAGGAGGGAAAGGTATGCAAAATTTAGAGACCCTATACAAGACAACGAAGATAAAGACTGCTCACTACCTTACTGTCAGCGCTGACCCACACGTCCAACTAGTGTCGACTTTCCAGAACTCCAAAGAAATGAAGTCATTACGATCGATAGTCAAAGATGCAAAAACATATGCAGGTCAGCTGGACTTGAATATAGAATACAATAGAGCAGAAAGCAAGACTACCATCAAAACAAGTAACTCAACCATTGAAGTAAATCAACCTCAACCTAAACATCTCAAGAGAATACTAAGAAAAGAAATCGAAAGAAAATTAGAAGAGGAAGTAAAACAACAACGATGGATAGGACAATATATAGTGCAACAATGACAAGATAAACATTTACATCATGAATCCTATAACATTGCAAAGGTTTGGCCAAACATCCCAAACATAGTCTACAGCATACACACCAGTATCGTACAACAGTTAATCACAACTAAAGTCTACAATGCAAAGAAAGTTCAAAGTGGAGAAGATTTGTTATGCAGTTTCTGTCATGTCAAGAAGGAAACAGTACCACACATAATGTGCAGCTGCTCTGCCATCGCGCAAACGCTGTACACAGTGCGTCACGATCGAATGCTCCGTCCAGTGTACTATGCGATTTTAAAGGCACTTGGAATCACCAATAATGAAGAACACCAAACGATACCTTGGTACAGAGAACAACAACCCAAATGTTGTGTCGAGACTAAAGAAGTGAAGGTACTATGGAACATTCCCCTGCACTTAGACGTCGTTCCTAAGGATGGTGCAAACAGACCTGACATCACTATATGCAACAAGAAAGAACGTCAATGGCTTATATTTGAAGGAACTGTATGTAATGTTGGACAGATTCAAGAACGAGACAAATTGAAAACAGAGAAATATGCTGATTTAAGGTCAAGCTTAAAGAGATTGTATCCCGGTTATAATGTTATTCAAGTTAATGTAGTGTTTGATTTTCTATCGGGGTATCATAAAGAACTGAAAGACAAGTTAAAGAATGTAGGACTCTCTGATAGTATAAACGTGATTAGAAAATGTCAAAAATGGGTAATCGCACAAAACTGCGAAATAGTGAAAGCCCTTCATAGTCATAAATGAAGCATCAGTCTATTTGAAATATATAATAGGAAATTGCCCAGATTATCGTAATCCGCAGTTTCACTACGAACAACACTTGTAAACAAAGTGAAAGTCTGAAATAAACACAATAATAATAATAATAATAATAATAATAAACAAATTATAATTATATATTGCCGATTTATAACTGTTGTGTTCCTGGTTGTAGCAATAGTCACTGAAATAAACCTGCCTATTTTAAGTAAAGTAAAGAAAATGGCAAAAAAGATCAAGAATTGGAAAGCGCCAGGCAAAGACGAAATTCATGGATATTGGATTAAACACCTACCAGGTCTACACAATCGAATAGCGTCACAACTGCAGTACGTATTTGAGAATGAAATCCCAGAATGGATGACGAACGGAAAAACAACATTGATCATGAAAGATCAGAAAAAGGGACCAATACCAAGTAATTACCGTCCAATCACTTGCCTACCAACTATGTGGAAACTGATGTCATCAATAATATCTGACAGTCTGTATAAACATCTAGATGAACAAGGACTGATACCACCAGAACAAAAAGGCTGCAGTCGAGGTTCTAGAGGAACAAAAGACCAGCTATTAATAGACAAATCAATCCTTAAAGATGCAAAAACAAAGCACAAGAACTTGGAAATGATCTGGATTGATTATAAAAAGGCCTACGACTCAGTACCACACAGCTGGATTATAGAAAGCCTCGACAACATTAAAGCTCACCCCTCAATTAAGCAGTTTGTTAAAAGATCTATGCTGAAGTGGAAAACAGAACTGATGATTGAAGGAGAATCTTGTGGACAATGTGATATCAACCGTGGAATATTCCAAGGGGACTCACTATCGCCCTTACTCTTCATTGTTTCACTGATACCACTAACATCTATACTTAATAAAGCAAGAAAAGGCTACAAACTGGCAAATGGAAAGACCTTGAACCATCTCCTATACATGGACGATCTAAAGCTTTATGGTAAAACAGAAAGAGAAATTGAGTCACTGTTGCATACAGTACGAGTCTTCAGCACAGATATTGGCATGTCATTTGGAATAGAAAAGTGCGCAAGAGTTGCGGTTAAGAGAGGAAAGAACACAAAGAAAGAAGGAATCAAGTTACCCTGTGGACAGCAGATAAGAAGCCTCAATGATGATAATGATTATAAATATCTTGGGGTTCTTGAAAAAGAAGACATCAACCACGACAAAGTTAAACACAATGTCCACCAGGAGTACAAAAGGAGACTGAAACTAATACTGAAATCAAAACTTACTGGAAGGAACAAGATCATGGCAATCAATATCTATGCCATCCCAGTAGTACGGTACACTGCTGGCATTGTGCACTGGACTGTCGAAGAGCTTCAAAATCTAGACAGGAAGACACGCAAATTAATGACCATCTACAGAGGCTTACACCCTCGTGCTGACGTCGATCGCCTCTACCTACCAAGATCTATGGGAGGTAGAGGATTGAAAGCAGTGGAAGACACCGTACGCGAAGAAGAACTTGCGCTTTATGCATACGCCAAGAAAGATGTATTTCTGCAAGATACCATCAAAGATACAGCCACAGTCCGAGAAACTGCAGAAACGAACAGAGAATACCAAAAGCGACGAGAGGACGAAAGATTTAGTAATTACAAAAGCAAGACCCTTCATGGTCACTACTTCAGGATGTGCGAAGAAAAAATTGACAAAGACAGCACCTACCTTTGGCTGAAGAAAGGAGACATGAAAATTGAAACAGAAGGGCTGCTTACCGCTGCGCAAGACCAAGCACTACAAACAAACTCTCTGAAAAGCATCTACAACAACAAAGAATCACCACTCTGTCGCCTGTGCAAAGAAAGAACTGAAACTGTAGAGCACCTTATATCGGGCTGTACGACTATGGCTGGTAAGGAGTACAAAGAAAGACACGATAATGTTGCTAAAAGCATACATTGGCATTTATGTGAGAAATACGGAATAGAAAGTAGTGAAACTTGGTGGAGCCATGAACCAGAAGCAGTAGCAGAAAATCAAGATGTTAAAATCCTCTGGGACTTTAATGTATACACAGATAGAAAGATAACTGCGAGACGTCCAGATATTGTGATCATCGACAAAAGAACAAAGAAGGTTAAACTAATCGATGTGTCTGTACCAGCAGATCGCAGGATAGATGAAAAAGAAAAGGAGAAGATTGACAAGTATCAAGAGCTCAGAATAGAACTAGAAAGACTATGGGGAATGAAAACAATGACTGTACCAATTGTAATAGGATCTTTAGGAGCAATTTCAAAACAATTCAAAGATCATTTACATAGGCTAGACATCGATAAGATCAGTCTTATAGACATGCAGAAAACTGTACTTCTTGGTACTGCACATATACTGAGAAGAGTGCTTCAGCTCTCAGGATCAGGATAGCTCTTGAGCTGAAACTATGTAAATTCAAATACCAGCAATTATTACTGTAAAATTGTTTTATTTGCTGTGAAATAAAAGATAATAATAATAATAATAATAATAATAATAATAATAATAATAATAATAATAATAATAATAATAATAATAATAATAATAATGAAAAATAACTTCTTTATTATGCATAAATAATTCTAAATAATTCACAAATATTAAAATTCTATTTATCAAAATAGTTGAAACTTCAAATGAATACGTTTATCAAGATTTATACTCCTTAACAAATATTTAAATAATAATAATAATAATAATAATAATAATAATAATAATAATAATAATAATAATAATAATAATAATAATAATAATAATAATGCGCGCGCGCGTTCAACTCTCATGGTTATGGCTCTTTGAGCTCTGTGTTTTTACTCAAATTTTACACCAGTCTTCACTGTTAAGATAGAGCGCGAGCACAACCGTTAAGGGAGAAGGCGCGCGCGCGAAGCTCACTTCAGTGATGATAACGAATTCAAATGTAACACAGAACGGCGGAATAGAGACAGAACAAATGGAACGTCTCGCGCCCGGTTTGGAACGTGTGGAAGAGCAGGCACCTCCAGATCGAAACCATACTACTGCTAGAAGAAAATGGACTAACGACATGTACAGAACTGTGACATATAAAAGAGACGGAGAAATTAGCAAGTAGAATGTTCAGTAAATTGCTCTACAAAAACTTGTAGAATAGTGTGTGTTAGTGCTGAGAGTGACCCGTTGATTGAAAATGTGAGTTATTGAGTTTATTTTACGGGTTAATGAAGAGCACTCTTCTGGTAAGAAATGTACATGTAATTTTTGTAGCTTTTGGTTTTGAATGTCTGAGGCTTTAGGCTAAAGCCTGACTAAAGTAGAACCAGGAAATTTGTAAATAAGAAATATCCTGTGATTAAATAAAATAATAATAATAATAATAATAATAATAATAATAATAATAATAATAATAATAATAATAATAATAATAATAATAATAATAATAATAATAATAATAATATATAAAGAAGAAAAACATGCAAACACCCAAACGCAGCAATGGGAAGATATCACTATGGAAGAGATCAAGACTGCAATAAACAACACTAGCAACTGGAAGTCTCCTGGTATTGATCTTATCCCTAACTTCTGGCTAAAACATCTGCACAGTATACACGATCAGCTGACAAGAACATTTAATGATGTATTGAGAAACCCGGAAAGTGCACCACCATGGCTTACTACAGGCAAAACATTTCTCCTTCCAAAGAACAAGAACACTGAACAACCGCAAAATTACCGACCCATTACCTGCCTAACAACAACATACAAAGTCTTGACATCAATCATTGCCAGCCGCTGCTATCAACACCTAGATGTCAACAACATCCTACCAGAAGAACAGAAGGGCTGTAAGAAAGGCTCTTACGGCTGCAAAGATCAGTTATTAATCAATAAAATGATAATGGAAGATTGCTTTAAAAAGAGAAAGAATCTAAGCATGGCTTGGGTCGATTATCAAAAAGCCTTTGATAGTGTTCCACACAGCTGGATTATCGAAACACTGAAGATCTACAAATTCAGCGATACCTTAGTCAATTTTCTGCAAACTACTATGAAAGACTGGAACACTACCATGTACCTGAGTAATGAAGGAGAAGATATCATCACCAGCAAGATCAATATAAAAAGAGGAATTTTCCAGGGGGACTCCCTCTCACCATTGCTGTTTTGTCTGGCGCTTGTTCCACTAACTTCTGAACTTAACTCTACCGGTTACGGCTACAATGTCACCAAAAGCAGTCCAATCGTCAGTCATTTATTTTACATGGATGACCTGAAGCTTTATGGAAGAAATGAACAACAACTCGAAGGAGCCCTGCAAGTTGTAAAGAAGTTTAGTGACGACATCAGAATGAAATTTGGACTGAGTAAGTGCGCCAAAGCTACACTAAGAGGAGGGAGATTAACGAAGAAAGAAAACATAACGCTAGACATCGAAACTGCAATAAAGGACTTAGAACAAGAAAAAACCTACAAATATCTAGGAGTAGAAGAAAGCGAAGGAATTCAGCATAGCAAAATGAAAGAAAGGATCAGGAAAGAATATTATAGAAGAACGCGAATGATATTAAAAAGTGAACTTAATGCAAAGCATAAGATTGATTCCATCAACAGTCTGGCAGTACCAGTAGTCCAGTATAGTTTTGGAATTATTGACTGGAAAGCAAGTGAAATCAAAAAGCTAGACGTGAAAACTAGAAAGCTGTTGACTATGTACAAAATGCACCACCCTCGATCTGATGTTGACAGGCTGTACATACAAAGAAATGATGGCGGAAGAGGGCTTATTGAGCTAGAAGCGTCTTTTAAGACAGCACTTGTAGGACTAGAATGTTACCTAACACAAAAAGACGAAATCTACTTGAAATTGGTAGAAAGACACGAAAAAGGCAAAAGAAAGTATTCCATCCCAAAAACTGCACAGAAAGTGAAGAAAGAGTACGACGTAGGAGATACAAAACTCAAACAACAAAATACTCCAACGCAAAACGCCAAGGCTCTGAAAAAGAAGGTTAAAGAAAGGATCCAAGAAAGAAGGAGGGAAAGATGGGAAGGCAAACCTCTACATGGTCAATATCCAAATAATACACATAAGCCCTATGTCGATCACCAATCAACAAACTTATGGTTGACGGCAGGAGACCTGAAAGGCGAAACTGAAGGCTTTCTGATAGCTGCGCAAGATCAATCCTTGGTGACTAGAAATTACCAACACAATATTTTAAACCAGGACATTGACAGTCTTTGTAGACTCTGTCACCACAAGACAGAGTCCATTGATCACATTCTCACTGGATGCGAAACA
This sequence comes from Telmatactis stephensoni, assembly GCA_029948255.1. Lineage (NCBI taxonomy): Eukaryota > Metazoa > Cnidaria > Anthozoa > Actiniaria > Isophelliidae > Telmatactis > Telmatactis stephensoni. The sequence goes on from JALIZF010001736.1 coordinate 527,074, forward strand.
CTTGCAGCAACAGAATACCTGAAACGACATAACAACGCAGCCACTTACATGCACTGGGTTATTTGCAGAGAACACAATGCGCAAGTAGCTGAAAAGTGGTATCAGCATGAACCAGGAAAGATCATCAATAAAGACCACATAACCATTATGTGGGACTGTCCAATAATAACAGACAGGAAAATCAACGCTAACAGACCCGATATTGTGATAAAAAATACAGAGACCAACACCTGCCAGCTTATCGACATGTCTGTACCATCAGACCGAAACATCTGTCTAAAGCACAACGAAAAGAAAAGCAAGTACAAAGATTTGGAAATTGAAATTAGTAGAATGTGGAAAGTAAAAACAGAAACAATACAAGTAATCATCGGAGCCCTGGGGACAATCAGCAATGCTACAAAAGCAAGTACCAAGAAGATCTCAAACAGCATTGAACTAAAAACATTGCAAAAAATTGTACTACTAGGTTCTGCACATATTATGAGAAAGGTTGGATTGTAATTCAGTCACATCAAAGAGTAGATTCCGTGCGAATGTGAAACTCCCCTTGGTCACGGCACGACCACGGGTTCTATATGACCTTGACCCGTTTTGCACTTACACGGAATCTGCTCTAAAACTAGTTAAAAAAAAAAAAAAAAAAAAACATTGTAAATAGATAAGGCCTTAGGAATAGGGTATATTCCCGGCAAAATGATGTAAGCAGCCAGTATTACACTGTGAAATAAAAGAAATAATATATAAAAATAGTAATAATAATAATAATAATATTAATAATAATTTAATATTTATAAGGCGCAAAATACATATATATATGATCTAATGCGCTCAATGGATCAAACCCATTATAATTGAATAGCATGATTGAAATTCATTTGTGAATATCAGTAGTTCGTGTTTCACAAATATGCGGCCATTCGTGGGTTGCATGTGACGTCACGGCAACCATCTTGGATGAACTTTAACAAAATATTTCTCATTTGTGCCTCTTGTTTGTTTATCCAACATGGCTACCGGTTATTTGTCTTTTCATTCGATTTCCAAAAGAATGGATCAAACCCAGCAATTATTCTCAAGCTATTCTTTCTATATAACTTTTACTTCTTCCTCTCTTATCAGCTTCTTATGCGACTAGCTGGACTATTACAGGAACAAGCAACAGTTATAATGTCATTGAAGTCTCTTGGTTACCGGCTAAATTAAATGGTTATACAGTCAATGGGTATTTGATATCGTGTAATTCTACAGAAGAATGGCAGCAAAACGCTTCATATATTGTTGCAGATAACAGCTCAACATCTACACGATGCAGTGAACTTATAGGATTCACTTATTACCAAGTTCAAGGTTTTATATCTTTAACAAGGAAGAGTGATGGAGCACTAGTGGTGTTTAAAAGTGCTGCAATTGTTGTAAGGACTCAAGAAAGCGGTAAGCAAAACAAGGGATCTTTTTGCGTCTACCGTCTAGACCAGAACGGGTGGTAAATTTCACGAGTTACTATAGGCCATCATTTTTGAAATTTCCTGTGTGCCAGAGGGATTTTTCCCTGAAATACTGATTTGATGTGAGCAAAGCTCAGCGCTGGCGCTTCGCACTTGCCAAATCAATATTTCATGAAAAACGAAATCCATTTGGAACCCAGGGTATTTTGAATTGGGCATAAAAAGAATTTTCATTTCTTTGTTATAATATCGTGCTATAAAACTGAATCGGCTGTAGAATAACGCATCATCAGTTGTGTCATTTTACAGAGAAATTAAATTGACAATATAAAAACAGCAATTTCCCCTGAAACAACAGCCTCTACTTTGCCCTAACTTTGGGTCTCAAGGCAAGCTAGCAGCTGCTGTTCGCTTTCTGTACTCTTACTTTCTTGTTTGAGTCTAATGACAAAGTCATATTGCTTTTCAGTTCCAACAATTAGTCCTCCTAACGTAATCATCAGAAATGTTAGCTCATCTACTGCAATTATGCAATGGGATCCAATTCCCCCTGTGAACAGTCACGGCGTTCTTCTTGGCTACAGAATATTTTACTACGCTTATACCTCTTCTGGACGCACACTAACTTTAACTACTAACAGTACACGAGTGGTTCTTACTGGTCTCATTGCTGCTATGAGATATAGAATACGTGTGCAAGGATTTACGTCTAAAGGTCCAGGACCATTATCGGGGTATAAGTATTTTATGACAAGTGAGTTTTAAGATTTGATTGTTGACAGTTTCGTTGCTATAGCCTGCTGCCATTAATTTGTGCAAAAGACGACTACAAATGTGCTTAAAAACTCTTATCCTTCAAATTAGTCGATGTCAAAGCCAATACCCTATGCAATTGTATTGTATTAAGACAAATAACACAACCGTCATATCTCGGATTCGACTTTATCGACATCAATTGTCGGACAGAATTAAAGAAAGATTTTTTTTTTCACTTTGCATCGGAGCACAAAAAATAAATTTGTGTTTGAACGATCTTCACATGATAACGCAATATCGCATTGAAGTATCAGCTGCCACAAGAGTAGGTAAAGGACCGAGAAGCCGTCGTATATTCACAAGAATAGGTTTGTCTCGGAATACCAAATAACTTTGGTTGCAGGCCAAGCAAAACTCAATTTAGTAGCAGTTATTCTAACTTCCTGGTAGTGAGTTACTTGTGTGTGTTTAGGCTGTGACTTTGCATTACCTGGTGTTTATGGTAGTTTTTCAAGCCCGAACTACCCCCAAAACTACCCAAGAAATGCCGACTGTACGTGGAAAATAGGCAATGAAACTACACTGGAAGCCTCCATTCTTGTATTTGACACCTTCCATTTAGAAGCTGCTAGATGCAGGTAATGATGTCAAACTAGCTTGATTTTATTTATTTATTTATTTATTTATTTATTTTTTGGTCGCAGGGGCGTAGCATGAATTGTTCAAAATGCGAATCGCTAGAAGTGACCCGCAAAGCACTCGCAAAATCCATTTTCCTTTAGATGTGAACCGTTTTATTTTTTTATGAATGGATCCGGAGAGTTGGTTTCAAGTAGTGAATTCGAATTTCAAGATTTAAAGTTCTTACTATAATATTCATGAATGGCAATATAATGTGCACTCAGCATAAAGCATTTGTGTATGCAATAATAACAAAGCCTTGCTGGACTGCAGCTATAACGTTCTAGTTGCATTATATGAAATGCTGTTGAAGGGGGTTAGGTACGAGTTACATGACACAGACTTGCAGTGCTACGGTTTCCAAACGGCTGCTTTTGTAGCTTATTTTAAATATAACTTAAAGGGAAGTTTACATGAGCGATTTTGTCGCGCAACAAGAGCGGCGATTTGAACGGCGATTTCATTTATTGCAAATCAAATCGTGGTCTAGACATCCGGGCTTTTTACTGCGATTTCAGCGCGACAGATCGCAGCAAAATCGCCACAAATTCGAACGTGCTCGAAATTTATAGTGCAACTTTACTGTATTTGTACGATTTTTACCAAAAACTCTATATAGCATATAAAGTTCATGGTTACAAACACCGATCGGAAATGCCATATTTCATAAATCGTTCGAATTTCAAAAGCGCTATTTGTGGTGGCATGGAAAACATCATTTTTGAAATAAAAAATGCTCAAAATTACTACAAACGACTCTAAAAACATCGAAAGAATACTAGAAGCACTGACACGGGGCTTTTTTGGAATACTGAAAGAGATGTCAGCTTTTTCCTTATACTTTTTCGTCTAAACTCGCTCTAGTCCTCCCTCTGTCAAAGCCTATTTTGAGGACAAAATTCGTACTTCAGCAAACTGTAGCGCAAAAACGTAACGAACACGGTGACCTATCATTTTTAATATATCAAATCAACAAGAGTAAGGTATCGTATCACATATTTCAATTTTAACAAAACTCAAGATATTCTCAAATACTTACCATAGAAAGCTAATGTTTCAAACATTGTTTTGCCGATTGTTTTGTTTCAGTTCTACGCCCCTGCACCGCTATCGTTTATAAATACCATATAAGGTAACTAAACTGGTGTCTCTTTGTATTTAGGTACGATTGGGTCAAGATATTCGATGATAAAAATAACTTGACGTACACACACTGTGGTAGAAAAAACCCTTTTGCTGTGATTGTTAAGCATCGAGCTGTCATAACAAGACTTCATTCAGATGGAAGCGTAGTATACTCTGGTTTTCGAGCATCTTACTACCTCATACAACTTGAAAAGAAGAGTAAGAATAAAATAAAATATTATGTAGCTTGATATAGTGAGTTACGTGGTTTGTGTGATTGATCAAAATGCATTGTTAAAATTACTGTTATTAAATTTTTGGTCGCTCAACAAAATTATCATGTGATATCGACCTAAGGCCACAGGAAATAATGAACTCTTTGAAAGAAAAGCTTGTGCAAATTAATTCCAAATTGAACTCGAAACCATCTTGTTACTGATACCAATCTTACTCTGAAACTTGATAAGTTTAGTTGTCTAATTGTTTCTGAGCCAATTAATATATAAGTACATTTAAGTATGTTTGCCATCTATCTAAATCTGTTCAATGCGTTGTCCCCATTTCAGATAAAGGGGCAAGTTTTTCATTTTTCTGTTCCAGTGCAGGATTTTCTTTTGTTGCGCTTGAATATGTTATGCTGAAATATGGCAACTTTGATTTTCAAAGTTAAACCTCAAATGCTAACTGTATAAGTAAAAAGTCATTTTTGTGTTGTCTGTATTCACAGCTATTACAGTTCACGCAAAGTGGGTAACCAAGTCAGAAATATCTTTAGAATGGAGGGGTCCAAAATTCGCTGCTCAAATTGAGTTTGTAGTTCTTTACAAACTGGAAAGTAGTGACACCTGGAATTTTATCAAGACCACAAAACAGTATGTTACTATAGGGAATCTTGTTACTTCAAGACGATACGAAACGAAAGTTATTGCCAACGATGGCGTGGTTGCTTATGGTAGCAATATTATCATGTTTGTCACGGAAATTTGTAAGTTCTAAACACTTGCATGCCAAAAAAACACGTTATGCACCTTTTAGTAGGAGATCGGTTGGTTGGCTCAGTTGGTTGAGCGTCGGTCTCTCGTGCGGGAGGTCGGGGTTCAATTCCCGGCCGGACCAACACTCTGGGTCTTTAAATAATTGAGGAGAAGATGCTGCCTTTGTAATTACATCTGCAAATGGTCAGACCTTCACGTCTTCTCGGATAAGGACGTTAAACCGTAGGCCCCGTCTCAATTCATATTGAGACGATCCAGCGATAAGGCCGGCCTGCGAGATTAGCGTTAAAAACTACTGGTGAATGAGGCCTTAAAATCCTGTGTTACAACCAGTAGTGGAGCTACTTTAGCAGGTGCTGGAATGTAACGAAGAAGTAACGAAGTATCACGTATACCGTATTGATTTGACCTAAGGATGACAACGATTAAAAAAAAGGAAATTTGTCTAACCCTGCAGTCTTCAGAACATTTTTTATGTATGTATGTACGGGTCGAGTATGAGTGCTCTTAACGTGTAATTTGCCTCGGTTTTATTTAGCCACAAACGCTTCTTAGTAACCTTGGTATTACTCATGATTTTTGCAACTTATTTCTTCAGCTTCCACCACTTCTCAGCCCGAAGAGACACAATCAACCACACCAAAACCTACAGGTAAGCTGAGAAATGTAGTTTCAAATTCATCACTACAGTATGTACGCAGGTATCCGGTCCGACCAGTACCAGTATCAGACCGATAAAAAATAGATTTTTGGCGTTTCGGCGCATGCGTAGAATGAGCTATGTATGAGCACATGGTCAACAAGTTTCGTTGTTGGAACTTTTTGCCATTAGAAGGTCTCGTTTTTGCACAAATTCTTTTCAGTATAGATGGAATATTTGCGCGCAAATAGGATTTTTATGTTTTCTCTTGGCTGTATTTATTTGAGCATTATCTAGAGGCATTATGTAATTGTGTAATCGTAGGTCTTTGTGTAGGAGCATTCATACATGTGAGGTCGGTATAGAGTACTGGAGTAGTGGCAATTTGAGTGACCCCCCACTGAGGACAGCACAACACGTGAGCTGTCAGGCGAATTGATTCATTCTGGTCCTGACTTTACATAAGCTGGTAGCTTTAATTTTGCTCTCCTCCTCCCCATGCCTTCCTCGTCTTGTCTTGATGTATCCAACATCGTCTATCGCTTTTGTGCCCTCACCTTTACTGGGGCAAGTCTAGATTTCGTACATCCGCATCATATCGTATTTTAACATGGTGTATTTTATGTTGGATGTTTTAATAAAGCGGCTGTGGGTCCCTTCGCCCACAACCATAACACTCCAAACTCGGGTGTGTTGAGTCATTGCCTTGCCCAGTAAACGAGCTTCAGGAAAAGCAGCAGCACATCTTAATAGTTTTGTGTGGCGCAGACAGGGGAAAACATAAAGAATGTTTTCTTTATGAGCTTCGGAATATCAGTAATAAAACGGCTTCAAGACCTATCTGATTAACTTTGAAGCATCCGTACATGTAATATTTATACAAAATATTATAGGTTTTGTATTTTCACTCACCCGTTTTAATTTTCTGCCCAAGTCCATAGGGAGCCCAAATAACATAAAACATGAAGAATATTGTTGTCAGAAAAGAGACATTGGCATGATTGCGTCATATACTACAACTACCAGAATGCTTTTAATACCTATTTCTCTTCTACATGCAAAATCGTTAAAACGCAAGTACTTTTTTTTTTGTTAATCCATACGGGCGTAACGTACGTAATTGCGTGGGCCCAATAGGCCTCTCTTGTAAGGAGTAATTTGTCACTATCTAAAGAATTTTTTATTTTTTCTATAATAATAAATTTAAAATCATTAAAATTATGTGGACTATTATTAAAATAAATAGCAACTTCACAGTTAGTTTTCTTAGTACGCATGGAATATATATATATATAGGTTGAATAGAAGATTGGTATATTGTTCAACAATGGTTCCCACTAGAAGGATCCTCCAGGATTCCAAGTCTGCACTTCGTAGAATTTATATGAAGAATACGATGGAGAAGGCTGGCAACTTCTAATGTCCTATAAAAATTTAATAAACGTTTCAACCTTCGGTCTTCTTCAGTAAAAAGTAATCAAAACTAACTAAAACTAATAAAACTTATGTACAGGGTGAGAGCAGGAGACAAGTGACAATAGAATGGTAAGACCTATATATAGTGTGGATATGAACAATAGAAAATATCTAAGTAGTGAATATGAAAAGAATTTTACAAGTTTTTATGAATTGAAGTTAATTCTTTTCTTAGATCTAAATTCTTGCCTTTTGTTCAAGCCATATGGGCGTAACGTATGTAATTGAGCTGCCCAATATGCTTCTCTAGTTAGAAGTTTGTTATCAGTATTCGAAATAGAATTAATGTGAACTGGAAATCACTTAAGGCATGCTCGCTACTATTAAAGTGTGTTGCTACTTCACAAGTCTTTTTATTATTCCGCATAGAAGACTTGTGATTACGAAATCTGACTTTTAACTCATTCGAAGTAGAACCCACATATTGCAGTTTGCATTTTGTACATGAAGCTAAATAAATGACATTTTTAGAAGTACAGCCAGTGGATTCTTTGATTTTATAAATGCGACCTGTGGAAAAACTCTGAAAAGAATCAGATTCTATTAAAAAGTTTTTACAAAGGTCGCATTTTTTAGAACATTTAAAGCAGCCAGGATTATTAGACCTTATTTCAGATTTCATTTTAGATGGTGCTAGAAGTTCTTTAAGATTTTTAGTTCTCCTATATGCTTGCATAATTGATTTGCTTGGAAAAATTTCTCTTAGAGTGAAGTAGCAACACACTTTAATAGTAGCGAGCATGCCTTAAGTGATTTCCAGTTCATTTGCATGAAAAAATTAATTCTATTTCGATACTGATCTTTTTGTTCTTTTTAGTAGGTTTTAAAATATCTTGGCGCTTCTTGGTTCGTGCTTTTCGAAATTGCTCATCAACGAGCTCTGAAGCGTAACCTTGGCCTCTTTAAAAGAAATTTTTCCACCTAGGTCAATAATGCCAGCTTATAGAAGAACAAAAAATTTAAAAGAAATTTTAGCACCTTCTAAGTTGAAGTCTGAAAAGAGCTCTAATAAGCCGGGATGCTTTAAATGTTCAAAGAAATGCGACCTGTGCAAAAACTATCTTGTAGAAACTCCAACGTTTCAGAGTTTTTCCACAGGCCGTATTTATAAAATTAAAGAAGCCTTAGGTTGTACTTCTTCAAATGTCATCTATTTAGTATCTTGTACAAAATGTAAACTACAATATGTAGGATCAACTTCTAATGAACTTAAAATTAGGTTCCGCAATCACAAGTCTGCTATGTTAAATAATAAAAAGACTTGTGAAACTGCGATACATTTTAACAATAGCGCACATTCTTTAACTGATTTCCAATTTATTGCGATTGAGAAAATTAACTCTATTATAGATGTAGATAAAAAGCTTCTCACTAGAGAAGCTTATTGGACAGCTCAACTCCATACGTTACGCCCTTATGGCCTTAATAAAAGGCAGGAGTTTAGGTCCAAAAATAGAGTTAATTTTTAATTTTAATTTTAGCTCCCTTTGCAAAATAAGTGGTTCATTCCCACGTTGTTTTTTGAAATTGAATATTAATGACTTAATTAGTATAAATAGACCTTGCATTTTGTGCCATTCACCATCCCCTTCTTTTACCTTGTACATATTTTTTAATAGTCTTATTTAATTTTAATTTTACTTTTACTTAAGAAGACCGAAGGTCGAAACGTCTCTATTAAAGCTTTTGTGGACATTAGAAGTTGCCTGCCTTCTCTTTCAACTAAATTCAAGATATTTCTATGAAGTGCAGACTGTGAATCCTCAAGGATCCTTTTACTGGGAGTGCATCGTTGGACAGAACACCTCTTCACTTATTCTCTCTCTCTCTCTCTCTCTCTCTCTCTCTCTCTCTCTCTCTCTCTCTCTCTCTCTCTCTCTCTCTCTCTCTCTATATATATATATATATATATATATACACAGTTAATAACTATTATTATATCTAGAGCACAAACACTAAAAATATGCAAGTAGGACATTACCAGTCATACAGTTATATAGAGAAAGGGGAACCTCAAAATCGTGAAAATATATATTTAAAGTGTTTGTACTCTATTATCATAACATAAATACTTATTTAAGTTTACGGATGGCTTTTTAAAAAATATTTAAAGATGTACTTTCTCTAATTGATTTAGATAACATATTCCAGTCGTTTGCTGCAAAGTTTGTTGAGGTCCATAGGCCCCAGTTCCTATTGGAAGTTGTCTTACGAATATTATCCTTTGATCTAGTATTATAATGGTGTTGATCCTTATTAAATTCAATACTAAAATTATGTGTAAATAAGTTATTCAAACATTTATATATGAAAATTGACCGATGTTCAGATCTCCTTCTAACAAGAGATTTCCACTTAAGTTTATTTAAGGCCTCTGAGCCAGATGAACGAGGGGGTAAATCTAAAATAATTCGAGCAGCTTTATTATGTAAAACCTGGAGTTTAGACATTAAGGCTGAATTACCCCTGTCACCCCATATGATATCTGCATAATCAAATATGGGTAAGATATAACTATTAAAAAACATTAATCTAGCTTCTAAGGGTAAGCATGATCGAATACGTCTAAGAAGACCCAGCTTCCTATTTATCTTACAGCATATATGATCAATATGATCTTGCCAGCTTAAATGATTATTAATAACAACCCCTAAATACTTAAAGGAACTTACTTCCTCGAGACGTTTATCATCAACAACAAGTGAAATTGAATTAAGTTTACTTAAACGTTGGCTGCTATCTATGATAATAAACTTTGATTTACCAATATTCAGTGAAAGATGATTCAAATTAAGCCAACGATTCACTTTCTCTAGATCAGAATTCAGTTTTAACTCAATATCATGAATAGATTTGCCAGAAATAAATAAAACAGTGTCATCAGCATATAAAGTTACATCACAATGTTCCAAATGATCTGGTAAGTCATTAATGTACACTGTAAATAACAACGGGCCCAGAATGGAGCCTTGCGGCACACCAATTGGGATGAATTCATAATCTGATCGAGTGTTATTGCAAACTGTGATTTGACATCGGTTAAAGAGATAGGACTCAAACCATTTATAACCAGAAGAATCGGCTAGGACACCAAGGCTGTTTAATTTTGATAGCAGAATGGAATGGTTGACCGTATCAAAGGCTTTTGTCAGGTCAATGAATACGGCACCAGTAACCATTCCGTTGTCCATGGACGTAAGGATCTTATCTGTGAAAGTTGCAGTTGCGGTGACGGTTGAAGCTTTATTTCTAAAGCCAAACTGCTTTTGAGAAAGCAGGTGATTATCGCAAAGATAGGAATATAGTTGCGTATGGACTGCTTTTTCCAATATCTTGCTAATAGTAGGTAACACAGATATCGGTCTGTAGTTGGATGGGTCTTGTCTGCTTCCCTTTTTGAAAAGAGGGGTTACTTTGGCCATTTTCCATGTGGAGGGAAAATTTCCAGTTTCGATAGAGAGGTTGAATAACGATGTTAGACTTGGATACACTATTTCAATGGCATCCTTCTAACTTTATCCAAGCCAACAACTTTATTTGGTTTAAGTTTCTTTATCATAGTAAAATGACGCCATCGTGCAAATACCCTATTGATTTGGAGCCACAGAAAGGCTTGATTGGAATCTCTCATGGTCCAAACCTCAGAGTGAGCGTACTATCCAAATTATTTTATAAATTCTTTTAAGTTTCATAACAGCCCGTTAAAAGGCACGAAATGTATACAAATAAATCAGATAGGTAGATGTAAATGAGTAAATCACAAACCTGTCGAAATCAAAAGTATTTGTTTTGTCCATTTACACCTCCCTGTTTTATTTGTGTGCATTTCTTGCATTTTCACGAGCTGTTACCAAACTCCAAAGAATATATTACGCGCAGTTGAGGCTGTAGTAAAAATGGCATCCCTTCAATCAAGTTTTAAAGACCCAGCAGTGCGCTGTTCGTTTTAGAGAATGTAAATTTAAAACAAGTATAGCAAGGTTCGAATTTCTCAATTTGTTTCTTTAATAAAATTTGACCTTAAGCAAGTGCAATGAAAATGATTGTGTGATGTTTTCACATCACTTTCTAAATGCATGGCAGCTTATACTGATAAGGTGGTCGTTAGTCAGTCAGCATCCTACAATGGATTGGCATGACGTTAGGAGAGCAATAAAAGCTGAGACAAGAATCTTTTAGAACAAATCATGTTATATAAAACCTCGTCTCGTGGAGGTAAAATGACTTGATGTTGTTCGATACGAAAAAATAAATATTTTTGGACAGCTACTTTCATCCCGCTTCAAATTGATGCGATCCCGCGAACGGGGAAGGGAATTAAAAAAAAAAGAATTAGAAACAATCTTCTTGTTAGAAACTGTGGAGGACTGTACGTGTATAAGCTGTTTAGACCATCAGCTTGCCATCTTCGTTACTGTGGGAATGGAGGTAATTTATCTTGTACGAACCAAACTTTTATGTGTACCTATCATGAAACCACATAATGAAGCTCGTCGTCAAGGGACTCACTGAAACTCTCTAAACGCAGTATACGTAACTAAAAGCGAGAAACAAAGAACGAATCGAATTCTACTCGAGAAAAAAGACTTTTCCGCGCTTCCTTCAGTTTTCTTGTCCATCAATTTTATTTGGTTTGTTAAAAATTCGCCATCTTACGCGACAATTGAAAACAAAATTGTGACTGTCAAATTTGAAAGAGCGATGATATAATAGTGACACCCGTTACAGAGAAATATGGAGGACAAAAACTTGATTAATATATAATGATTTATACGTACTGCTCTCCCTGAAAGTGTTTGGAATTCAAATTATATATAAAATGCGTTTCATTTTAATATTGTAACTCTTCAAAAATGTATACGAATAAAATACTTTGCTTTGTATTTTTATCAGTCTCAATCAGCGCAACTCCTACATCAAGGTATGCAAGTGCTTCATCCACATCAGGTGTGTAAGCCTTTTTTACGAATCATGTTTCTATAGCAAGTTGGCTCAAATTAAATTCTGATCAAGTTCTGTCTTTTAATGGCACTTCATTTATGATAAACGACTATCCTTGTCTGACCAGAGTTACTTGTTCTGGTTATGGATATTATGCATACTGTTAGTGTCCCATTAGATATACCTATTTGCACAAACATTGACCCTTCCAAAATCATCGAACTTCGAAGCTGATATCAAAACGGCTGATGAGTCAACTTGTAATATATGGCTTTTCAAATGTTTTATGATGACACCCATTACAGAGAAATATAAGGAAGACAAAAACTTGATTAATATATAACAAGACGCATATCTCCGTGAACTCGGGCTTCCTGTAGCGTACCCTCTGAGTTTTCTTCGTACAAATTTCGGTAGCTACTCATGACTGTATGCCATAGTCGTCTTCCTTATATTTACCCTAATAAATCAACTTTGACATTCAGCCATGAAGTATAAACCCAAATTTTTCTACTGTTGTTTCTTGATGCACAGTACCAGTGTAGCTGTCACTGTAGTGTAGTTCAGTTGATAGTCAGCCTCAAACACATACATTGTAGGTATTTCTGTCTGCATTAGAAATAACTGTCTGGCTAACTGAGACAAACTTGCATACAACTTATTTCCAATATTCATTATAAGAATGAGATCTTCAGCAGAACTGACTCTTTTAGTACTGATTGCCGTTATAAATTAACACACTACTGCTGCCCTGCATTTTGTCCAAATAACAACTCATAACCTTGTCTATTCGGTGCTGCAATTGTCTTGCTAGGGTTAACATACAGTGAAGCAGAACCAGGACCCTTTGATCTTTACTCAATTTAAATTCAATCACCGACAATGATTCGCTACGTGGCTCTGACCCTTGTAAAGACTCATAGGTTTATTACATGAATACAATGACAAAAACTGACTAGCTTTATGTTTCTGTAACTTCATCATACGATGATTAAATTGCCTACTGAATTTAAGCACAAACTTTTCTTTATTTTCTTGTTTTTTAGCTTTCAAATACCAATACAATTCGGATGACTTAGGTATAGTTGAACGAATACGTTCGTAAACAATTTCTCGAACCTTTCTGTTCTTGTTCTACTTTGTTCTTCAGACGTTCTATAGTTCGTAATGGTATTCTACTTGGTTCACGATCGCGTTTAAATACTCGACGATGCTTATGAATACGCTTTACATTAGATAACTTATCTGATATAGCATGATTCCCGATAGGTTCACTCAGTAATGTTCGCTCGTAAATTGATCTCTCATAAAGTCCGCGGACCGACCCGTTCCGAAAACGCTCGACACCTTTTAGTGTGGGTCTACCGCGAACAGCGTGTGTATTTGTATGTAGTTTCAGCTTATTAGAAAACACATTTTATTCGCCATAATTTTGCTTACTTCCACGCATGCGCTTTACCTACTAGACTGCGATTTGTGACTGAACGATTCCACAGGAAGCCCGATTAATGATTTATACGTACTGCTCTCGCTGAAAGTGTTTGGAATTCGAAGTTATATAAGTGTGTTTCATTTTAATCGTGCATCTCTTCAAAAATGTATACGAATAAAATACTTTGCTTTGTGTTTTTATCAGTCTCAATCAGCGCAACTCCTACATCAAGGTATGCAAGTGCTTCATCTACATCAGGTGTGTAAGCCTTTTTTACAAATCATGTTTCTATAGCAAAAAGTTGACTCAAATTAAAGTCTGATCAAGTTTTGCTTGGTTCTTAAACGTTCAAAGAACAGAAAGAAAAACTTGTTTGAAACTAAATACTACAGCTTTGGAGAATAACCCCCGAACACTCCACCACATCATAAGCGCCCCCTCTCGCCCATATGGCCATTCAATGTTGGTCAACAAACTGCAGAGCTGCTTTTGCGAGCTATTCAACATCTTGATTGAAACTTGGGAGAAGGTTGTTTGGAGGAATTTTGTCCAAGGCTGTAGCTTAGTAAATATTAAACGATGCTTTCTTTTTATTTAATGAAATAATTTTCAACGACTCTTTATATCATGTCATTCTTATTTTTATCAGTCTCAATCAGCGCCGCAGCTCATACATCAAGGCGTGAAAGTGCTTCATCCACATCAGGTGCGTAAGCCTTTTTTACAAATCATGTTTCTATAGCAAGTTGACTCAAATTAAATTCTGATCAAGTTCTGCCTTTTAATGGCACTTCATTTATGATAAACGACTATCCTTGTCTGACCAGAGTTACTTGTTCTGGTTATGGATATTATGCATACTGTTATTGTCCCATTAGATATACCTATTTGCACAAACATTGACCCTTCCAAAATCATCGAACTTCGAAGCTCATGAGATCAAAACGGCTGATGAGTCAACTTGTAATATACGGCTTTTCATCTGTTTTATGATGACACCCGTTACAGTGAAACAAGGAAGACAAAAACTTAATTAATATATAATGATTTATGGGTACTGCTCTCGCTGAAAGTGTTTGGAAGTTATATAAGTGTTTCATTTTAATCCTGCGCATCTCTTCAAAAATGTATACGTAGGTATGAAATACTTTGCTTTGTGTTTTTATCAGTCTCAATCAGCGCAACTCCTACATCGAGGTATGCAAGTGCTTCATCTACATCAGGTGTGTAAGCCTTTTTTAGAAATCATGTTTCTATAGCAAAAAGTTGACTCAAATTAAATTCTGATCAAGCTCTGTCTTTTAATGGCACTTCATTTATGATAAACGACTATCCTTGTCTGACCAGAAATACTTGTTCTGGTTATGGATATTATGCATACTGTTAGTGTCCCATTAGATATACCTATTTTAGCCTGTGAACAGGCTCTCTGGGGGAGGGAGAGGGGAAGGGAAGAGAAAGGAGAAGGGGAGGGGGAGGGGGAGGGGAAGGGAAGGGAAAGGAGAAGGGGATCTGGAGGGGAGGGGGCAGGAAGAGGGGAAAGGGGAGAGTCTGTAAGCATCCTTTGGAGAAAACCGTTCCGCCCCCAACTAATTAGTATTCAAAGTCACGCAAGAAAGGTCACGGTTGAGTTTTCAAAATTAATCAAAAGTCAAGCTTTTATTTGAATTACAGTGTAAATCATTATTAATTTCTTTGCAACTTGGACTTTTTTCTCGCTGACAAACGATATTTTTTTTACAAAGACGAGCGATCGACAAGACAAACTTCAGTCAAATGTACGACCGTTAAACATACCTGGCATCTCAAAATGAAATGTCCCTCAAAACTTGAAATAAATGATCTAGAACGTGGTTTATCAGAGTTTATTCTCCAAGCTTTAGTCTTAAAAAGCTAGGTTGAATAAATTAAACAAATTATCTCCGAAACGTATTACTGTCGGCCGTGAATCATTCTTCGCCTTTTGCAGCATCGAGCGTTAATTTGAGGACCATTCAATAACTTAAAACATACAGAAACAAAAATCTGAATCAAAATCCTTTCTACAGTGACACTAAATGAACTTCATCAATAACGATGGCCACAATTTGCTTCCCTAGATGACCTAGATTGCCGTTGCGAAGTTCCTTCTGACAGCCATGTTTCCTGGAGGACTTCATTCTGCACTCCGTAGACAAGTTCTGCATCGCATTCGTCGCTTTTGCGTTCTTTTAATTTATATCGTCTTCATCTCCAAGTTGAACAGCTTTTATTCATTTCTCTTGATACCGTCAATCGATCAAAAATTGACCAATCAGAGGCTGATACCAGATTCTGGTATCAGGAACGGTTTTCTCCAAAGGATGCTTACAGGCTCTCCCCTTTCCCCACTTCCCGACCCCTCCCCTCCCCTCCCCCTCCCCTTCTCCTTTCCCTTCCCTTCCCCTCCCCCTCCCCCAGAGAGCCTGTTCACAGGCTATACCTATTTGCACAAACATTGACCCTTTCAAAATCATCGAACTTCGAAGCTGATATCAAAATTAATGGCTGTGAGTAAACTTGTAATATACGGCTTTTCATATGTTGTATCTATAAATTCGCAAAATAATCGCGTTTACTATGGATTATATTTTGCTCGATCATGCAGCTGTCTGCTTATCCTGCGAGCAGGGTCTCCCTTCCTCCCTTCATTCCTTCCTTTCATGTATTCATTCATTCATTCATACATACTCTTTATTTATTTGTTTGTTTTTCTCTTTCTTTCTTTCTTTCTTTTTCTGTTATGTCATATAATTTTCACAGATTACATTTTACATTTGACTTACTTCATTATTAGTCAATCCTCTGAGGCATTTTTCTTCCAAACAATACCATTAAACGTCGTTTGGTTTATAGGTTTTTTTTGGTTTTTGTACATGTGTACTTGGATATGGTTGTGCACTCGACAACAGTACTTGTCTTGATATAGCTAGCGTTCGTTACTGACAACTACACATAATCCCGTATCTTCCAAAAATAAATTAAGAAATACTTTGCACCACAGTTGTATATTCTAAATCAAATCTCTACAATCTTTCTAATATTTTTTAAGACCAGAAAGGAAAAGATTATTCGAAATTGGTAAAAATTTAACATTTATTTTAATATTTTTCAAACAACTCCTTTTATCATACTATTCTTAATTCTTTTAGTATCAGTGTCAATCTACCCAACTCCAACATCAATGTATGCAAGTGTTTCATCTACTGCAGGAGGTATATAAGTTTTCTTGTTGAATATGTATGTAGCTATTGTTCTCTAATAGAGAAACTTACCGTTTCCAGCCATGAGTCCATGTGCCAGCAGTCCTTGTCGTAATGGAGGTACCTGCAGAAATACTATCTATGGGGACCGGTACTACTGCTCTTGTCCGTCTGGTTACAGTGGGCAATACTGTGAAAGTAAGTAAATAGTTAACAGCCTGTAGCAGGTATTTACCATAGTTCATTCCATAGTCCATATCACATACCATAGTTCATTACCATGGCTACCATAACGTATACTCTAAAATAACTGTCTTGTTTGACTGCACGCTCGTATTTATCTAAATAAGCGTTTGTTTGAAACCAGGAAAATGATAAGTGAAACTTTTACCATTTTGTAAATGTTAATGTAACTCATAATATGAAATAGGTGCAAGAGACCATAATCGTACTAAGACTTAGTATTATGGTCTCTTGATCAGTGTAAACTATACAAACTATGTTACCAATTTTATGCTTAGTCTACAATAATACTATTAAATTTGAAACTTATCTTTTTGATACGATTCTTTTGTCGAAGAATAAAGATGCTTTTTTTCAAATACCGTTACTGACTTTGAACTGTGTAGCTATAGTTGTCTCATCGCGAATTATTTAAATATCAAATTATCATATTATCATTACATATTCATATCATTGACATATTTTATACTGTATATTTATACTCAATTACTTGATTATTACTTGATTATTAATTAATTAATTTGTTGTTTGTTTGTTTGATTGATTGATTGATTGATTGATTGATTGATTGATTGATTGATTGATTGATTGATTGATTGATTGATTGATTGATTGATTGATTGATTGATTGATTGATTGATTGATTGATTGATTGATTGATTGATTGATTGATTGATTGATTGATTGATTGATTGATTGATTGATTGATTGATTGATTGATTGATTGATTGATTGATTGATTGTTTTTTTGGTTGGTTGAATGAGGAATAAATAAATTATTATAAACAATTGACTTTAAACTAAGTTCTGATTGGTCTTTTAAGGTAATATTTGTATGGTAAACGGTTATCCTTGTCTGAACGGAGGTAAATGTCATGGATATTATTATCGTGGATATTGTTCTTGTCCAACTGGATATACTGGACGGCAATGTGAAACAAGTAAGATGCATTCAAATCTTAATATTGTGAAATCTTATCAATCGCTAAAGAAACCCTTTCCTACGAAGAGCCAACTTCTTTGTCTGCACATAACTTACCATGTCAGTGTAAACGCTCAAGATTACTTTGTGTACTCGCACTTAGAATATATTTTCTGAAATAGCCCAAGGTATAGTCCCTTGATTGCAAAGGAGGGCTGTCTTCTCCATTTAGGTGGCTTTTATCACTTCTAAGAGGCCACCTTCTTACACATAAACCAGCCATACATCTACTAATTCATACTTTTCTGCAGACCTCAAAACAAGCGTGACATGTAACGATCACTACATGGAAATCACTCTCACAAGACTTATTACTTTCCAAATGTCGATTCGCGTAACCTTCACCTTAAAGATAAAAATTGCAGAGCTGCTTCTGTCACCAACTATTACATCACATTAAGAACACGCCTTGATGCCTGTGGTACAAACTACACCGAGAATAATGATCAAATTGTATTCCAAAACGAGGTAATCTTCCCGCTTTTTTATTTTTTGTAAACCCAAGTACAGTATACTAGAGCCAATTGCTTTCATATTTGTGATTTTTTTAGAGCGGGACAACAACAACAACAACAAAAAACAAACAAACAAACATACAAACAAAAACAAACAAACAAACAAACAAACATACAAACAAAAACAAACAAACAAACAAAAAAACTAATAAAACATCTTTATATAGAAGGTAGATTATTATACAATTATACTACTGGGGATAACCTAAGGTCGAAAACATTCTAGTTTGATCTTATAATTCAAATTTTACCTTGTATATAAAGAGTTTAATTTTTAAGAAGGAAGATAATGTCAAAAAAGCTTACATTTAATAGTCAAACTAAGATACAAAAACAATATAATTCCAATCTAATATTGTTAATCATAATCAATATTTCGGAAACAAATATGGAGACCGCCATTTCTGATTTTCGGAAAGAAAACTACAATCTTCAGTGTATAGACAAAACTTTTAGACAATTTAACATTTTGCTCACAAACTTTAGGTCCTCCTTCACCTCAAAGTTGTTTTCAACTCAAAATCAGTCCTGCTGTATGGGCAATCTTCTGAGACAACATTCAGAAGGGAGAAACGAGGTTGACAATGTTTTTTTATCAGTGTGGTGAAGGCATCGAGTTGAGACATGATCTCTGCGAAAATCGGTACTGTCTTAACCAGTTATTTGCAAGAATGTAAGTGGAATTTCATTTGGTCGCGTACGTCCTTGAGAGCCGTCTGTAGGCGCTGATTTGACAAACACTGAAATGACTTTTCCTGCGTTTGTACTCAGTCTAATAGATGCATAGCTGTCGTCAAAATATGGATATTGAATCGAAAGAATATTATTTTGTTTTATTGCATTTCATTTTCTTTTGTTATCCTTTCTTTTCTTTTCTCTTCTTTTTTAGGTCTGGGATGACCAGAAGTACAAAAGTGGAAGCATTAACTCAATTACTCGTGATCATCTGCTTGCCATTTCATTTAGCTGCAAATATTCGCGACGAAAACTTGTCAGCACGAATTTCAGCCCCGCGAAGAAAATAATACAGGTTTATGAAGGTATGACAATTCTTGGTTTTCACGTCACTTCATCAAAGATAAATAAATAAAATCTATAGGTCTCTAAGAGCTAACTCTCTGGTAGGCTTTATATACCCTCGAAAGTAGTCGCTCCTAGATCGATGACCGGCTTCCGTTTTTTGATTGTCGAGTTCATTATCTGTCACGCAATTGCGTGGTTGCATGTGGCGTTACACGCAAGGCAGCCATCTTGGGTGAACTTCAATAAAAAAAGTTTCTTATTAGCGTCTCGTTAGTTTATCCAACCTGTCTACCGCTGTCTTGTCTTTTGTTTCGCAGAGAAACGGATGAAACCCAGTAATACTGTCACCCGTTTTCTAGAGATGTAAAAACAGATAAAATTGCCGCAAATTTAAGATATTTGGCTTGGTCCATAAAAGTGATTTTGTGCTTGCGCTTGAGCTTTAAGCGTGTAAGCCGCATTTTACACAAATGCAAACGCAAGTCATTGTATCTTTGTCCTTTTAAGCACCTTAATTGCGCATTTATATTTATATTGCTTCCATTCGCATTTGCGTCGATCGTTTGAGCCAGTCCGAAGGAGTTGGTGTTTTCGACACTGACATATCAAATAGCCTTCCACAAGAAGTATTTTTATAATTATTATTGACTGTTGATGTTGTTGTTTACCTATTTTGTAACTATGATCAGAATGTGAACTGAATTCCTTATTATTTCAATAAACGTATTTGTCAGTACTGGGTATTATGAGTCAATCGTTTAGGCAAATGGTCCGCTTTTCTATATCACGCCTACGTTGATCATAACTAAGTTCGTGTACGATTAAAAGCTTTGCATAAAGACAGACCAAAAAATTTATTCGACCATTTGCGCACAGGTGTCCAGGTCTTATAAGAATTTCAAAAATTGGTTGGAATACAATGTAGAAAAAAGGAGCAAGAGTGAGAAATGAAGAAAAAATAAATAAAGCCTTTTAGAAAGAAAAGAAAAAAAACATAGATGAGGAAGAAAACAGCAAATAAAATACAATGGAGAGGAAATTGCAAATACAATCAGGTGTTTTTGTGTGTGATTTAGGTGTTTTTGTGTTTTTGTGTTGTGTTTTTATATCTCTGTATCTCTTGACAAATTTATCTTACTAACCTATCTTTAGCCTTCGGCAACTTCACCTTCACCATGGATCTGTACAAAACATCTCAATACCAAACACCATACTTTCTACTTGAATACCCAGTCCCTGTGTCCGTGAATCAGAATCTTTGGGTGCAATTTGAGGTCAAGAACACCATTGCTGACTTAGTGGTATTTGCCGATTCATGTCGGGCTACAACTTCAACCAATTATAACTCGACACCACAGTACACGTTTCTTGACAAAGGGTAAGTGATTGCTTCAGCATGACTGTACAAGATAGGTTATACTGCATTGCCAGAAATGGAGGAAATTCTGAGCCCACTATATGTCAGTGGGTTTTATCATGTCAGTAACAAAATGGATATATTTTTACAAGACAAGAAATAACCTTAGGCAAATAAATAATTGTGAATGAAGTTTCGCATACTTCAATTCTAAATCAGTCTATTTAGTATTAATATTACATTTCTCGGGCCAATCAGAATGCGATATACATTATGCAGCATACAAAACGTTTAGTCTTGCCTTTCCCTTCTGATCATTTTAATACG
The DNA here is from genome assembly GCA_029948255.1 of Telmatactis stephensoni. Lineage (NCBI taxonomy): Eukaryota > Metazoa > Cnidaria > Anthozoa > Actiniaria > Isophelliidae > Telmatactis > Telmatactis stephensoni. Next base: position 548,236 of record JALIZF010001736.1, read on the forward strand.
ACGAATAGTCTCAAAGCTGCAATCGTGAATCCGAATAAAAACCTTAAAACCCAGAGATTGTCTGAGTTTTATAAATCTGTTTTGCACAATTTTAATTTGTTAACGATAACTGGTCTAAGATAATAATTCTTAACCATTTATCATACCATACATATATCGTTAACACTTTGGCAGACCAAAGTTGTTCAAATCGATTTGCACAGAAGACACCACCATTTTCCCGTTAAGCAAAATGTGAGCTGGGTTTCTATGATAAGCCTTTCCCTTTTGCGTTCAAATGTGTTCAAAGTTTCTAAGTACCAGTGCAAATGTCCCATAGATTCTATATTAAATTTGAGAAAATGTGCATATTACAAGCGTGTATCTCTGAATCGAAATCGTCAACGTCATTTGCGTAGTTCGGTTCACGTACTATGTTTGTATGTTTTTGCACATACAAAATTTGAAGCAAATAGATAAAATTATATTTAATCGTACCTATTTTTTTACTTCTAAGACGTTTTACGCTGGATGTTTTTCGCCTGATCTATGGATGTACTGAAGCGCGAAGTTTAAATTTTGCGCTGTAGCTATTAAAGTAATTCAAAACAGAGAGATGCCCGTAATTTCTGGCCTGGGCTCTGGGGACACCATCGTCCGGTTGATTGCGAGCCGGTTTTCAGTGCGGAAGGTCACGCTACACGTCTGGACCTATATACTTAGGATAAAAAGAAATGGAGAAGGTGCTGCCTTTGTAATTACATCTGCAAATGGTTTAGACCTTCATGTCTTCTCGGATAAGGACGTTAAACTGTAGGCACCGTCTCTCTAAAAACGGCCTCACTTTACCATTGAGGGACGTAAAAGAACCCCGCTATCTATCTATGACAATAATGGCGGTGATATTCTATTGTAGTGTGCCTGCCTTCAGGTTAATAAGCTAAATAAAACTAGGGGTGTAGTATTTGAAAAACACGTAGACAAATCGAGGCCTTGATATTGGCCAGCGTTCATTGCGGCCTAAAAGCTTAATTTCTTTGTTTTAGTTGTACGCTGGACCACACCTTGGTTTACAACTACAGCAAGCACAGTTCAGTTCAGCGCTTCTCGATCAAGTCGTTTGATTTCATCTACTCCACTAACCAGTTGGTCTACCTACACTGTCAGCTTATGGTATGCCATCGTAATTCAGCCAACTCAAGGTGCTCTCGTGGTTGCATACGTTCAAGAAGACGTCGTGAAACTTCTAAATCAACGAGTGATGAAAGTCAGGAATATGACTTATCTGTTGGGCCCCTGAGGGGACAAAAAGAAAGTTCTGAGAAGAACCAACAATTTGATAACGGTAAGCGACTCTTTTTATACTTACAAAAACGCGCCAGCGAGGCAAAATACTTAATTACAAAGAAAAGTCAATTTTCCAAAAAAAAAAAAAAAAAAAAAAAGTCGAATAAATAAATAATAAACGTATTTATAAATGATAAAGTAAAAAAACTGGCCCTGAGAGTCGGTCATTCTAAAGGAAAGGGAAGGTTGGAAACTAAAGGTGTGCAGCATAAACAGTACTTAATATTATATGGCACAAGCTGCTTACTATGAAATCGTGCGCTCTGACTGGTTGCCAATGAGGCTGGAATTAATGCCCTGCTGGCGAACGGAGACGAAAATGTTGCCATAAACGTTTTTAGAGGCTTTTTTCGGCACTAATCTACTTAAATTTCGATAAAAAAGTGATACGGAACAATTAACTAGGGCAAGCCTTATTGTTTGGAACAGCAAATGAAAAAAGGAAGAAGTTAATTGAATTCTAATGAAACTAGCTGACAGTGAACCTTGATGAACAAAACAAGGAACAAAAGAATGCCGGATTTTTTTTTTTTAATGAAAACGTACGTAAAGGAAAAAATTACTATCAGAAACAAGGAAGTAAACTCAACCTAGTTCTCAGGGCTTTTTTGAAAGAATGAAGGCGAGAGGGCCCTGAGAACGAGGTTGACATAATCTATCTTTGTTTCAATGATATTCTAAGTACTATAAAGTGCGTACAAGACATACAAATACAATAATAATAATAATAATAATAATAACAATAAACTCCAAAGCCGTTGTTGTCGAAATAAGCGTAACTTTAGTTTTTTGAAGATTCAGCTTAAGGGACTGTCAGATGGCATGTACTTCATGTTTTGTTGTATGTAGAAAAGAAAGCTGAGTTCGAAAATACAACATATTCAAATTCATTCAAATGTTGGACTTCAATTTGTGATTTATTTCAGAGGTGGATTCAGGGCGGGGGTGCCCTGGGTGCCCTTGAACCCCCTTTCTAGATCTCATCCTAAAAATAAAACATTTTTACGTCTAGAAAAAAAATACATCAATACAGAGCCGTATTTTTCGTTTTCTCGACTAATAACCTGTATTTATTGTTTTGTACAATAAATAATGTGAAGTTAACCCCCTCAGTCTGAGCCCTGGATCCGCCCTTGCATTTTAAACAAAGACAGTTGTTAGAGACGACAAGCAGTTGTGGCTGGTGGTTGTTCTCATGCGTACAAATATCACTGAAATCTTTGACAAATTCTATGCAAAATTGATCTTGAACGGGTACTTCTCTTTTCGTTGGTCCTTGCGCAGGTTAATTTGCAAAACGCTGACTAAACGAAGATATTTGGGCTCTTTTCTCATGATCCGAAGTAAATTTGTCAACGAGCTCAAACAAATTGATTTGGAACCAGTTAACGTTCCTTTCAATAGGGCGTGAATATGAGTTGCAGTATGATAAATATTTTAGATAATCAATTAAAACATAACAGCAAAAAGGTGTCATAAACTACTTAATCAAAAACCATGAACGTTTGGTCTGTATGAAAGACATCAAACCTCGGCCATGACAACAATACAGCAAGACCTCGGTTTGATATTTCTCGTTAAAGACCTCACTTTCGATTATAAAGGAGACGTTAGTGGTATTTTATACTAATTCTATCTTTTTATATTTAATGATATTCACGTCCGACCTTTATGGGCATAAAATGGCTCGCCTGCGGCTCCTCATTTTAAATGCCCATAAACGGTCTCCCGCTCATATTTTATATACTGCTTTAAGATGATCAACCTTCTCGTACTCTGCTTCTCAAATTGTATGCCCGAAGAAACACATTCACTGTTTTTACCATTATTATTCACACAGCTGCTCAGATTGGCACTTCTGCCGGACTTGGAGTTGTTGGCGGGCTGCTTCTTATTGTCGTTGGAGTGATATTATTTAAGAAAGTACGAAAACTGTTCCCCAGTCTTTTGAAGCGAGCATATGTTGCACCCAATCCTCCCATTGCCATGGAAACGAATGCAAACTGGTTTGGAAACAGTCGAGTGGATCTTGACGAGAAGCCGTCAGAAATAGAAATATAAGAATACAAGCTTTAAATGTCTATTTCTGCCTGTTTCTATGCAATCTTGAAGTTCCCACGCACTGGCCTGTCTTATTTCGATTTCAAGACGTAGAGTATTTTCAAATGTAGAATTTAGAAAACAGAACTCGCGCATATTTCCAATTAATATGCATGTATGTTTCAGCGTTCTTTTGACACAGTGTAATGAATTACTGGGTTAAGCTGGAAAAGAGATAAAATATCGAAAAAAATGTCTAGCTTATAGTCACGAAGAAACGATTGAGAATTGATACACATAAACGCACTACACCCAGAAATTCTTTCTCGACTTAAGATAGGATTTAGTTTTTTGCGCAGCCGCAGTTAGGTACATTTTTACAGGAAAAATCGAAAAAGACAAAAAAATTTTTTTGCATATATAATTTATAGAATGTGTAGCCATACAATCTCAAAAAGGCGAGCTGAGCGTTTTTTGCTAAATATAAATATATCTAAGCCATAGAAGAAATAACACAGCCTCAAAATCAGTTTTCCCTAGTTCCCTATTATCAGGGCTCAACAAAAAATATGTTTGAATCTATCCCATAATTTCCTCGATGATTTAGATCTATATTCATATAGACCTAATTCAATTATTACGTCCTCGCCGAAAAAAAGCCTAAAGTCTAAAGCTTTGAGAGCGGAATCATGAATTTTTGTCATTGTGACATCATTACAATAAAAAAACTCACTGTATTCCTGCAAATTCTACAACTTATTGGACACATATTCCTTAATTTCTCAGATAGCCTACAGAGAAGTTTGTTAGTACACAAAAGTAGTTCGAAAGCCTTTAACCTTTAGGCCTTTTTTTCAGCGACAACGTTAATTGAAATAGCTATATAGCAAAAAGCCTTTTGAGATTGGCTATAGAAACTCACTAGATAAATTGAAGCCTACCCACACGAAAACGTGCTTCCACAACGTTCGGGTTATGCAATACCATCTCATAAGGAAATCCCGATTAAGTTTTTCATTCCTAATTTACAATAAGCAACAATTGAAATACAAAATATAGACATTGTCTAGCCCTCACACGAAAATGGACAAAACGTATCCGTGTGGCAGGCTAAGGTAATAACAATTCCAAACTATGTAACCAGTTTGAAGTTGACTTTTATAGTTTAGTTTTGTATACTTGATTGACAGTTATTGCACAATTAACTTTAAATGCACAAATGGAATGACTGACAGTATAAAGCATGGGTGGCCCCCTCTCTTCCCCTCAATAACAATTTCTTGGACACTAGAACTGTTTTTGAATACAGCCATGCACTTATAAAAGCTTGGCTTTGATTCCCTTTTAGATGTTTCGGCCGGCCCTTGGACTTTATGTGCAGCCAAAACAAGGCAATCCCACAAAAAAATTAAAAAAAACCTTTTTCACTAACAGTGCACCAGTAATAAGTTCGAGTGAATTTAAATGCAATATTAATCTCAAAGCTGGCGATACTTATGAGGTATACATTGATTGAGCTTTGTTTGCCTCATTTTCAAGCTCTTCACATTGTAGTATTAGGGCAGATCTCATATGACTGGGAAAACGGCTGGGTCACAGGACCGTACAGTTACGGCAGGTACCTCAAGTGGTCAGTTTTATAGACATCAGTTACGACACTGATACGGTTACGTTACGGCGCGGTAAGTTTCCCACTCATACGATAACCGCTCTATAAGTCGGTGCTTCATTAACGGCTTCTAGTTGTTAACATATTGTAGTATTTTAACTCAAAAGACACCAATAAACTTGCAATTATATCACATATATTAGTCCAGGATCATTATGTAGCTAGCTCAGGAATTCTATTCACGGTGAAGTTAACGAACACTATTATAACAGACAAAACGATTTTTTTTTTGATAAGTTTCCATCAGTTAGCTCAGTAGTATAGAGGTTAAAGGCGGGTATAGGTGTGTAGAAGGTCTCGGGTTCGATTCCTAAAGTTATTTCTCAAGAGATTTTTTTTCACCAAAATTGGCTACTTAGCGTATGATTTCGGGGCTCAGTAGAAAATTTCTAAGTCTAACATCCAAATTAAGATGACCTAGGGAAGTATGGGGCGAGGGCAATATCTGTATATTGCCCTCGTAGGAGGGCAATATCTGTATAATGCCCTCGTAGGAGGGCAATATCTGTATAATGCCCTTGAATTCATAATGACTAGGGAAATACGCGATATAAAGCCCTACAAATAACAAAGAAAACCGACTCAATCATATAATAATCATGCATATTTTCCTAGTTTTTTACAGCGCCGTAAGCTACGATGAGGCAAACGAGGCAGATCCCTCGGTCGAATTAGACTTTTGGGAATAAAGCAGTAGTTCTCTGAATCCAATTGCTTCTGAGTCTAAATCCCGTGTGGAATTTTGCAACAGATAGTAAGGTGTTGTTTTGAATAAATTAACAAACCACGAGGGTTTTACCTTGGCAGCTCGAACGTCGACTCGATGTAGTTGCTTAGTTTTGAAGCTTACTGGATTATACTTAGTGCAGCAAAGACAACGGCACTTGGCAGCAGGTATGTTAACATCTTGTTCTATTCCATACCTAGAAAATTTCACGAAACAATTCGACAGAATTTGTAGAAGTCGAAGGAATTCAAATTCGCAACGTTCACCTCGTATAGTCACAAAAATTACTCCCCAAGTTTGCTTGAGGATAACATTGGCGTTTAGGTTCTCATGTCTCCATATATATTTAGTTCACAAGTTACAATAGGTATATTTGTCTTTCTTAGAGCAGATATTGTTCTCGCTGTTTTTGAAATTTTGTTGAGATTTTGGCGGTAGTTTTGACTACATTATTTTGCGTCGTAACAGGCAGCGCAAATTTGTATAGCAACTTCTAAGGATTAAATTGGCATGATACATGTTGTATGTAGTCCCCTATGCCGGCCTTTGTACTGGATTAATGAAATAGGAAAAAAATTCACCTTAAAATTTTAGATTTATGACCAATTTTTTCTCATAAAGCTACTTTTAAAAATCGTCTGATATCTCAAATTATTTGATCTAATTCGCAGAAAAATCATCATCGGTACAAATTGCAAGGCTTGTAGACAAATGGCTGCAAGTTTCTCAGAAATCGGAGAAGGTTTTGATGTAAAAAGACGCGATTAAAATTTATGTCTGACAAACAATCAATAGGAAACCTTAAGTCTCTGGAGGATTACGTAAATAGCTTTGCTTTGACTGAATCCGATTGTACTTTTAGTGACTGTCTGTGGTCACGAATAAGAAACATCTCATAAAAACAAACAGTCAAACTGTTTCTCTGATTCTTTAATAAAATGAAGTGTAGACGTAGGGACTGTTACTAAACGATTATAAGGACTAATGTACACAGATAAAAGAAGAGCGTTCAATGGTGAGCCGATGATTAGAACCGATTTTGCCGGAGTGATAATGGCGATGAAAATAAAGCTAAAAATAAAGATTAAATTGCTTTTAAGCAATATTAAAATATAAATAATATATAATAATAAAAATATAGATTTTCCCAAAACTTTTTTCTTGAAGTTTAACCTTCAACGACTTCATTTATCATTTATAAAAAATAATTCATCAAGATAAGGCCGCGAAGGTTGGTGCTAATCCTAATGTTTAAGTCAACTGTTTCTAATTACCAGAAAAAGTGTAAAAATTGTGTAAAATTGTACAATAAAAATGTCTCAAAATGCCTCGCAAAATGCTGGAAATCACATTTCCGTCGACATTCTGAATTTCAAAATTTTCCGGGGCATGCCCCCAGACCCCCTAGAAACTCCCACCTTCGGCGGTCATTTGCCTCGGTAACCATTTCGGTCTGGCTACGGCCCTGTTTTAAGAAAAAATTATAATAATCAAGATAGTAAATTACAAACTATAGAAAATATAAAAAATGAACAAAAAAATCCTGCAGGGAAATGTGATGGGGGAAAAAATATCCTGCAAAACATTGAGAAGGGGAAAAAATTACTGCCCAACAGGTTGCTAGAAAAAAAATATTGCCAACTCAAAATCATCACCCTTCCCCCCCAAAAAGGTAAATGGTCGGCCGTCCTTAACACTAAAAGAAATGTTATCTTACTATGAAGTATTAAAACGCGCTAATTTTACTGATTGCGAAGTTAATTCTGGCAAATGCAAGCCTATATTTATTTTTTTGCAAAGTTTTCTTGTTGATTACGTACCAGTTCTTCGAGTACTCAAATGATCTTTGAGTTTTCCTCTACGCAAGGTGTAATACATTTGGATATAATACCATTCACAATATCGTTATTTTTTTTCAGACGTTCTACCAGCTACATCACTTTTACATCAGATCAGGTTCACCTGCTCCCAGGTTTCCCAATACAATTACTGACCTCTAATGCTGATGAAACGATCGCGATTGTAGCATTTTATGTTAAATTTCCACCAGAAGCTGCCTTAGGAGCTGTGGACACCATTCATAGTACCATACTGGCTAGTATCGTAAACGCATCTTTTGGAAGTATTGGTCAAGCCATCAACAAAACACTGCTTGCGGTTTCTTTGTACACTTTGTCCACCACGGGCTCGCCCACGTTATCAAGTGACTCTCCAACGGAATTCAATCCACTCTATGTCATCATCGGCTGTTCGGTAGCTGCAGCTATCGTCGTTATCATCATTATTGGAGTTGCGATAAGGTAATGTTTGTATGTGATTTGTACGTATGCAAGTCACGTGATTCTTTTCGTTGTTTGCCATTCCGCTCTCTAACTGTGATAAACCTTTCTCATGTTTTTTTTAAAGAACATGATAGTTAATGTTACTCTTCGTCAATACTGCTATTTTTTTCAGATGCTTCATGAAAAGGAAGAGCGATGACTCAAAAAGGAAACAGGCGAAAGTGGAAGAAAAGATAGAAGAGATGGAAATGGATAAACAACTCCACCCCCTTGCTTTTGAGAATGATTATGACTATGATGTTAATATTAATAATAATAAAAATTAAAATAACACTTTATTCGATTAGGGCAACTAGAATTACATTTAAGTAAATTCCATCCAGGCACTAATTAAAATCATGCATGAATAATAAATATAATAACAATAACAAGGTAAAAGGTATATAAGATAAATTAAATATTGTTTACATTAATTATCGTAAGATGGAGTAGAATGCTAATGCTTTCTCACAAGACTAAGCTCTTCACTAGCTTATTATTTTGCTTTGTAAACTGAAAAAAATGTAATGCGAATGGTTCAATAGCTAATTAAACGTATCGAATTGTCAGTCATGTAATACTCAGGGTTTGAAAGTGCACCTTTTCTTTCCGTTTTCACACCTTAGAAGAAAACGAAATGAATGAATATGACTTCCGTACACACGAAACGGCTGCTATCACTCGAAGTTGTCCGATGTTTTAACTTCAAAAAGAGCACCACCAATTTGGATAGTCCTGCACTAGCTCACTTAAAACAGCTGGACAAGTTTAATCAGTACTGGCCACGCAATTTTGAGCTGCTCCGCATATATTCAGCGCATATGCTTGACTGGTAGAATAATCTGACGTTAAAATGTACAATGCTTTTCTGGTTCGATATATCAGACCTAGATCCTTTTGGGGTTGGTCACGTGAACAGAGGCTAGGGATCCAGTCAGGCGTTGAGCATAGCATGTCGATCATAATAAATCTAATTATATCGCTCTATGCACATGCACATGAGAACTGGAAATGAGCCTTGACTTACCGCTACATAAATTGGGTATGCACTATATACACTGTGCATTAATCGATTCAACAAAATCTCGTTTAATTCAAACATACAAAAAAGATTCAGTGTCTGACGCCAACGATGGTTAAAGTGTTATTTGCAATGTGAAGTTGAGGTTTTACGAGCGACGGACAGCAAGAGTAAAATACGCAGACTCAGTAATACACTACATCACTTATTGTCTTCTCTCACACCTTGATGTGAGACAACACTGAGTCTGCGTGTGCTGCTTCTGCTTCTATGCATCTTGTGTAAACAAGGTCCAGATGCTTGGTCTAGTTTGCTTTTTTGGTAGCATTTTTACTAGAAATGCTCTGAAAAATAGGACAAGAGCTCTTAAGCTCTTTTCGCTCCCTAGAAAAACATTTTTTGGCGTCATCACGATATAAAAATGTCATTTGCATAAAAACGTATTACCGAACTAAGCTACATATATATCAGCTACATTGGCTATAACCACATAAAGCCATGCATGTGAGACGGGCGTGTCATTATTTACTGTAACTTTATAATCAACTCACGCTTCACTCTATGGCAATGAAAGCTACTTGTTAACCACATATAGAAAGGAATTAAAATATTTTTAATTCAGAAGTACTGTCGTGATATCAATAAACGCGGCAGGGGGTCCATAGCGGTTTATCGCTTGTCTCTCATCTCTTTCCCAACTGCAGTGCATGGTCCGGGTGATAGTTGAGTTATAAGAGTTGAATTATGTGGTCTCCCTTGCCATCTAAGTTTTCTACACGTACTCCGCTTTTCCTCTTTTCATAGAACCAACACTATGGCCAAAGCTTGTAATTCGGTTTTTAGAACATGATAATAGGGCCCTTAAGCACAAAAGACGAATACGAATACGAGTACGATAAAAACATATTACAAAAGCATTCTGCATTTGTTGAATGCATGCTTCGTCTCAAAGCTCAAATTTGGACCTGTTGAACCACGCCCTTTTCTAACATGTCTTTAATCAAGTCTATAACACGAATTAACGTTGGCGTGCATTCCTGCTAACTTGCTAACTACACAACTCGATCGGCACAACGAGTGAGGAACAGATGTAGCACTAGCGACACAGGGCCGTAGCCAGATTTTGAAATTCACACCCTCGGAAATGTGATTTCCAGCGTCTTGAGAGGCATTTGAGATGTCTAATGTGGACATGTACTATTAAAGCAGTTAAAATTCAGCGTAATACAACGACAAAAACGGTAAAACATCAGCAACCTCGTTCCGTCGATGATGAATTGTTGTACAAAATTCGTTGTCATCCCATTGAAATCTCACAGATATCTGTAGTTGGCTGTTTCCTCTCTCTCAAAAATATATATAATTTTTCGGTCAAGGGATAACTCTAGCACAATTTTTATCCAGAATACATTGGAACACTTATAAGTTGCTTGAGACATGGTATTTATCCATGACTAACTTTAAATTCTCTCAGTCAGATTTCGTACTCATATTCGTATTGGTACTTTGTGCTTAAGCACCCTAATGATAAATGGCCTCCCAAAATATATGCGAAACTGAACTTAGAAGTGAATTTTGTAAAATAATGATAAATAAAATAAATTTGATAAATGAACTTCCATTCTGGAGTCAAATCCACGACCCACCCATTCTCAGGCAAATAGAAAGAATATGTGCAAGTTGTTCTTCAAGACTGATAACTGTCCTCAATTAGAACGTGTCCTTATTAAACGGCCGGGTGTCCAACAAAGTTGGGTTCCACTATAATTACGGTAGTTGGACATTTGCATGATTGCGTCATATCGTACAACTACCAGAATGCTTTTGCCATCTTTTGTAAAGTGATTTGATACAAGCTGTCAACAATACAATCAAGTTTGTAAAGGAACACCACCACCAGAAATATGTCATACCTTTGTCATCTTATTTTTGTTTTGCCGCGCAAGGTGCTATTGTTGCGACTTTAGACACGAGGCGTGCCACGTTATAATTAGTAATAACCAGATATAACCTCACATCTCAAACACGGATGCGCACCGGGAACATGGTAATTGGTTTTTGTTTGGTTTTGCTATTAAACTCGTCGGTGGATCATGGATCAGCTAGGCGATCTTCTGTGCTGCGATTGGTTGGTGTGATAACGTCTTCTGCAAGAGTGTTCCCTAATGGTCGGCATCCACGATTCTGGCATCTCCATGTCGTTGTCCGTGTTAATGTAGTTAGAGTGTGTTAACCTTAACTGTATGGCTTCCTTGTGGGTTGGTTTACGATAGGCGCCAGCTGTTTAGGCGGCCGTTTGGTTCCCTGTTTTATAAGAAATAAATTTGGTGTAGTTCATCACTCTTCATTGCAGCACAAGTGAACAGGATGGCATTACGTGTGCGCATGCGCTGCCCGAACGCGGGAAGGCAAGGCAAGCGTTTCTGTAGTGACTTAATTGTTTACTAAATGAAGTTCATCTTTCCCGTCGTGTTTACCGCTTATTTGGGTAAGATGATACACAGAGATTTATTGAGCTGTAAATTTTGATAAATGGAATAATAGAAGAGTTTTTCAGTCAAAAACCACTTGAACTTTCATCGATGAAGCAAGTATTGAAAGCAAATATGGTGGACAACACTTCAACCTATATTGGATTTCTAATGTAAGGAAAGCACAAACATTGGATAACATGCTTGAGGTAAGTCTTTTATTCCTATATTTTTGTCATTGAATAGCATGAAGACGATCTGATGATTCTGTTTGCAAATCTTCCACATTCAAAATGCTTGAAGTTTCTTGTTTACTCGAAATTAATTTAACATAAAAAAAGTTGAATATATCGAAATCTATTATTTATCCCCCAACTTTTCTGCACAAATATAACAAGCTGAGTCATATCTGAGATCAAATATTTTGCTAATTCTGTTAGGAAAAATAGGGAACACTAATATTATGATATTTTACTTGTTTATACTTCTAACTTGAATTTTACATCAAGTACATTACTGTCGCTATGTACCTATAAGCTAAGAAATAATTAAAGGAAATTTGCTTTCTGTTTGCTTCTTATGCACATTGAAAGAAAAAAAATTATTTATATTAAGATCGCTAAAAATATCATATATTTTTTCGGTGTTGTAAAATATATGGAAATTTTCTATGTAGAAAAAATGTATTTCCCCATATATTTTCAAATCTACATGACATCCCCCATGGAAATTCTACAGCAAATACATACTTATCTTATCTATTTCAAAATATATCATGGAAATTGGTGATAAAAATGGGGAAGTACTTAAAATATATTTTTGTTTTAGATAAGTATGATGTATTCTGAACTCAGAGAATGTCTAATAATTAATTGTTTTTAATTTAATAACTTAACAGGTTGAAAAGCTCCGCGTAGAACTTCTCCAAAGCACGTTTCCTCTGCTGTCCATGATGTGCTTGTAACAGGATGCGGTGGTTCAACTGCTATTTCGTTGCTATGCAGCTGTTGCATGGGAATGAAATGTGACTGTCCTAAACAAGTATTACCATCATTGCTGCTATTACACTGCGATGTAATACTAGACACTTTGCACATACGCGTAGGCCTTCCTTTGGATCGCAAAAACTTGTCAGCAAGCTGGAATAAAGGTTGACTAATACTAATTACAATTTGTGACAATTTGCTATCAACTCTTGTTTCCTTACTTACACGAAAATACGTTTTCCAGTTTTCTTGAAGTCTAAGAAAGCTCATATCAATTTATCATATTTAATATTATCCACTTACATTGTATATATACTGTGCGTAATTGAAGAAATGGTCAACACTCAGCGTGCGTCCATTGAGTTATGGATGCACGCGGGAGGCTGCTAAGCAGGAGAGAAGCGTAAGAGTCTATAGCTTCTCGAGTGCTTATAGCAGCCGACCAAGTGCATCCATAACTCAATGGACGCATTGCTGAGTGTTGACCATTTCTTTTTTCGCTGTTATCTAGAGAGGAATTACAGTAGTCGGAACAGTTATTACATTTTTACAATAACAAATAATCGTTGGGATTGAAATGGGATTCCTCAAGGAACGTGTTTGCACGTGTAATAAAAGTGAGCTACAATGCAAACTGTATTGAAAATGTTAGTATATTCAGAGTTAACTCTGATTTATTCAATCAATTTTGAAGTACCTATTATAAAAAAAGCCCTGTCTCAATCGGTCCTAAAGTAAAATTTAAAAGAAACGTTGGGAATCAGGTACTAAAATAACTAAGGAGAAATAAACTGTCAGATGAGAACTCAAGTCAGTCAATTAACCAGTCATGCTCTGATCACTATGTCCTGATCGACGCAGTATACATTCCACAAGTAGAATCCACATCAAATTAAAAAAAAAATATATGAAATAGCTTAACATGATGATATTCCGGCGTGTACAAACAGACAGTACTTGAAGCGAAAATTCGTCTTTAGAAAATCGTAAGCAAGCTTCGCTTACCGAGTTGTGACTGTGAAGTCTTCGTAAATTTCATGTGAGGAGCCGATTAACTGAAACTTACTATTTTTTTTCATCACTTGGTCTTTTAATTTGGCAGATTCGAGGATCACCGACTGTGAACCTTTTTTCTCTCTCTCTCTCGGCAACGTTTTTTTCCTTCACACAACTTCACAGTGCAGTTCACCGCTTCATTCATGATCAGCAAGACAGTCGAAGCAACAGCCGACACAAAATTACATTTCGATAAAACTGCTGGAAATTTTCAATCCAGTGGCTTCAAGCTGCAGTAACGAGATAACCAAGGAGCAAATTATAATGTAGTTCATACAGGGTAAACATCCATTCTCGGAAATTCTGATAGCTTGGAAGTTTCAGATTACATTCTACTTTGCTTTGTATTTTATCGTACGTTTGTCCGATCGTTTGTCGAACACTAAACTCGTACTTGCTACTCATTAATTGGTCAGTATAGGACTTATGGGTTTCCTGTGGTGTTACTTACGGACATGAACTCGATGACATAGTAGCTACGCCTCGAAACGAGGCTGTAGCTACAAAAATCATTTATAGGCCTAGTCTATAAAAATAACCAACTATGCAAAAAGTTGGTTATTTTTAAAGCTCAATTGCCCATTTAAACGAAAAAGAGAAGGGAGGAGGGATAGATTTATAAAATGTTTGTTTGCTAAAAACATACGCTTTGTATAAATTGAGTATTTATTGATTGTTGTCATTATTTGTTTCAGATGAAACGCAACTTATCTTAAAACGACAACCTACTGATGCAGTCATCAATCGCTGTTTACTGATCATGCACTATATGAGCTTTCATGTCACCTTGGAGAAATCAACAGTCAACCATTTAGCTTGATCATATATTCGAATTCAATAAATTTCTTGTCAAAGAAATGTTTTGTATTGGGTTATTTGTTATTTTATTTATAGTTCAAATATTCAAGTCCGAATACCCCAGTAAAAATAATATAAAATACGCAACGTATGCGTAAGAATTCAAGCTGAATACTATTACCATACGTCACGTATGTCATCCGTCTTGAATATTCTAGAATACCCTACCAGGTGAACGGTGAACACGGCGTGCAAAGCATTATTGGACAAAATGAACGGCCCTGGTCCCCAGGTCCCTTGATAAACAAGAAAAATATCAGAAAAATTATTTCTGAAAGCTTTTAATCACATAAATTAGCAAAAAGAGTTTGAAAGAAGTCTCCCTTTAATTTTTGACTGTTCCTGTCGCTTTGCCATCGTTTTATCAGCGATCAAAACTGTGTCACGCAATACCGTCACGATATGTTGAAGGAGCAAGAACTTATCATTCTGCGAAAATATTTCACTCCTAAAGTTAATGAGCGAATATATGTTTATGCATTTAAGAACGATTTAGCCTAAAATATGAAAATAAGCTGTTGGTATCGTCATTTTAACGCTCAGTGTTTTGGCTGTTTTCTTTCTTTAATATCAAACAATACGTGATTTTGAGAGTTGACCGAGGCGAGCGTGTTGATCAGGTGCGAGTCTCCGAAAGGAAATCGGTTTACAAACAGAATATCGTGCTTAACAGCACAGTAAATAAGGGCTATGATTTTAAAAATGAGTTTTTTCGATATGGAAGTATACTTGAGGGTTTTGTCTACAACTGCATGAATTTGCTAATAACTTTAATTTTATATTTATCAACTGAACGGAATAATTAACTTAAGTACAGTACACAATGCCAAATAAAAAGTTTATCATAAAAACTTACAAACATTTGTACAACAATAACTTACACGTTAGACTCAGGAAGAAGACTAAATTTACAGTTGTTCACCACAAATCTTGATTGAAAACAATTATAAACTCCAGTTGCAAATTGGTGGATTCTCATACTCGTCGACCGTGAAGTAAGTAGCCTGGGGACGAGGGCCGTTCGCAAAAATACTGAACGCGCTCTGATTGGTTGAAAATAAAATCTCCGTTCACCTGGTAAGTTCCAAAGGTATATTCCATTCATGAATACTCTTGAATATTCGCCTTGTTGCACAGTGTAGCTGAAAAAAAAAATGAAGTTATTAGTGGAGAACGGAAGGGTATAATCTTTGATTTGATTCGAATAATTTCAAAGAAAGAAGGACACTTTTAAAGTTTTAACTGACATGTCTGTTGAAAACTTGAAAAGTGTGGTTCTTCCTTTGAGATTCATTGTACATCTGTTAATTCTACTTAGCGTCTTCGCCAAGTTTTTTCTTAATTCTACATATTTCATGGCCATTGAAGCATTGTAAGATATCAAAAATAAATTATAAAAACGTAACTTTTTAGGCCGCTTACTTCGGGTTGACGTTGTCGTGGTCGTCAAGCATCCATCTCCACTAGTACTGTCCAGGGAGGAGGGGAGGCCGAGGTCGTTGAGATGCCGTACTGATTCTTTTAGCCACTTTACTGGCGTTATTAACTTTGATCGTCTGCAATGATGAAGGAACCAGGTTCAAGAACATATGCTAATTGCAATGTTTTATTATTATTATTATTTTATTGTTCACAGAATATAATATATTTGTTATAAAAGCTATTCCTGGTATCTGTCATCTAGTCGAGTTTCACCCTGAAACCTAAGACTTTTTACATCTTTCCAAACTTAAATTTAAGTAATCTGTCATTGTTCAAAGTTCTTCTTCTTCTTCTTCTTCTTCTTCTTCTTCTTCTTCTTCTTCTTCTTCTTCTTCTTCTTCTTCTTCTTCTTCTTCTTCTTCTTCTTCCTCTTCTTCCTATCTAAAAATACATATAGCGTAATGATGTTGCTAGAATAAAATGAGTATCAGGGCACATCCCGTGCCCTCAGGTACCCAACTAAAAACCCTTCTTTACAAATCTTAACCCTTAACATTCCATGTCCATCACTTTTCTTAGGATCCTCGCTGTTCCCAGTAAGCATGCTTTTTGAATTGTTTGCAGATAGTTTGTCATCCCAATTAACTGCAGCCACTTGTCTAGTTGAGGAGAGACTGAACCTAATGCCCCTATTACTTAAATTACTATTACTATTACTATTACTATTAATATTATTATTATTTTTTTATCATTATTATTATTTTATGTTATTTTTATTTATTTATTTATCTTTTTTTTGGAACGCTGCCTTCATTAACTAATTATTCTAAGAGTGTGGAGCACTCAGAGAGTATGCTTTTTATTTCCGCTAGTCAAGCAGATTCCAGATGAAGCTTCTTTTGGTGGTTGTTTATCTTTTGAAATTGAAGACTTTCTGTTGCCAAGGTACCTTCGATTCCAATGTTTTAGATGAAAATGATGCATTTTAATGCAAGAAATTTGACTGACTACACATTCATGACGGACCTAGTTTAATATCATTTCTCTTAACAAACTTGAATGAAACTGACGAATACTGCTATGAAAGTTCCCTTGCCACTCTCTTTTGAGTCAACCCAGGCACGACATTTACATGGTTAGAATATTACTAGATATAGCAGCAGAAAGTGAGCACAGCTAAAATATCTAAAGAAACGTCTTGTGAAGTGATAAAACATTTCAAACAAAGCAAATCATTTTCATTTTTATTTCGACGTCAATGTCAATATTGTTTCCTAAAATTTATACCTGTTTCAAAAAACGTCGCTAGTCGGGGATCTGAATCTGACGTCTAAGACCGAATCAATAGCTGCAAATTTTGATATATACAAGAATGATATGATGTAATATTGGAATATAAGTTATGAATTTTGAGTTAGAATTGCATTTTTTTCGCATTTTATCACGAAACAGCAAAAAATCAATTCAGATTCTGATTGACAAGCATTAACGTGACCTCTGCTACATGAGCTAATTATAGCTAAATTTATGGATTTAGACGAAAACACTTTCCGGTATTTTTGTAATGGTGATGAATTTCCGTATCGCAATGTGCGCTAATACTTAAAGTATTATAACAAATCAGAAATTTGTTCAGAACAAAAAATGCACTGGTTCTAGAAATGGATGGCTTGGGAAAAGGGTTAAAATCATAGAAAACTGACTTTTTTGGCTGAAATACGCTAAAGCATTCTTTCAGCCATACCGACATATTCGAGTGTTACGGCTCAGTGCACCATTTTATTTTGTTGTTAATGTACTGATTTCATTTCAACTAAATTTCCATTTCATAACGTCGAGTGTCAACGTATTTTAATAAGTCAGTTATAATGCCGTTAAATACCGTCATTTACCAATTCGATCCTTATAACGACAGATGTGGAAGACGTGTAGTGAGGAGACAGACGGAATTTATACCTCTAATTATTCCTTCATTGAATCAAATAGACGAAAAGTCATGCCATTCAGTAATGTTGAACTGGTGTTCATCTCTACCGGTGTTTTTACGTGTATGAAGTATATTTTTAACAGTTTGAGAGTACAAAAGACGTTCCGAGTAAGGAGAGCCTACCAAAGCCGCGCTGACGCAGGATAAACGCTTTCTGGTTCTACTTAGCACTTAGCTAAGACGATTTTCGCCGCAGACGTTGCATCTTTGGCTACGCGAGGCCAAAAATATCAGACAAAATAGAGCACACGGTGAGCTAAGTTCCTTGCGGGGCAGTTTCCTCACACAGTTTCTCAACGTGTGCGGCGGGCTTAAGTCCAAGAGTGACAGAAGTACTCCACGAAAAACAACGTCATGATCAACTAACAGATTTCTTTTTTCCTTCGATAACAACATAAATACGATCTGAATGACACAGTATACTACTTCAATTTTAAATATCAAATTCAAATTCAATTCAATTGAGTATATGTAACAGGGCGGATCTAGAATTTTGACTGAGTAGTTTCCAACTCGACCAAAACTTGATATCATCAAATCCTATGATACAATTTACACTTTGCATATTCTGAGCATGAGCACTCACAACAAACACATTACTATAATTTTCAAAATCATGCGAACCCAGACACTGATCAAAACACTCAAGCGGGTTCAGTTGCCAAATTAGCTTCCGTCAATATTACTGAAAATCAAGAATACGAATGTCTAACTATAGTACCAATATTATATTTCGCTGTTACAGATCGCATTAGGATTTTAGAGATCTTTATGAGTATTTTTTGGTTAATTCCAACGCACTGTTTGAAGGTCAGAGCTCGCGTAATTATGAACATTCCAGTAAAACGTAACTACTCATATACAACATCAGCTATCAATATAAATATAGCTTACGGAGGAAACTGTTAGCTCAAGCGTAAACTTAGAGCTTAATATTTGCCCAATGTTCTTGTTTACGTTGACTTTTAATCACAGCAGTTTCACAATTGAAGAATAAAAGTTCGCTCATGTCTTTAATTTTGTTAGTTGCGAGTTCGAAGACTCTAATGGACAGAGAACCTCACCAGGGTAGGCTTGCCTTTTATACTTTTGTCAGTAGTTTCTGGATCGGACTAATGCACGCCGATTTTAGCCAATCAGAATCAAGTTGGAATGGTAAATATGTGCTTGGTTTGACTGTGAATTACTTTGGAAACTACTTGAAGTAGCAATGAAAATGTCGTTGTCACTATACACAAATTTGAAAGTTTTACTATCTTCCGCGCTTTTAAAGAAATGTTTGGCATAATTTTCTGAAAGGATTTAAGTTATTGCACAAGGCGGTGATGGTTTCGTCCTATGGCCAGCCCAAAAGTGAAGGGGCCAAGACTTGTGTTTATTTGAGGACGGCCAAACTATTTGCTAGTCAAGAGTCCTTGGATCTGTTTGGATGGCCAAAATCCATTCATTGAGGATTCTTGGACAATCGCTATCGTTAAGGTAAAGTTTTGGAGCAGCTCAAGAATTTTTGGGTAGGTTTTAGTGATATTTTCGATTGTTGCAAGAGTTATGAGTTGCCGTGACAGACTGACGGCAAAAAGTCATGAATTCAAAGTTAGCTATAAATTTCAATGAACTTGCTAAAACTGTTCGTTGCATAGTAACCACATTTCCTCAACTCTGATTGGCCAAAGCAGTATTTACAAAATATTACCACAACTGGATATGACCCAGACTTTTTCAGTCACGTGACTGAAAAAACTTCAATAGGCTCCAAGGCCCCGTTCACACTACTGGATTAGATTGATCTTACTTTTCCTCCCTCAGCAAAAATCAACATGTGAGTTTTTAAATTGTATGCAGAGTATATCGAATGTAGGGGTAGCAAGTGTGCGAATGAGTCTCGGAGATAGTAGAACTGCTACTCAGAAAATCTGAGGATAAATAAAGAATATTTATTTATTTATTTATTTTTATCTGAGGTCAATCCAGTCTAGTACATTGCTTCAAGCTGGATCGAGCTTAGATCGATCTAAAACTGTAGTGTGAACGGGGCCCAAGTTTAAAACTACACTCATGATTGTCTTGATTGTCAGTCTGTTTGTTAAGTTTTCTTATGTCACCGAATGGTTCGTTTAATTTATAGGTCAAATTCGTATACTTGGTGGTCAGGCGAAAGGCGAAGGACGTGTGGAAGTGTTTGTTAATGGTACATGGGGAACAGTTTGTGATGATGGCTGGGATCTTAGAGAGGCTAGTATAGTATGTCGTGCTTTGGGTTTACCAAGTGCCATATATGCACTGCACAACGCATATTTTGGTCGTGGAACTGGACCGATATGGTTGGATGATGTCCATTGTATATGGAGTGAGTCAAGTCTCTTTGAATGCCAGCACAATGGAGTAGGAAAGCATAACTGCGGTCATGGTGAAGATGCTAGTGTTGTTTGTGGATCACCGCAATGTAAGTAAAACTAAAAGACCAATTCAAAGTTCGGTAAATATCAGTTGTTTTTGACACTGTCGATTTTCCTTAAGATATTCAAAGCTTTGAGCAAAAACAAGTGGTTATTTAAGGACATTCGCGGGCATTATTGTTCACTTTTAGTGCGCACGTTAGCATTCGCTACCTCAATAAATCCAAGATGGCGGCAACTTTCTTTCCGGTGATTACTTTTTTTCAGTTTTTGAAACAGAGATTACTTAAAAAATGAAAAAAAAAAATCTCGGAAACAAATACGGTCACGACTCCCACTTTTTTCTTCTAGTTTAAACAGAGTTCTTTCAAATACCTATAACATATGCTAGAATGACAAAATCTATCTGTTAGGGAAAGAGTTACACAAAATTTACAAAAAAAACCCCTCAATATTCATTCGAAGTGCTCATGCGCAGCACAGTAGCACAAAGAGAAGTGGGCGAAAGGGAAAGTGAAGTAAGTTAGGATGACATTTCTCATAATAAGATATATTCTTGTGATATACAATTAACAGAAGTACGCATGCTCATAAAATTATTCATTTTTAAAAATTAAAATTTACTTCAATTTCAACAATTTTGGTGATTTTGGTGGTTATGAATTTGACCAGTAATTATAGCAGATAGTTTCTTCGGGCTACGCCCTCAACTGACTTGTATTTAGGATTTGTTAAGTGAGTTGAAAAGCCCGATTAAGGGAGTCTCAATCATGTATGTATACTACTGCCGGCTTCAGAAACTATCTAATGCTTAACAAATAGATCTGGGGCCCGTTTCTCAAAAGACCCGATAACTTTACGGACCCGTTAAACTAAATGAATCGAATAAGTTAACGGGTCCGTAAAGTTATCGGGTCTTTTGAGAAACGGGCCCCAGGCGTAGCTATGTTCTGTACTCTGATGGAACACGACTGGAGCTGTAAAACACGAAAAAAGGTATAGAAAGCACGAGCCGTAGGCAAGTGATTTCTATAGCTTTTTGAGTGTTTTACAGCCGCTTTAGGAGTTTTTCATCAGAGTACAGAACATATAGCTACGCTTGATCTATTTGCTTTATATAATATAATTTTATGAGCAAAGAAAGCAAAACTGAGAATAAAAATTTAGGTAAACAGAGCGCGCGTCTTTCGACATTGAATCGACAAAATTTCACAGGATACTATCATATCGTCAAAATTATGCAAAAAATAGTTTTTCTATAGTGTTTTATTCTACGTAATTCATAGAGATTACTTCATAGAAAGTGCCGCGTACAGGTTTATACTCACGAGTTGTTTGTGTCAAAACACGAACGAGCGAGGAACGAGCGAGTGAGTGTTTAACACAACAACGAGTGAATATAACCTCGTACAAGGCACTTTCTATGAAGTAATATGTTTATTATATGTATCATGAGAATTTCATTGAAGAAAGCAATAAAAGAAAACTTAGAAAGGCTTCAAAACTCATTAAAAACAAGTAAACAAACAAAAATAACTCAGTATTAACCTTAAAATTCGCTTGGTAATTAGAATTAAGGACGAAAAGCCAAATTTAAAATAACTTTCTATGAAGTTATCTCTTTATTATATGTGCTATGAGAATTTGTACAAAAAGCAATATAAATACAAAAAGTATACTTTCAAAGACTGCAAGGCTAATTTCAAATCAATCGATGACCGACTTCAAAGACAAATGAAAGTCGGTTCGTACTTAAAAAATACGTACAAAAAGCCTAACAATAAAAATTACTAATTCTGCAGTTTTTTCGTTCAAACAGTTTTCAAACTGAAAGTCATTCGCTATCAGATTCAATGAAAAAGTGACGGCGAGGTTTCTTCGGAGACTTCACAATTGACAAAGTTGGACTTTGATTCAAGGCGTTCATGTAGATATTGAATGTTCCTCCTTGAATTGTGGCTGCTTGAAAGCTAAGGGTTGCTGTAATCTTTCATTTTGTACTGTATTGCTTGTATTCATTGTCAAAGCATTTGAAACACTTGTTTGAGAGCTGGAAGATGGTCCTTGGTAGCTTAAAATATCGGAGATATTTCTCTGTTGTTGTTCTGACAGGCTGCTGTAGTTATTCAGACTTTGAATATTCTTGTGACCGGAGATTTGCATAATATGTGTAGGAGGTACACCTTCGTTATTAAGTCTCTGAATCATCCTTTTCCTGCCGCTGTGGTTGGTGAGATTTTCAGCATTCAATCCAGCTTTCATTGCCATTGTTTTCATTAGCGAGTTAAGTTTATTGACTCCCATTGGAGCCGACTTGAACCAAGGTTTTGTGGATTCAGCGTTTTTGGTATGATTAATGGATAAATAAAATGGACTGTCGGGTTTTCTCATATCCTCTGGTCTCTTAGAAGCATAGAGCTGATAGGCCTGAAGAGGATTTCTTTCACTGCCTTGAACTGCAAACATTTTTGGTTTGACTTTCCGTGAATCTTTCGGATCGGCGCCTGTCCTCGTCTTCGTTTGCCTCTCGTTGTACTCCAAATACAAGCTGCCATCTGCTGAGGTTTTTTCAACAATATCCCCCCATCGCATGTCTCTATGTTCTTGGCAGCCCCTTAGCCCAAAGAACTGAGTATTGTTTAACCAGAGGGTGTTAATTAACGACTCTGAAGTTGAGCAGCCGAGTAACCCTTGGCCGTAAAGAATGTCCACCTCTTCGTCAGTCAGAGTACGAGCGGCGTTGGGTTTGTTTCCCTTCCCTGCTTTCTTGAGCTCTTTTTGCTTTGCAACGAGAACTTCTTTCGTTTTCTTGAATTCTTTGCCTTCGATGATAGTTGAGGAGTAGTCGTGTTTTCGAAGGTATCGGTCAAAACTTGAAATGAAAGCCCTCAGTGATGAGGGCTCATACTGTTCTCCGTCTTTCTTTCTTACTTGAAGGAGAAAGTTAGCGATGTAGTTGTCAAGTTCTTTTGGCTCAATCTCTTCTATATTCTTTCGTTCGTTATTTGAACTCAAAAACTTTTCCAACAATGAAATATCTCTTTGCGTTTTGCTGAGAGTGTTTTTGTTTTGTTGACGACTTATGAATTCTTCTACAGAAGAATCAACAGAAACAAATCTTGAAGATGCTTCCGCCATTTTTCAGACTAGTTTTCGGAAGCGATTTAAGTGCTAAACATCAACTAAAATCTGCCTCTCATTGGCTGATTAGCTCTTTGAGATATTTTGATTGGTTATATTTTTCACATGTGAAAAGTGCTATACGCGACGCTGATTGGACATATCGCTGTTTTTCACATGTGAAAATATAGCGTATAGATTTCTACACACTGGCTTTATTCAATGAAATTCTCATGATACATATAATAAATTAAGTTACCTCATTTATTTTGAACCGGTGATTAGATTTCCCCAAAATCTATCTTGCCTGACATGATCCAAACTGAGGTTTACATCTAGTATCTTGAAAGTTGGCGAGGCGTACTTATCGGTACAAAAATGGATTCTGATAAGTAAAGAAACTTCTTGTCGTCGCCTTCAACAAGCATGTTGACTTCAAATTGTTGTTTTCAGAAATCGTAGAAATATTGAATGAGTCTCAGACTCAGATTTAAGTACATTCTTGCTTTTACAACGTTGAGTGAAGACTGTAGCTCCTCGACAAACATCCAAAATACTCGATCGAAAAAGCTCACAAATTATATTTTACAGCTCCAAAAGTTTTGGTTCCAGTTTATAGAAGACGTCAGCTTTGCCTTGAAACCCACAACCTGAAGGTCATTTACATTTGCTGTCTTTTTTTCCGTGTTATTTGCGTAAAAATCAACTAAAAGCAAAGAGGTTTGCTTTTCTTTCATCGCATTACCTTTTCCCGCTGTTCAAGTGTACAAACGCGCGCGTCCGCTAACAGAAAATGGCAGGAATTTTCACTTGTTTGGGCTTGGTCGCCAGGGATTGTGCAATAAAGGAATAAATTTTCTTGTGTTTACTGAAGAAATTTTTGCTTATTTTGCGAATGAAATAGGCTTGAAGGACTCACAACAAAGATTGTGAGTAAAAGATTTTGATTTTGTGACGTCACTTCTATTATCTTTACTCTGATAAAGTATGGCTAATTGACCAATCAGAACGCGCGCTCGTAAAATTCTATTATATAAATAAATATACTAGACTACGTATATGTAAAGAGAGAGATGAAGCAAAAAATTCTTTTTTCTTACTGTTGAAGTAATTTGGACACTTTAGTCAATATCTAGTCAGAAAAGGAAACATGCACTAGGGCCAATTTGAGGGGATGGTCAAACTAGGATAAAGAAGTGGAGTTAGAACAGCTAGTGGTAGTAAGTGGCTGAAGGTCAGTTCGTATAGGGTGACCAAGGTTGGTACAGTTGCTTATCATGTGACCTGCCTAGCCCTCAACCTAGTCCCTAACACTAAATTAGGCCTTACCACAAGGTGAATTACCCCAACCGGAGAAATTTCTGTCAACCTAGGATATCAACCCATCGTAACCCAAACCCTAGTTTTCACCGGTCGCAAGGGTTAGTTATTTTGCGTTTGCTGTAAATGTGAAAAGGCGCTCTAGATCTTCCGTTTGATTGCCAAACGCGAAACGCCAGGCGCGAAATTCGTATGTCACGTGTTCCTATCTGTCGTCTGCCGTTTCCCGTGTGCGTTGAATCGACCTCAGCAGGCTATTCTAAAGATTCGTCTTTGTATGTTTTACTGATATACGAAGAATAAGAAAAAAATTTAATTGTTATATATATCTTTCTGATGAAGGTTCAAGTCCAAAATGTTATGGGGGGGGGGGGGACCTTTGGCGGCTCCCTCGCTACGCCACTATCTCACTCTTAAAATGCATCCCGATAACACATTCAACAAACTACATACATTTTTTGTATAAGTATAAAGTAGTAAGAACTAAAATTGCAATAATACTATCTTTGAAGTTAATAATTTCCCAAATACCTTTTCTTTCTTTTTCTTTTACTCTATTCCAATTAGTAAATCTTGTGAACGTTACAAACGTGACTGGAGTGATCACAAGTCCTGGATATCCACATTACATGCAGCGGGCCAATTATCAGTGGATATTCACACCTACTTTGCCACATTCGCAGTTGGCGGTGTACTTTGACGAAATCGATTTGACTCGGAAAACCGGAGGGTAAGAACATATAACGTGTTCTTAGCTTAATGGTGCTTTGTTATCAATTTGCACAAACTATTATGCTTATCATATCATTTTACCTGTTTTTAGTAAGAGTTATCTGAGAATCCATGATTCAAAGAACAAGCTTCTTCTCACTGTAGAAAATGGAAAAATGCACGCGCATGGTATTTTTGTCAAAAGAAGTCCAGTCAAAATCACATTTTATTCGTCTTACACCACAAAGAATGGTTACTCAGGCAAAGGAATTGTGATGAGATATGTCGTTTACAATGCCTTGAGAACTACTAGTAAGTATTATGCCTATCTATACGTTTCATAAGTCGCGAGGCATAACGAGTCTAGAAGACCGTGCAAGCACATGGCTTTGCATGAGATTTAACGAAGCAGATTATATAAAAATATGGTATATTTGCGTGTTTGCCAAACTTGCATGATAGTCTTACTTATCGTAATACCATGATCACCTCGAGATCCATTGTTTCAAGAGGGACGTTTAATGTATAACATCCCTCCTACCTGAATAGAAATGAGGGACATTTAGAACTAAATTTACCCTCATACATCATTAATGAGGGAAATTTAGAACTAAATTTCCCTCATTAATGATGTATGAGGGAAATTTAGTTCTAAATTTCCCTCATTACTATTCATGAGGTACAGTCCCTCATATATCAATCATCGGCACGATCAGGACAGCTTTGCACGCTGTTCCGAAACTCTATAACTTTCTAACGCACCAATACCTCTTACCATTGCACACTCTTACGCATGTGGGAGCTATAAATACTTGTCCATTGTAAGTATCAAACATACGGCCTCAGGACTTCCACTAAACCTCCCTCGGCTTCGGGGACATTTAATCACTAATATCCCTTAGGGTCATGGTATTACTTATAATAAAAGACATTTTATAAATTATAAAATAAATTTATCAGCTTCTAGAGCGCATTTTCCATGACGGAATGATCAAATGCGCTATAACTAAATCATATATATCAAACATAAATGGATTAAGAATCCCAACTGGCAAGGAAGCAAACCAGTTGGCTATATTGCAAACATGGCCGAAAAACTGAAGTTTAAATAATCGAAATCGGAACAAATTCAGTCTCAGCTAGTGGCTAGAGCGGGAATCGAACCTGGGACCGCCAGATTACGAGACCAACGCTCTGACCACTCGGCCATGCTGCCTCCTATAAATTTTTAGCAAACATGTTCGACGACGATGACGACAGGTCATTGGCATAAACAATGGATTATTTACACATAAACATTACTTTAATTTGAATATAGTTCACAATAACTTAACTACAGACTTTTGGAGAACTTTAAACCACAGAAAGGGTTCAGATTCCAAACATTCAATGTAGGGTAACAGCAGGAGCCCCACTACATATTTCGTCATTTACATGGTAATAATTCTCTGATTCTGAATTGGTACATCTACTTTCATTTGTATGATGATAAAATATATTTAACCCAAGTCCAACTGCATGAATACCATTTTTAATATTTTTTTTTATATTAAAAGAAAGCAGAATCGAATGATAAGCATCGCAATCCAAAGCTTGCACTACAATGGGTGTGCTCACTTATTGTGCTTTCAACTTTAGATTCTTGTAAAAGTGACTGGCATGTCTTATTTCACCAATGGGATCCTGGCAGAATCAGCGTAACATGGGATCCCTTACCAACGGGTTCCAGTCAGGCCAACGGACGTAAACATAGTTATCTACTAATGATAAACAACACAGTAAATGGACTGCAAAACGTATCTATATCTGATAAAACGTCGATCACACTGCCTTATCTACAACCAAACACATCCTATAGATTTCAATTGGTTGGCTTCGATTCAAGAAACCTCAGCTCTACTGCCGTGTACAGTTGCGTTAAAAGGATTACAACAGACAAAGCCGGTAAGTTGGATCAGCCCAGAAATAAGAGTACTTGCCATTTACACAAATCCATCTGTTTGGAAATTAGACCGGCTACTTATGTTAAGTGCAGGGAAACTTGATTTCCCATAAATGGTGCGCGCGTCTACCGAAAAAAACGAGAAGAGCAAAGAAAAGAAATAAACAAATAAACAAATCGATATTAATCAATCAATCAATCAATCAATCAATCAATCAATCAATCAATCAATCAATCAATCAATCAATCAATCAATCAATCAATCAATCAATCAATAAAATAAAATAAAATAAATAAACAAATAAAGACCGAGCTTTCCTGGACTTTCTGACCGGAATGAAAGATACCATTTTTTCCTAAACTGGACTTTTCGGTTTTCCAGGTTGCGATCTTGGTTACCCAGGATCGTGGCTCTGGCTCCTGTTGCTAGAAGACGCGGTAGGGCTAACCTCGGGTCGAATTTAAAGAAAACCTTTGATTTAACCCGGGTTCTGGTTTACAAAACACTTTTAATTATAGTATGTAGAATTATGTTCGGTTGGGGTCTCTAACTCCCGATTTACCTCAATTGGGAAGGTGGGTCTGAGCTTTCGCCCATTCACTGCTTTGCAGAAAATATTCATTCGGTGTAAGTAATAGCATTTGTTGGGTGATAAAGCGTTAGGTGGATAATGAACGGGACGATAAGTGAGGAAACGATATGCTAGTGAAGGGCAACATCAAACATCTGCTTTTAATTTTAATCCCCAAGGGAGGTTATTCGGTCATTTAAAGGAATGAGAACATGTATACAATTGTCTGTGCATGTCCGTTTTTGGCTTGAAATACATTTGCATATCGAATACAAGAAATTTTATTTTGACGCGAAATATTTGCCGCCTTGTCTTTTGTTTTTGACAAGACAGAAACAAAAGGAGTCCCAGAGCACAAACTCGTCGATATCGCTTCAATATTTACCTGGCTTTGCGTTTATTTTAGACCACCTAAAAAGTTTTCAATTAACAGGAAAATCCGTGTGCTTATAGTGTACTAATCAGTTACGCTCCTGAGGAAAAATAAATCGAGCAGATTTTATATGATCGCATGTTTTGCGAAAATGACCGGAGAAATTGTAAATATTCAGTTTTCAGCTTCATTCAAATATCGTTCGTTTGGCGAAATCGCGTTGCTGTCTATCCTTCCAGTTTTTCCATAAAGTACTAGGGGGATATAAGAATAGAACGAGTGATTTTTGGGGTAAATAAATATCCAAGAAGTAGTAAAATTTGCCAAGGGGAGTGTGGTCTTCAATTTTTGTACATATTATACCCTTAATTTAAAGGACCTAAGATATCTCCAAGTCTTGTAGATTTTAGTGAGACTTCTCTCAGAGGAGTGCAACCAAAGGTATATGTAGCATCAAGTATTTCCTTAGCAAATGCATTTGAGAGCCAAAATTGGACCCGAAGCTAAAACACATTTGACGTCCTTATTACATGATATTCCGTCCGATCTCCCCAAAACATTCGATATTGCTTTTCAGTCTATATGTAACTAATGTGTTATAATGGATATGAAATTGAAGTCAATCTGTTAAGGCATGAGCGTTTCAAAGTTGGAAAGTGTTCATGAAAAATTATGGGGTCTAGCAACCTTAAGTTTTCTTATGTCACCGAATGGTTCATTTATAGGTCAAATTCGTATACTTGGTGGTCGGGTAAAAGGCGAAGGACGTGTGGAAGTGTTTGTTAATGGTACATGGGGAACAGTTTGTGATGATGGCTGGGATGTTAGAGAGGCTAATATAGTATGTCGTGATCTGGGTTTACCAAGTGCCATAAATGCACTGCACAACGCATATTTTGGTCGTGGAACTGGACCGATATGGTTAGATGATGTCCACTGTAAAGGAGGTGAGGCGAGTCTCTTTGAATGCCAGCACAATGGAGTAGGAAAGCATAACTGCCATCATGGTGAAGATGCTAGTGTTGTTTGTGGATCACCACAATGTAAGTAAAACTAGAAGACCAATTCAAAGTTCGGTAAATATCAGTTATTTTTAAAGCTTTCGACTTTCCTTAAGATATTCAAATCTTTAAGCAAAAACAAGTGGTCATTTAAGAACGATCGCGGGTATTATTGTTCACTTTTACTGCGCACTCTAGCATCTGACTCTAGCAGTTGCTACCTCAATAAATCCAAAATGGCGGCATTTTTTTTTTCGGCGATTACTTTTTTCAATTTTTGAAACAGAGATTACTTTAAAAATGGGAAAAAATCTCGGAAACAAATACTTTGATGACCCCCACTTCTTTCTCCTTCGAAAAGAGTTCTTTTGAATATCTATAACATGCTAAAATGACAAAATCTATCTGTTGGGGAAAGAGTTACACGAAATTTACAAAAATCAAATCAAATTGGCAAAAGTAAACATGGTTTTCCTCTAATATCACACAAAATTGATCAGCTTTAAACAAGCGGTAAACTGCATAGAAACATTCATACAAATGCAAAACATTTCAAAGTGGTTTTAGGAGATTTAATCTGCTTGATTTTCTTTAAATCACAAACGTTTCCACACATGCTGTATTTCTATTCTTGGACATAACGACAGCGTAAAAAATACTCGAAGTACGCAAAACACCACGAGAACACTATGGAAATATTGCTGATGTATAGGGGTACTAGTAATAACTATACTGTAATATATACTGTGTATAAAACGTTTTTAAAATGTTAAACATAAATGATGATCCATTGCAGTAAAAGCAAAGAAATGTTGGGAACTCAAATCAGTTTAATAACAAGCATTTATAGGTAGTATTGAATATGGAAAAATATTTCAGGTACTTCTGATAAGATTAAAAAAGGTTTGTAGAGACAGTCTAGATGAACTACTATAGATACAGTTCATTACCAATGTTCATTGTTAGAACTAAGTCCATTGATGATTAACTATACCATTATTTCTGTGGGCAAATATTAGTGATGTGAGGGACATAGGCTACACACTGGGTACCTGCATTCAACCTAAGCAATAGCACATTGTCTTGACTATAAGGTGCTTGGATAGTCTTAATGGTATCATTAGGACTAGGATTTCTATATCACTTGACAGAATAAAACTGGAATGACTCACACTGTGATTTCAATTTTTTAGACAGATGTAGATTTCCTTATATGCATGGGAATCATGCATAAGCATACTGGATTGAGATTATTCCTTGCTAATTTTACCTTACATTTCACTGACTTTTCATACCTGCTATTTCAAATTTATCCATTTTATGTACATTTCTTGAGTTTACTTTTATGATGTGCAGTCATGATCCTGGAATGTTTATTATTATCACTGATATAAATGATGCATCCACGAGGACTGTGGGACTTTATTTCCATGTATATTTCTTAAATCCATTATTGACAATAAAAGTACTACATCTAAAGGAACTGTGTGTGGTTCCCGATATATTCTAGGATGGTTACGTTTTGAGAAGACCGTTTCCGTTTGATTCCATCGGCCCGGGTCTTATTTCAAGTACGATCGATGAAGATTTAAAATCTTCTATGAATCAGCAAAATATTCAATAATAAATCTCCTCTAGATTTGTAAACGGTAATTCTATCTAACATCTGGAAAGAACAACAATAATACCGAAGAAAAAAATTATAATAATAATATTTAATATTTATATATTTCATTTTTTATATAGTATAAAAAATCTTACTTCGAAATGTCATCTCAAATGGCGGACAATATCTAAATGAAGCACATGGAAATTCGAGTCTACAATAATATAGCTTGGGTTTCCTGTTTCATTCGGAATTTCTTCGTAGACACCATATTTATCGAATAGAACTTGCTCTATTTTTCCACCGAAGAGTGATTTTCAATGAAATATTAAAATCTAATCACTACAAACGCCAGCTAGTTTCTTAATAAATCGTTCTGCCATAGCGAAAATAAAAGAAGAGTACTCGACAAAATTCGGAAAGTTTTCGTTCTCATCCGACTGTCACCCGATGAGATAACTTCGGAAATTAAAGTCACAGACTATCGGACTTACGCACACAATGACATAGACGACTTTCAAAAATGGCGGGCTCATTGTTCACCATAACGAGGCCAGAAAGGCCTCCAAAATCAACATCGCATCAAATGATTCTAAATATATAAAACTTATCCTGTAAAATGCACATAAAATAAATATTTTAAAAGGAACGAAAAGGAACACATCGTCTTTGATAGCAACAGAAGTGTCGCCACGCTTATTTTCTGGCAACAAGGCCTTTGTGGCCTCGTTCTCATGTACTAGGCCGCCATTTTTGAAAGTCGTCTATAGTGTTACTGGCTTTTATAAAAAGCCAGTAACCACACAAATAATGAAATTTATTTAATAGTCCATTTATAAATTGTTAAGACTTTAGTATTTATATTATCATTATGAAATATTTATTCAAAATACAGTGTAATTTAATAATCATTTAGGCGAAAAAGCAAAAGATATTTCGCTTTTTGTTATAGTTAATTTTGGTTTTCAAAAAGAAATCAATTAGTACATTGAGAAGCAACAAAGATTTAAATGTCTCAATAAATTATCATAATAGACTGGACATTTTTTATTTCCGGCTCCTGATGCATGCAGCGTGGCACTCTTTGCAAATAAGTTTCGGGTCGCTTTAGTGCTTGTATTTGAATGAGCTGCTGCAGTATTGTTGTGTATATAACAAGTAATGCTCTACTAAAACACCAAGCAAAAATCATCCTGCCTTTTCGAGATTTTCAAAAACAACTTCTGATGTACAAGTTGCGGGGAAAATGTCTCACAAGAGACATGGAAAGAAAAAATATATCTGGACATCGATGAAGAGTTGAAAGTCGGCTTTTTCACGGCGTAAGATAAGTGTATATTTTAGCAATATTTCCAAAGTGTTATCGTGGTGTTTTGCGTGCTTCGAGTATTTATTACGCTGTCGTTATGTCCAAGAATAGAAATACAGCATCTGTGGAAACGTTTGTGATTTAAAGAAAATCAAACAGATTAAATCTCCTAAAATCACTTTGAAATGTTGTGCATTTGGATAAATGTTTCTATGCGGTTTACCGCTTGTTTAAAGCTGATCAATTTTGCGAGATATTAGAGGAAAACATATTTGACGATTTTCGATATTCACTATTTTAAAATCGTTGATCGATTTGATTTTAACACTATTTAAAACTTCAATCTTATCCTCATATTTGGTGTAGAAACCAAGTCTATTGGTGCGCATTAAGTTGTCCATTTCGCCAAATGAAAATGTGCGGTGCGGTCTGAAGAAAACTACTTTAAATCACCTTAACAATTAAAATAATTTGCTTCGATTTCAACAATTTTGGTGATTTTGGTGGTTATGAATTTGAACAGTAATTATTCGAAATAGGTACTTCAGCCAGCAGCAATATTAAATATATTGCTGCAATATATCCAATATATTGCTGCCGGCTTTAGTGACTATCTAACACAGTAATACTACTACACTACGTATATGTAAATAGAGAGATGAAGCAAAAAATCATGTTTACTTACTGATAATTTATTTGGTTGTCTATGGCTTCGTTATTTTGATGAAAAGTTTTACAGACGTTTCGGCCCAAACGCGGACCTTCTTCAGTGTGACAAAAACGTTTGCACGCGCGATTATAACGGTAACAATTAGCGCGCGCGAGATTTGTAAGAATTTACAAGAGTTCTATAAACGTCTGGAATTTGGATTCGATCGTTCCTTGATTTGTCATCAAGGTCCGAATACCAAGCTTCTAAAAAGAGCCTTTGATGGAAATCGCTCTCCTTGTCCACCGTTCTAGTGTTTTTAAAGTCAAAGTCATGTCTGTAAAACTTTTCATCAAAATAACGAAGCTAGAGACAACCAAATAAATTATCATGAATAATCCTAGCTGCAAATTCAAAATATGTTTACTTACTGTTGAAGTTTTTAACACTTTGGTCAATATCTAGTCAGAAAGGCAAAGTTGCACTATAGCTAATTAATTGAGGGGATAGAGATCTTTAAACTGAACTAGGATAAAGAAGTAGAGTTATGACAGCTAGTGGTAGTAAGTTGCTGAAGATCAGTTCATCAAGGGTGACCAAGTTTGGTACAGTTGCACTATGATGAGCAAAGAGGGGAGGAACAGTCAATTAAAAGGGTTATAAATTTCAAGGGCCAGTTCCCGCCAATATATGCTAATTTCCTAATTTCCCCAGGATGAACGATTTGAGAGAAAAAGCACGTGCGAAATTGTCCACCATCGAGAAACAAACAAACAAACAAACAAAAAACAAACTTCCTCCAAGTGCGGACTGTACTTGAGATAATATTTGGATATTGTGAATTAAATTAATAGTGTTCCACTTCAAATTGATATCACTGATATCATCTTTCTGATGAAGGCTCAAGCTCAAAATTTTGGGCGGGCCTTTGGCGGCTCCCTCGCTACGCCACTATCTCACTTCTAAAATGCACCGGCCCAATAACACATTTAACAAACTACATACATTTTCTTTTTCTATATTCCGATTAGTAAATGTTGTGAATATTACAAACTTGACTGGAGTGATAACAAGTCCTGGATATCCACATTACATGCAGCGGGCCAATTATCAGTGGACACTCACACCTTCTTTATCACATGCGCAGTTGGCGGTGTACTTTGAAGAAATCGATTTGACTGGCGCTTCTCTAGGGTAAGGCCCCATTCATACGAAAACGCAAATCGATGCAATTTAAAGTTTTGACTTGAAACTTGCGTCCTCGTTTGAACACTGCTCCTCGCAAATCGATAGAAAAAAACTTTCAAAACTTTCAAGGAAAAAAACAGCTAGCTGAAGGACAGCGAGAAAATTAGATTTCGTTTGGTTTGAATTATTTGTAGGAGAGGAAATGTGCAGAAGTTCAGACAAAAAAAAGAAAGAAAGAAAGAAAGAAAGAAAGAAAAGAAAAGAAAAGAAAAGAAAAGAAAAGAAAAGAAAAGAAAAGAAAAGAAAAGAAAAGAAAAGAAAAGAAAAGAAAAGAAAAGAAAAGAAAAGAAAAGAAAAGAAAAGAAAAGAAAAGAAAAGAAAAGAAAAGAAAAGAAAAGAAAAGAAAAGAAAAGAAAAGAAAAGAAAAGAAAGAAAAACGTGTGAAGTTCAGCGCGGTGACTGTTCAAACAAGCCAAAACGTGCATCAACTTGCGATCAAATTTAAGCACGTACTGCTCGCAAGTCGATGCAAGTTGGTGTTCAAACGAAGACGCAAGTTCGCGCAAGTCAAACAACTGGCATTGACTTGCGTTCTCGTTTGAACGGGGCCTAAGGAGTTGATATATGTTTTTTTTTTGACAGTTATAAGAATCTGAAGACCGACAATACATCACACCATTATTTGACTTTTTGAGTGGAATTTTTTGTGTGTGACGTAACGCCAAACAGAAAAAAGAAAAAAGAAAAAAAAGAAAAAGGAGAAGAAAACAAAAACAAAAACAAAAACAAAAACAAAAAACAAAAACAAACAAAAGAAAAACGAAAAAAGAAAAAGAAAAGAAAAGAAAGGGATTTAAACTTAAGCCTGGTCTTCACGAGAGAAGGAAACAGGAACGGAAGTCAGTTTGATGCATTTTTCATCTAGGTGTTGAAAAAGATAATGAACTGGTACTTTACTAGAGTGGATACCGATTCTGCTCCCGTCTCTAGTGAAAAACATGCTTTAGTGTGAACACTTACTAGTACATATTTTTTTTTTAGACAGAGCCACTTAAGTGTCCATGATGCAACGAACAAGCTGCTGTTGAGCTTCAAGAACTATAAAACTGAAGCTTATGGTATTATCATACAACGAACTCCAGGCAACATTACATTTTATTCATCTTACTCTAATTTCAAGGGAAAAGGAATAAAATTAAGATATGCTGTTTACAGGGCATTAAAAACTGAGGGTAAGTAGTATGGAACAACATCGAAAACTAAAGCTATCGCGGTGGTGTTCTTATCAGGTTACTATTTTAGATTCTTGATGGTAGTTTAATAAAAGATGAAAATCGTGCTGTGAACTCTATACAGCATGGAAATCATGCTGTATAGCCCGTTACTGGAGGCTGATGAACCAATCAGCTTCTACAATTTTGTACTGAGCACGAAGTTTGAATACTAATTCACTTTAATGTGAAAACAGCCCACAATAACTAAACTGTAAACTTTGGAAAAACTCTAAACCATAGAGAGGGCTCAGATTTCCAACATTCAATGTAGGAACTGAGCAGTACAGGGACCTCGCATATTTTAGGAGCATTAGTTCGTCATTTGTATAGGATATGGCACGATCTTGAGTACAATTTGGAATTAATAGGTACGAGTAATGTTTTGAAAGTTCTCAAAATAAGACGAGTCTTTACGCGAGTCCTATTTGAGAGTTTTCAAAACATTACGAGTAACTATTAATTCTGAATTGTACGAGAAGATCGTGCGCGCGATTTTTTATTTATAATACACAATAAAAGAATTATTCGATGGAAGACAAATGTCTGACATATTATTAGCATGTTTTCATAAAAAGTGCAGACTTAAACGAGTAGACAATATTTCAAAGAGGGAAGAAATTCGAAAACAAAATAAAAGTGTTAATTTGTATACCGAGCGAAATACAAATGGCAAAGAATATGAGTTCATTCACAGAGAAATATGGTCAAATTTACGTTGTTTAAACATACCTGGCCTTTTAAATGCCTCAAAACTTCATTATCTGAGCTTGATTTATCAGTTTCTTTTAGAAAAGAGTAAAGAGTTTGACCAAATGACCATTTCTCTCTGGCATAGCCGTGAATCAATGTCCTTCGCTTAGTTTTGCAGCACGGCGTTTTTCTCTCCAGTGCTCTTGTTTTCCGTTTAATATTGTCATTGTTTTGACAAATAAATTACTTTTTTATCTTCTATGATAATCATCAAAAACTAAACTAGCAAAACTGTAAGTTTTTATCGAAAACGAGTAGCCATGGCTTGTCAAGGAAAATTAATCCAAATGGAGAACGATGTTTATGGCGCCGTTGTCGTTGCCACAGCAACTTAATAGGTACTCTACAGAGTACAAATAACGATTTTATTGTACTCCTCTCGTCCAATCGGAATCGAGTAATTTTGTATAGTGTATTATAAGCACGTTAATAATTTTCAGATCCTGAATTGCTACCCGTACTTTCCGTCTCTATGATTATATAGCAAAATTCATTGGATGACGAGCCGCCAGGGAATTCCACATCGAATTTCACCAGAACGAGTGCAATATCGTTTTATCGAGTGAAATTCAACGTGGAATTCCCAAGTCGGGAAATGCATTTCCCTTGAATCCCATAGCGGACAAGAAAAATGAATAAAGACAATTTTGGACAATTTTGTTCAAAGCGCGCGGCAAGCCATTCAACAGCAAGTACACAACAATAGCCAGCGAATGAGAATGAAGTAAACTCTCTCCTCGAAGCAATTAAAGCACGAGGATGAAATGTTTGGGAAACCACCTCCGAATGTACTCTGTTTTACTGTAACTGTACAAGAGAATTATCTCAACATTATATATCTTGAAGGAAAGTTGAATTTTACAACAGTACAGCACAGTAAAGACTAGTTTGTCAGAAAAATTCAGCTGTAGCGTGGCAAACCAGAGTCCGCATGACTGTTTGAATCACATTTTTCATCTGAAAACGAACGTATTTTCGCTTTCAACTTTCCTACCAGCAAGTTTAATTTTATTTATGATAACCCAGCTGCAAAATAAGACAGCAAAGGCACCAAAAAAAAAACAAAAAACAAACAATAACAACAAAAACCTTTTTAGCGAATTACAGTTCAGAACCTTCTATGTTTTTCTAACGATCAATCGTTTGATTATCTTTCAGTTTGCAATCGGATGATTAACATATTTTGGCTGGATTGAACAACGCCGTTTTTTCTCACTTTACGCGTAGCTGAAATTTCTCTTGTATAAATAGTATGTTTCTATGGAAAAGTCTAAAGCTGTCACCATATCTGCTATTTTGGGATGTGTTGAAGTACTCTGAAGTCATATTTTCAAGGAGTTCGGCGTCTCTGACATTGGCGACGTTTGTAAGCTTTGAATCTGTTGTGAAGCTATTGAAAACAGTTAAAACACGCAATAAATTCTTGTCGGCAAACAGTAAAGAAATATCAACTTATCGCATATCTTTATTTATTTAAAACATTTTTTTCCTTTTATTGAACATTTCTGAGACTGAAGCTGAACATGATTTGAATTTCTTGTGAATACAAATAAGATAATTTCTATTTATATTTTTTATCCTTTTTTTTTACTCATCGCCAGCAACCAAAGTGAAGTTAGCCTGAGATTCGCAGCCTTAGATTCATATTGCCTGAGATTCACATTCATTTCCGGAGGGGTCAACCAGGTCAATTCCTAAAAGCTTTCATAACGTCAACATAAACCGATAAAGCCTTAAATGCAAAGCGATAAATCAGCCTTAAATTCGCTTTTATACCAGTGGATAGACAATATAAAGTATTTCATTTACAGCCCAGCCTTAGATTCGCGTGTATAAAATGTCAAAGTATTTCATTTCCACGCCAGCCTTAGATTCGCGTATATAAAATGTCAAAGTATTTCTTTTCGATCCCAGCCTTAGACTCGCGGGTCAGTCAATGCCAAAATATTTCACTGACATCCCAGCCTTAGATTCGCTGGGATTGAAAAGAAATACTTTGACATTTTATACACGCCAATCTAAGGCTAGGATTGAAAATAAATACATTTACATTGTCTACCCGCGAATCTAATGCTGGGATGTCAGTGAAATACTTTGGCATTGACTGAGCCGCGAATCTAAGGCTGGGATCGAAAAGAAATACTTTGACATTTTATATACGCGAATCTAAGGCTGGCGTGGAAATGAAATACTTTGACATTTTATACACGCGAATCTAAGGCTGGGCTGTAAATGAAATACTTTATATTGTCTATCCACTGGTATAAAAGCGAATTTAAGGCTGATTTATCGCTTTGCATTTAAGGCTTTATCGGTTTATGTTGACGTTATGAAAGCTTTTAGGAATTGACCTGGTTGACCCCTCCGGAAATGAATGTGAATCTCAGGCAATATGAATCTAAGGCTGCGAATCTCAGGCTAACTTCACTTTGGTTCGCCAGCAATGCCGGTCACAAAAGCGCGTTGTTTTTTTGCAAAGAAATAGCCTGAGGAAAAGATATATTCGCGGATATAGTTTCTGAAACTTAAATTCTTACAAAAGCCCAAAATCAATCTATTAAGATTGACATCTTCTTATAGCGAGCGTAAATCCGAATATTTCAAGGATGATCATCTTTGACCACTTATCACAACCAAAACTGCCCAAATAGATTTGCACAGTAGACATCATCACCTTTCCTCTAAAACAAATTCATCAGCTGGTCCTCTATGATAAATTTTTCCTTTGTTCCTTTTGCGTTTTTATTGCCAAACTGCGAAAATACACATATCAAAAGCGTCATATCTCTAAATCGAAAACGTGAACGTTATTTGCGTGGTTGGATTCACAAAACATGGTGGTTATACATCACCAATATTAAATTTGAAGCAAATAGGTGAAATCTTTATGCGTTCATTTTCACTTCCAAAACGCTTCAAGCTGAGGATTTTTTTTCCTGGATTTGTATGCGTTCATTGAAGCGTCAAAGTTTATTCATGTATGTATTTTTTTAATTAATTCAAAAACGATGTCCGTAATTCCTGGCCATGATTTTCTTATATGGTTTAACGCAAAAAGCAGCGTTATAGTTAACCAAAAGCAAAATGTTTGAGTGTGGTATCCCTAGGTATCGTTGAATTCAGACTTTTAGTGTTGAATTCCACGCTAAATCGATCCCCACTCCTTTGATGGACAAGCCCATCAGCGCGCGAGTTTCATGTGAACTATGGGATTCTAGAATACATTTTGAAAACTCAAGCCTAAATGAATACAATTCTTAATTTTTTTCATTAAAAAACAGAATGATAAGCATTGCAATCCAAAGCTTGCACTACATTTTACTTTAAACCACGTTTCTGATTGCTTCATTTCTTACATATGCATTAATTTCAAGCACTGCACTTGTTTTGCTCCTCCATCTGGCCCGGCAAGACAGTTTTTGGGTTTGACTAGTTTTAACAACAAAGACTAAAATTTGCTGTTTGCTCACCCATTGTCCTTTCAACTTTAGATTCTTGTAACAGTAACTGGCAAGTTTCACTTGACCAATGGGGTCCTGGCAGAATTAACGTAACATGGGATCCCTTACCAACGGGTTCCAGTCAGGCCAACGGACGTAAACATAGTTATCTACTAATGATAAACAACACAGTAAATGGACTGCAGAACGTATCTATATCTGATAAAACGTCGATCACACTGCGTTACCTACAGCCAAACACATCCTATACATTTCAATTGGTTGGCTTTGATTCAAGAAACCTCAGTTCTACTACCGTAT
The DNA here is from genome assembly GCA_029948255.1 of Telmatactis stephensoni. Lineage (NCBI taxonomy): Eukaryota > Metazoa > Cnidaria > Anthozoa > Actiniaria > Isophelliidae > Telmatactis > Telmatactis stephensoni. Next base: position 588,092 of record JALIZF010001736.1, read on the forward strand.
ACAGTTGCGCTAAAAGGATTACAACAGACAAAGGTAAGTTGGATCAGCCCAAAACCAGGGGCACTTACCATTTACACAACTCCATCTGTTTGGAAATTAGACCGGCTACTAATATTAAATAATTGCAGGGAAACTTGATTCCCATAAATGGTGCGCGCGTCTACCGAAAAAAAAACGAAAAGAGCAAAGAAAAAGAAAGAAAGAAAGAAAGAAAGAAAGAAAGAAAGAAAGAAAGAAAGAAAGAAAGAAAGACCGAGCTTTCCTGCACTTTCTGACCGGAATGAAAGATATCATTTTTCATCAACTGGACTTTTCGGTTTTCCAGGTTTCGATCCAGGTTATCCAGGATCCATCTTGAACGTACGTCCTTTTAACGTAGGAATTGATTTTTATTAAGCCTCTGGCTCTAGTTGCTAGAAGACGTGGTAGGGATAACCTCGGTCGAATTTAAAGAAAACTTTTGGTTTTAACCCGGGTTCTGTTTACAAAACACTTTTAATTATAGTAGAATTGTGTTCAGTTGGGGTCTCTAACTACCGATTTACCTCAATTGGGAAGGTGGGTCCGAGCTTTCGCTGATTCACTGCTTTGAAGAAAATATTCATTCGGTGTAAGTAATAGCCTTTGGTGAGTGACAAAGCCTTACGTGGATAACGAACGGGACGATAAGTGACGAAACGATATGCTACTGAAGGGCAACATCAAACATCTGCTTTTAATTATAATTCTTCAAAATTATGTTCAACTATCAAAATACTGAGACAACTGAGACATAAGCAGTCTACCTACCGCTAGTGCGCTGTGGATAATTATTTAAATGGAAGGCACCCCAGACTGGGAGAATAACACGCCTCGAAGTCAGTGTAAAGTTGAACAAAGGACCAGAACTTCGCACTTTCGAGTTATATTTATATATCAGCTACTTTAAGCAGCGGAAGTCATTACCAACATGTTACTTTTTCAATTGGATTCGCGCAAAATTCTTGCAATTCATTTAAAAATTTTGCATCTTAGACAGCGCCCCCAGCAAAATTAATTCATAATTGGCTATTTCTACGTTTCTTTCTTCTTTCAAAACTGAGAGCGGGAGCTTCTCTAACAAGCTTTTGCGACCTTCCATCATGAGAGGAAATCATGCAACAAGATCGGGCTATAAAAGCTGAACTAGACATCGTTCAACATATTGGAGAACGTTTGTACAGGTTTATTTGTATCATGTTTTCAATTTAAAGTTATCAAAGAAGAAAGAAATAAAAACTATGGAGGAGATTTCTCGTGTTTACAGTAGACTTCATCTTAAGGCGCGCACAGGCAACCCAGGCTTCTTCGCGATTGCGTTCAAAATGGAATTTCGATAGATTCGCTCAATTGCTTTATCCTGTTTTTTATCATTGATTTCTTTACGCTTATGCATCCCTTTTATCAATAAATCTTAATTTGTAATGCAGTATTAGCAGGCTAATCCAACGGTAAAGATTATGCTCTTGGAAAAACGTTTTGTCGGTACACACGAAGGAGATTTGCCCCTGCAATAAATTAGCCATTTCTTCAATCAATCAATCAATCAATTTGTTAATATCATAACGTGGGATAAGGTTGTCCTTCAATCCGAGCCAGAGGCTCATGCATAAAACGTATGACAAGAAAGCGGTATTTCGTGCGTAAAAAGAGCTTTGCAAGCTTTGTATTGAGGGTTTTCACGTGACGTCACAGAATTGTATGCCATGTTGGCGGGCAGGTTTTGTCGATTTCTGTGTTTCGTCAAAAATATTTAGGCGATTTGAAGGGAATAGGCCCCTTGCAGCACGTCAGAATCCAGCTCAATTTGGAGGGCAAAACAATAGGTTTCCAGCTCTCAGGACATTGAAATTATTTTGTTTTGCCTTCCAAATGGAGCTGCATTTCCACCTGCTGCAAGGGGCCTATTGACTTCTTGTGAGCTTAACAATATTACTTTGGCTATCTTGACGGCTTATCTAAAGTCAGATCAGTTCTCGTAATGTAGGTAACAAACAACTTATTTTTTGGAATTCCCATCTAGAAAGGAGTAACTAGGGATTTTCGAAGAATTATCCAAAGTATAGTAATTTATTTCAAGAACGGCGAATTGCTGGGTTTCATCCATTCCTTTGGGAATTTAGAAGACAATAGAGCGGTAACCATGTTGGATGAACGAACAAGTGACGCTAACGAGAAATCTTTTGTTGAAATTCATCCAAGATGGCTGCCGTGCCGTCACATGCAACCCTAAAATGACTTGCCTAATTTGCATAAGAGGTTCTGCCTTGTTTCTGCAATTTCACACATATTAAAGCCAATTTATAACACGATACAATTTTTTACTTACAACTTGTCACATGCAACAACCCTACAACTTGCTTACAACTGTTGTAAGGTTTTTAAACATGTTTTAAAATCCCACAACCTTTTGTTCTTGTTGCATGCGACAAGTTGTAAGCAAAAATTGGCCTTTAGTGGAGATAAAAATGACACCCGAATCCAAATATTAATCTCAAAGAATCAAGTCTTTCATTGTTTAGTATTAATATCTACCGATGCAGATTGTAAATATAGTTGGATTCATGCAATATGAATATTTTAGCTTTTGTTGTTTCCGCCGTCTTCCAACATTTGATTTTGCTCGCCAATATGGAGTGCGAACACTGGAAGTCACGTTTTTGAAAAACCTCAATCGGCTGCAAGTTTAAAACTACATTCATGATTGTCTTGATTGCCTGTCTGTTTGTTAAGGTGGCTCGACCCCACAATCGCAGTACATATCATGAACACCTTCCAACTTTGGAACGCTCATGTCTAAACAGATTGACTTCAATTTCATATCCATTATGACACATTAGTTACATATAGACTGAAAAGCAATATTGAATATCACGTGAAAATGACGTCAAATGCATTTTAGCATTTTAGCTTCATTTTGGTTCTCAAATGCATTTGCTAAGGAAATGCTCAATGCTACATATACCTTGGAGGTTTGCATTCCTCTGAAAGAAGTCTCACTAAAATCTACAAGACGGATTTGGAGATATTTTAGGTCGTTTAAATTAAGGGTAAAATCTATAAAAAAATTTGAAGACCACACTCCCTTTGGCAAATTTTACTACTTCTTGGATATTTATTTACCCCCAAAATCGCTCATTATATTCTTATTTCCCCTTAGTACTTCATGGAAGAATTGGAAGAATAGACAGCAACGCGATTTCGCCAAAGCGAATGATATGTTTACATTTTCTCCGGTTTTACGGTCATTTTCGCAAAACATGCGATCATTAAAAAACTGCTCGATTTCTTTTTTTTTTATTTTATCTGAGGAGCGTAGCTGATTAATAAACGGATTTTCCTGTTAATTGAAAACTTTTTAGATGGTTTAGAATAAACGCAAAGTCAGGTAAATATTGAAGCGATGTGCTCTGGGACTCCTTTTCTTTTTGTCTTATCAAAAAGAAAAAATCTTGTACACCATAAACGCATTGACTGCGCTTGGTTAACAATAGTGAATAATTGATGTACGTTTCAAATTGTGCGCGTCACATAATTCAATTCAAAAGAATTTGTTGCTGTGATAAATCGTAGACAATAGAAGTCGTCATCGACATCGCGTCAATATTTACCTAACTTTGCGTTTATTTTAAACCACCTAAAAGTTTTCAATTAACAGGAAAATCCGTGTGCTTATAGTGTATTAATTAGTTACGCTCCTCAGGAAAAATAAGGAAAAAAAATCAAGCGCGCAGTTTTTTATTGATCGCATGTTTTGCGAAAATGACCGTAAAACCGGAGAAAATGTAAACATTGAGTTTTCAGCTTCATTCACGTATCATTCGTTTGGCAAAATCGCGTTGATCTCCCCAAAACATTCGATATTGCTTTTCAGTCTATATGTAACTAATGTGTTAAAATGGATATGAAATTGAAGTCAATCTGTTAAGGTATGACCGTTTCAAAGTTGGAAGATGTTCATGTACAATTATGGGGTCGAGCCAACTTAAGTTTTCTTATGTCACCGAATGGTTCATTTATAGGTCAAATTCGTATACTTGGTGGTCGGGTAAAAGGCGAAGGACGTGTGGAAGTGTTTGTTAATGGTACATGGGGAACAGTTTGTGATGATCGCTGGGGTTTTAGAGAGGCTAATATAGTATGTCGTGCTTTGGGTTTACCAAGTGCCATATATGCACTGCGTCGCGCATATTTTGGTCGTGGAACTGGACCGATATGGTTGGATGATGTCCACTGTAAAGGAGGTGAGGCAAGTCTCTTTGAATGCCAGCACAATGGAGTAGGAAAGCATGATTGCAATCATGGTGAAGATGCTAGTGTTGTTTGTGGATCACCGCAATGTAAGTAAAACTAGAAGACCAATTCAAACTTCAGTAAATATCAGTTATTTTTAACGCTTTCGAACTTTCCTTAAGATATTCAAAGCTTTGAGCAAAAACAAGTGGTCATTTAAGAACAATCGCGGGCATTATTGTTCACTTTTACTGCGCACGCTAGCATCTGACTCTAGCAGTTGTTACCTCAATAAATCCAAAATGGCGGCAATTTTTTTTTCGGAGATTACTTTAAAAACGGGAAAAACAATCTCGGAAACAAATACGTTGAATGACCCCCACTTGTTTCTCCTTCGAAAAGAGTTATTTTAAATATCTATAACATATGCTAAAATGACAAAATCTATCTGTTGGGGAAAGAGTTACACGAAATTTACAAAAAAAACCTCAATATTCAATCGAAGTGCTCATGCGCAGCAAAGTAGCACAAAGGGCGAAAGGAAAGGTGAAGTAAGTTAGGATGATATTTCTAATAATAAGATATATTATTGTGTTGTTGTGTATCAACCCTAAGTGTGTATTAAGGTAGTTCGGGACCCTTGCTATTGCGCACCTCGCGCGCGCATTCGAACGTGCGCACTTTTATTAAACAACATTTGCTTGTCCGTGGGAAGTCTGGGCACTAACGAGTCAGCGATTAAAGACCGAAGAAATTCGGTTTTTGGTGAAGAAAAATAGTATTTTATCGACCAGATTCTGCAAACAAATTTATCAAAACATGTTGTGCATCGTGTTAAGTTGAAGAAAAAGCTCGAACTATAAAATTTAGCGAATGTTGAGTCAAAAAAGGAGCAGAGAACAAAGCTAAAATAGCTGATTTTTTGTGTTCGTTTTCGAAGATTTTTACCCTTTGTTCTTCTCTAAGTCTTTTTAAAAACAATACGGTGTCCCCCTAATTTTATGAATGATTTATTCTCACAATTTTATAAACTTTTCGTATAAAGAAAAAAAAAGCCAAATACTTCTATCGTTTCGATTTTCAGTAAAGTCATCATTTTTCTGTCTGATCCTCCAAAAACGTATATTCTGAAAGGCAATTTTTTCACATATTATTGTTGATCTGTCGCTGCTTTGCAAATTGTTCGGCAACAACTTAGTTCCAAGTGTTTTATGCATCCCAGGCTATCATTTTGTTTGCTTTCAAATACATTTGGTTGTTCCAACATTGTTATAATTTGACCGGATATCGCAAGGCCATTCGTAAAAAAGATCCTCAAACACCCCACATCTCCCCCCTCATATCTCAAGAGTGACCCCAGTGACCCCCCATTTTTATTTTACATTTTATTTCCTCGTATGCGCCTCTTTCTTTGAAGGAATTTCGAAGGCAAGTTTATCGTAAATATACATGAATCCCGAACTACCTTAATATAGTTTTTATTCACTTGTTTTCCGTATCATATCGCTCACTCGCTTGCGGACTCGCTCGTGCTGGCGTAATTAATATATAAATTTGAAATGGAACTTTCTAACGTATCATACTAATCATGCAGTCCGCTCATTCTTTATACGTCAATGAATGATCATGAGAACGATTGAGAAGCCATTTCTTAAACTCGCGCTTCATGTTGGATCAGAGATCTCAAACATATTGCTAAATAATCACTGTTCAATTTCATAACCTATTGTTTTCTGTCTGCATTATACCAACGAATGCAGACAGAAAAAGCATAGATCAGCTGCATTGTTTCAAATAATGCCGTGAGTCTAGTCTAACAGACAGCAATATTTTTAATGATGTTGTTTGATGCTGTAATCAGTATTGCAGTGGGATTTGCTTAGGGGAAGTGGATTTGCAGGATGATAAAGAAATATAACTACTAAAATAGCAGTCACAGCACTTTTCAGGGCCTTTTCCAAATCCATCTCCCCATTCACAAAAAAGACCTGTAAAGGAAAAGTCTACTCCAATAAACTTCTCATTGATGTAGTTAAAGTTCAGTCTATACTTAACTTTTTTTGTGAAGTTCTATATGCATCGTCTCCAATGTCATAGAGAAATAATTTCTCAAAGTAGCTTTAAAACATCGCCATGGACGTCGCCATTTTGAACAGCCTTCTGGACATGCAAACAGCTGGGCCAGCGGGTGTGTGACGTCACTGCGCGCTTGGATTCTACAATGGCGCGAAATCTAAATAAAAATTCCTTCTCTCAGTAGTTGTAAATGTTGTAGTTTATCTTAAGTTTTATCTTTTCGTGAAAAAATATGCCTCATTGCATGGTTCCAGGTTGCACAAACGGCTCTAGAAAGACAAAAGGAACTGATATTTCCTTTCATCGTTTACCAAAAGACAAAAAATTGAGCAAAATATGGATCGAGAAAACTCGCCGTAAGAATCCCCCCACACGCGATTCTTGTTACGTTTGCAGTGTTCACTTTGAACCAGAATGTTTTGAAAGCTCTTTAAAGCATCTATTTAATCAGAAAACCAAAAAAAATTTAAAAGCTGGTGCTATTCCTACGATCTTTCCCCGTACAAGCAAAAAACAACGTTTTAACTCTATACAGAGGCGACGTAATCAAGATAAAAAAGAGGTAAGCTAAGAAGTCAGTGAATTGGAAAACTCCAGCTTTTTACTTTTTATAGAACAGGAGCATGACAAGATCAGATTTGATTTTAAGTCTCTTGAGCTAGGTATTTCGTTATTGCTTAATTTTAGTTCAGTTATTTCACAAAAATTGACCATTGCACTCTTGCACCTTCAACCATTTGATCCTGATCTATAAGCTTAAATGGTCATGTATGCTTATCTAGATGAGTTAGACCTATTCCTTTTTTAGAGTGATAGAAAATTGAATAAATATATGTTGTAGGCAAGTTGTTACATGATGAAAGCTACCAAAAGCAAAATGCTTGTAGACTAGTAAAAATGAGACTGAAAAAGGCTGCAAATTTTGAAAAGTTTTTCAAATTCCCTTAAAAACAAGTCTGGTCCTTAATGCTAAATACATGGCTAGTAGAGTACAAACACTAAAAGTGTGCAAAACTTATAAAGATTTAGCAGTAAATAGTGCTAATTAGAAGACAAAAGAAGACAATAGAATTAGCATAAAATAGCAGTATTTAGTGTTATTTATGTTGCACACTTTTAATGTTTGTGCTCTAACACACATCAATAGAAAGTCTAATAATCAAAAGACAGGAGTAGTCATTTTAACAATTTTATTAATTCTTAGGTAATTGAGCAAATCATTGAGCAAACTACTCAAGAAGTTACAGATATGAATGTGTTTGAAAATATCAGGTGAAACAGCGGAACAAAGTAATACAGTTGTCATGGAGGGAGTTACAAAAGCTGATGCTAGTACACAGTACTCTGAAAACTGTCTGATCCTAAGACGTAATATTGGAACACAGACATTAAAACTTCGCCCTCCCTGTAGGAAAAATAGCGTCAAAGAACAAAATCTTCAAAGTTTACAAACAGTAGGCAGTGAACAAATAGGTCACTGTTTAACTCAACTGCTAAATGATCATAACTACAGTGTCTCAATACCCCCTTCTCCACCTATGTGCTCTAATATACAAGAGGATGATAATGAAATTGAAATGGACACTACCAATTCAGCTGATACAATAACCATTTGTGATAACCACACAAGTCCATGTACCAGTGAAGATGATTCTGATGATGAATACAAGTGTTCATCTTCAGACGAAAGTGGTGATGACTCATCAAAACATGAAATCAATGACTGGAAGTTCATTGTATATGAATGTGAACTTGATAAACTATTTAAATTTTGCCAACAATGTGGATCTCCTGTATGTGAAGTCACAAAGAGCAACTCTGGTAGCATGGTGACTGTACACACTCTATGTCTACAACACCATGAGTACACATGGAAGTCACAACCAACCACAGACAAAAATGTTCCAGTTGGAAATCTGTTGATACCTGCTGCTATTGTACTTACAGGTGGAACATTTGAAGAATTTTCAACGTATCAAACAATTGTCAATAAAAAGTTGTCATTCGCTCGGCAGTCAACTCTATTCCATATTTGGGCTTGCATTACCTTATTTGGAAGTCGCGTTGATCCATTTTTGCTGATTTTTCGGCAAAACAGTCGAAAATTTGACCAAAACTTGCAGAAATTGTAGCTACGAAACACATCACATTGTCCACCATCTTGAAAATTACTTAGAAACCTCGCTTTTCAATAAACAGGAAACCCAATGGTAAATACACAGGGAGCCCGCGAAAGGCAACAATTGTTTGATATGACTTTGCTAGTGCTTTGAAACTGAATTTCATTGGCAGATCATATTTTTATAATACTCAAGACAATATAATATTTCCACTTGTAAATAAAGAATACAAAGAAAGACAACAAATTGTAATTAATGAACTTAAGAACAATGGGGCTGCAAACTTATGTGGAGATGGAAGGTCTGATAGTCCAGGCCATAGTGCCAAATATGGCACTTACAGTCTAATGCATGAGGAGTCGGGAAAGATTGCAGACTTCTCTCTTGTCCATGTCTCTGAAGTATCATCATCCAATGCCATGGAATACGAAGGATGTAGAAGGTCAATAGACTATCTTGTGAATCATCAAGTCCAGATAAGATGCATAACAACTGATCGCCATTCACAAATAACAGCTCAACTGCGGAAAAAATATCCACAAATTAAACACCAATATGATGTCTGGCATATATCAAAGTCTGTAACAAAAAAATTATCAAAAAAAGCAAAAACAAAGGGCAACAAGGAATTACAGCCTTGGATTAGGTGTATCTCTAACCACTTGTGGTGGAGTGTACAAACCTGTAATGAAGATCCAGAACTCCTGGTAAGCAAATGGGTTTCTATAGTTAACCACGTAGCTGATAAGCACACTTGGAAGGAAGGGAGAAAATCTGTATCATGTCAGCACCACAAGCTTTCTAGGAGAGAACGTAAAGAAATTATATGGTTGAAGCCAGGATCATCTGCCCATGTAGTCTTAGAAGAAATTGTTTGCAACAAGAGATTATTAAAGGACATTTTAAAACTTACAGAATTTCATCACACTGGTAATCTGGAAGTTTTCCACTCACTTCTACTGAAGTATGCGCCAAAGAGGAAACACTTCTCATATCCAGGAATGGTGTGTAGGACCCAACTTGCCATATTAGATCATAACAGCAACTGTAACAGACCACAAGCAACAACCACAAAGGGCGAGAAGAAGGGTGAAAGCAGGTTCAAGGTGGTTTTTCCAAAAACCAGAAAAGCCTGGGTAGCTAAGCCAATACTAGAGCAGAAATCATATGCTTTTGTCACAAAGTTAATGGATGAGGTGACCGAGTGCCATGAGACAAAATTACCAAAACAAAAAGCACCTGCCAATATTCCAAGAAATATTGCCACTATCCAACGACCACCAAAGGAGGAGGTGATTAAGCAGCACATTTCTAGAATGGTAAAAAAGAAGAGCAGCAGTGAGTGGTAAGTTTTAGTACAATGATGTCCAAGCAATGAGCTGCTGATTTAATTTAACCTATAAAAAATTTAACTATTGAGTTAATTGTAAATTTAGTCAAAAAATCACAAGCACTGTTCTGACTGAAGTGATTACCCCAATCAGTGATGCATGCTAAAATTTATTTCACAGCACCAGAACAACCATCTCAAGATTCAAAGGTTTCACTTTCCATAATCATACAATAAGATTAAAAGTGGAAGGTGCAATAGAATGGATGAAGACAGTTGATACTAGCTATAATAATCAATAATTGTTTCTATTTTCCAAGGATTCGATGTTGTGCATTAATTAGTTCTATCTGTAGCATGTTTTCAGTGTTTGACCGTTTGTACTATCTGCAACTCAACTACATATACTTTGTACATGCAAATTGCTTTGCTTAAACTTTTCTTCCTTACATTGTCTACTGGGTTGTTTTATTTGTCGCTAATTGATTTCTAACATATAAAAATATTCCACAGATTCATTGGTAGCTTACCTGTACAATACTACTCATCGACATAATGAAAACCAATAAATTCAAAGTCTTCTTCAAGACCAGGTGGAGGGAAATGTGCACGAATGCACATTACAGCACATGATGGTAAGACAACTCTAATCTCCTTGCCCAAAGCTCCCCAACACCATCGAACCAGTTGTCTATAAGCAATGTGGCGATTCCTCTTGTGTTCAGGAGCATCGTTACTTCCACCATACTGTTGTCGATATTGGAACCAGGCGGCTTCTAAGACCCAACGATTGAGACACGCGGCCTTAAAACCAGGATTGTTGGTGATGCACGTAATCTGCATTGGTAGATTTTCTTCTTCATAAACTTTGTGATTCTTGCCCACTATCTGATGTATTTCCTGACAGCAAACACATTCTATTTCTCTGTCCATTATCTGGCAATTTTCGCAAACACACCTGATAATTCTTATAAGTTGAAAACAAAATAATTAACTGTAAGGCAATGAAATATAAATACACTTGATTATTTTCACTTGCCCTTACCAGTTTGAGTTGTGTAATCGCATGCTTGTGCTCGAATTTCCATCTGATGAAGAAGAATCTGATAGATCTGAATCGATTTCATCGATAGGACGTCTGGGTTGAAATTGATAACCTTGAAAACCATTCTCTCTTTCGGACAAGCATTCAGCAAAATTATCATCAGAAATATCAGAAGAACTAGATGAAGAACTAGATGAGGTACTCATCGTCAGAAAATAATCAGTATTGACGTATTTTTCAAATAAATATTACCGTAATTCAACTCGAATGACTCACAGACAAATTAGTTTTGTAGAATCCAAGCGCGCAGTGACGTCACACACCCGCTGGCCCAGCTGTTTGCATGTCCAGAAGGCTGTTCAAAATGGCGACGTCCATGGTGATGTTTTAAAGCTACTTTGAGAAATTATTTCTCTATGACATTGGAGACGATGCATATAGAACTTCACAAAAAAAGTTAAGTATAGACTGAACTTTAACATCAATGAGAAGTTTATTGGAGTAGACTTTTCCTTTAAGGCTTTCTTATTATGACAAACGTTAGCATCAAATCGTGTGGGATATACAATTAAGTGCGTGCAATCCAGTGCGAGATATCTAGTCAGAAAGGGAAAGTACAGTTGCATGCACTATAGCCAATTTGAGGGGATAGTGATCTTTAAAACCAAGATAAAAATGTAGAGTCAGAACAGCTGGTAGTAGTAAGTTGCTGAAGGTCAGTTCAACTATGGTGACCAAGTTTGGTACAGTTGCACTATGATGAGCGAATAGGGGGGGGGGGGGGGGCAGTCAATTAAATGGGTTATAAATTTCAAGGGCCAGTTCCCGCCAATATATGCTAATTTCCTAATTTCCCCAGGAAGAACGATTTGAAAAAAAGCACATGCAAAATTGTCCAGCATCGAGAAACAAACAAACAAAAAAAACTTCCTCCAAGTGCGGATTATACTTGAGATAATATTTAGGTATTGTGAATTAAATTAATAGTTCCACTTCAAAGCGATATCACTGATATCATCTTTCTGATGAAGGCTCAAGCTCAAAATTTTGGGCGGGCCTTTGGCGCTTCCCTCGCTACGCCACTATCTCACTTCTAAAATGCACCCCAATAACACATTCAACAAACTACACACATTTTTCTTTTTCTATATTCCGATTAGTAAATGTTGTGAATATTACAAACTTGACTGGAGTGATAACAAGTCCTGGATATCCACATTATATGCAGCGGGCCAATTATCAGTGGACACTCACACCTTCTTTGCCACATGCGCAGTTGGCGGTGTACTTTGAAGAAATCGATTTGACTGGCACTTCTCTAGGGTAAGGCCCCGTTCAAACGAGAACGCAAGTCGATGCAAGTTTTGAATTGAAACTTTCGTCCTCGTTTGAACACTGCTCCACGCAAATTGATGGGAAATTTTCAAAAACTTTCAAGGAAAAAAAAACCAACAACACCAACAACTAGCTGAAGGACAGCGAGAAAATCAGATTTGTTTTTGTTTGAATTATTTGTAGGAGAGGAAATGTGCAGAAGTTCGGGCAAAAAAACAAACAAACAAACAAACAAACAAACAAACAAACAAACAAAGAAATAAAAGAACAACGTGTGAAGTTTAGCGTGGTAACTGTTCAAACAAGCCAAAACGTGCATCAACTTTATGAACGTTCAAATTTATGCAAAGCGATCAAATTTATGCACGTTCTGCTCGCAAGTCAATGCAAGTAGATGCAAGTCGATGCACGTTGGTATTCAAAAGACGCAAGTCCGCGCTAGTCAAAACAACTGGCATTGACTTGCATTCTCATTTGAACGGGGCCTAAGGATTTTTTGACTTTTTGAGTGGAATTACTTCGTGTGGACGTAACGCCAAACAGAAAAAAAGAAAGAAAGAAAAAAAGAAGAAGAAGAAGAAGAAAAAAGAAAAAAAGAAAAAAGAAAAAGAAAGAAAAGAAAGGGTTTTAAACTTAACCCTGGTTTTCACGAGAGAAGGAAATAGAAATTGAAGTCAGTTTGATGCATTTTTCATCTAGGTGTTGAAAAAGATAATGAATGTACATTACTAGAGTCGATACCGATTCTGCTCCCGTCTCTCGTGAAAAACAGGCTTTAGTGTGAACAATTACTAGAATTTTTTTTCCATTTTTTAGACAGAGCTACTTAAGTGTCCATGATGCGACGAACAAGCTGTTATTGAGCTTCAAAAACTATAAAACTGTAACAGCTTATGGTATTATCATACAACGAAATCCAGGCAACATCACATTTTATTCAACTTACTCTAATTTCAAGGGAAAAGGAATAAAATTGAGATATGCTGTTTACAGGGCATTAAAAACTGAGGGTAAGTAGTATACAGCAACATCGAAAACTAAAGCTATCGCGGTGGTGTTCTTATCATGCAGGTTAATTACTATTTTTGATTCTTGATGGTAGCTTAATAAAACGTGAAAATCGTGCTGTGAACTCTATACAGAATGGAAACAATGCTGTATTTAGAGGTTAACGCACGCAGCGAGTGAATTATCGGGATTTATCTCCACGAGTTTGTAGTATAAGAAAATTTCGAGTTCATTGTTAGTAAACGAGTGAAGATAAAATCCCGATAGTTCACGAGCAAAGAGTGCGTTAACCTTTTTATTATTCAATTTGAATACACTGCAGATGCAGGCTAAAACTGTCAGTCGACATCTAAGATCACTAGAAATAACTCAAGTCACTCAAAATAGTAAGACTTAAGTTAATTCAAATTAGTTTAATGGCATTTGGTAATTTTAACCAGGAAAATAAACTTTTCAAAAGAAAACTAGTAGAAAATTACCGTGATACAAGAACTTTAGATTAAAATAATAAACGAGTTCTCAGAATCCATGTTTACAACTTGCTCGGCAAAATTGAAATCGTCCATATAAAACTTAAATAAAGAACTTAGACTTTTTTTTGGATCGTTAAAATTGATTCAGCACTGAGTCCTATAGAACTCTATAAGTGAAAGGTCTAGAAAAATTATCGATGGAGTTATGGATATAGGTATAGACTGGCGACTTACGGTTGAAACGCTGCTAAACTTTGGTGCCGCCGGCATGAAGCCGGGAAGAAGTAGTTTCCGACGAGCCGAAGGCTGAAGTACTCGTTTGGCGTTTTCTTCGATTCTTGATAAAATTTCTTTACCCCATCTGAGAGAACTTGTGGCTTTCTAAACTTTCTTTGAGATAGGTTTAGGATAACCAGCCTAAAAAACAGTAAACGTTAAGATGAATTTGGAAAGCCGGCGAACTCTGTCTTTAAGCCGTTGAAATATGTTGATCTCAGTAAGCTCCAAAAACTTCAATGAAATTGAGTTCACCTTCAAAACAGGCACGCCAAGCAGTTTTAAGTATGCTCATTGATTTTCTCTTTTTGAAAAATCCTCAAATGTATCACCAGGAAAATTTTATTTTCTTTCCAACTATGCTGTAATGCCGTAGATTGTCTATATTTATTGCATAAAGTTATTCCATAATGACGTGTTGTCACGTCATAACAACGCGTCACGTGGTACAAACTGACCAATCAGAAAATCAGAATTTGTACAGAAAATTTAAAAATAAAGCCCGTTACTGGAGGCTGATGAACCAATCAGCTTCTACAACTTTGTACTGAGCACGAAGTTTGAATATTAATTCACTTTAATGTGAATACAGCCCACAATAACTAAACTGTAAACTTTGGGAAAACTCTAAACCAAAGAGAGGGATCAGATTTCCAACATTCAATATAAGAAAATAGCAGGGACCTCGCATATTTTAGGAGCATTAGTTCGTCATTTGTATAGGAAATCGCACGATCTTGTGTACAATTCGGAATTAATAGGCACGAGTAATGTTTTGAGAGTTTTCAAAACATTACGAGTAACTATTAATTCTGAATTGTTAGAGAAGATCGTGCGATTTTTTATTTATAATACACTATACAAAATTTTTTCGAGGAAAGACAAATGTCTGACATATTATTAGCATGTTTTCATAAAAAGTGCAGACTTAAACGAGTAGACAATATTTCAAAGAGGGAAGAAACTTCGAAAACAAAATAAAAGTGTTAATTTGTATTCTGATCGAATTACAGTTCTTTTGCATTTCTATAAAGCACGTAGTTTATTCACTGACAGGTTTGTTTATTAAATGAATTAAGACGAGCGAAGCGCCCAAGACATGGCAAAGAATTTGAGTTCATTCACAGAGAAATATGGTCAAATTTACGTTGTTTAAACATACCTGGCCTTTCAAATGCCTCAAAAGTCATAATCTTGAGCTTGATTTATCAGTTTCTTTTAGAAAAGAGTAAAACAGTTTGATCAAATGACCATTTCTCACTGGCATAGCCGTGAATCGATGTCCTTCGCTTAGTTTTGCAGCACGGCGTTTTTCTCTCCAGTGCTCTTGTTTTCCGTTTAATATTGTCATTGTTTTGACAAATAAATTACTTTTTTATCTTCTATGATAATCATCAAAAACTGAACTAGCAAAACTGTAAGTTTTCGTCGAAAACGAGTAGGCATGGCTTGTCAAGGAAAATTCATTGGATGACGAGCCGCCAGGGAATTCCACATCGAATTTCACCAGAACGAGTGCGATATCGTTTTATCAAGTGAAATTCAACGTGGAATTCCCTAGTCGGGAAATGAATTTTCCTTGAATCCCATAGCGGACAAGAAAAATGAATAAAGACAATTTTGGACCATTTTGTTCAAAGCGCGCGGCAAGCCATTCAACAGCAAGTACACAACAATAGCCAGCGAATGAGAATGAAGTAAACTTCCTCCTCGAAGCAATTAAAGCATGAGGGTGAAATGTTTGTGAAACCACCTCCAAATGTACTCTATTTTACTGTAATTGTACAAGAGAATTATCTTAACATTATATATCTTGAAGGAAAGTTGAATTTTACAACAGTACAGCACAGTAAAGACTAGTTTGTCAGAAAAATTCAGCTGTAGCGTGGCAAACCAATTTATAACACGATACAATTTTTTACTTTCAACTTTCATCTATCCTTTAATTGCAATATAGCAGTTTTTCTATCCTGTACATGCTTTTGCAATGCTTCGAGGGCCTTTCCTACGGAGATTTTGCAGTCTAAAGACATTTGTTAAGTCAGTAGTCACTCACTCACACTCACTATCCAGTTTTACGTCGTGTTTCCACTACTGTGGGTGTGACGGTGCATGGCTGTCCTCAGAGCTTTCTTCCACTTCTCCCTGTCATTGGCGTCAGTGTTGGCGATGTTCCATGCCTTTAAATCTCCATCCACTGCCTGCTTCCATGTCTTGCGCGGCCTGCCTCTACCAGGGTTACCATCCACTCTCATGTTGGTGATCTTATTATTAGTCATTTTGCAAAAAAATGTGATTGTATTTTCGCTTTCAAATTTCCTACGAGCAAGTTTGATTTTATTTATGATAACCCAGCTGCAAAATAAGACAGCAAAGGCAACAAAAACAAAATCAACAGTAACAACAAAAACCTTTTTAACGAATTACAGTTTAGAACCTTCTATGCTTTTTCTAACGATCAATCGTTTGATTATCTTTCAGTTTGCAATCGGATGATTAACATATTTTGGCTAGGATTGAACAACGCCGTTTTTTCTCACTTTATGCGGAAATTTCTGTTGTATAAATAGTACGTTTCTGTAGAAAAGTCTAAAGCTATCACCATATCTGCTATTTTGGGATGTGTTGAAGTACTCTTGAAGGCGGAGGCATATTTCAAGGAGTTCTGCGTTTCTGACATTGGCGACGTTTGGAAGCTTTGAATCTGTTGTGAAGCTATTGAAAACAGTTAAAAAATGCAATAAATTCTTGTCGGCAAACAGTAAAGAAATATCAACTTCTCGTATCTTTATTTATTTAAAACATTTTTTTTTCTTTAATTTTATTGAACATTTCTAAGACTGAAGCTGAACATGATTTGAATTTCTTGTGAATACAAGTAAGATAATTTCTACTAAACTAAAAAAAAAATTCTAGTGACACATGCGTCCATCAAACAATTTTCATTGCCCGAGCAATAAATAGGTTTTTCGCAGTACACGGTAAGTTTTTCTTATTTTATTCTTTTTCTACTCATCGCCAGCCAGAGGAGGATGGACACTTCCCACGTGATACGCTAGACTAATCAAACCTGCTCCTTCAAGGTCGCTTCTGGTGTGACACATTATTCACTCGAAATACATACAAAGGCGATAAATACGGAATTTTTCTTTTGAATTTAGTTGAAACCTTGCAATTTAAGTCTTCAGAATCAATGTTGAGCTATCAAGGAATCGAACTGACATTAAATATCGGAAAGACAAGTAATATTTTCAGTTAAACTTTGTCATCATTTTCAGTCACGCACGATAGTTCTCGACCGAGATAAACTCTGCAAAGTAGGTATTTACAAACCATGTGAAATCTCGTATTGATAGCAAATAAGCCAACAAAATTTACATATCTGGAACGTTCAAGAACTGATCTATGGTTTTAAGCGGTTGCCCCCCCCCCCCCCTCCCTCCCCCTTGCCCCTTGCCCCCTCAGCGGTTTCAGAGATAGAGCGGTTTGAAAACTAAGAAAATTTGCCATCTTGTCCCAGAAGGTGACAAAAATACCTGCGCCATACTCAGGTCAATGCCAGGTTTCCCAATAGCAAACTTGGAAAAATTCAAAGAAACCTCAAAGTACTAGAAGAGATATTATTATTATGAAGCTTCTTTCACGCCTAAAAAGCGTCCCTTTTATGTTTTTTTTATATTAGTATGAACACTTTCAATTCAAAGCAGAAGCAGTCCGGTCCATTAGTAGGGACTTTAAGATGTGCCGACTACGGACTACGGACTACGGACGAGAGGCACTTTGGGACTGGAACGAGACGCATATCATTATCTCACCTACCGTCGCGAGCTCACTACGGTGAGAAGTCGGACGATTTCACGTAGCGTGGAGTACAGACTACGGAACTACAAATAGGTGACGAAAATTGCCAGAACAAAGAAGAAAAATCAACGATTTTTAATTTTCTACATTTGAACTACAAGTTTATCCAGGTTTTAGCGGAATTTAAGGAGAATTATGACCTCAAATCAATGGAAAGATCATGGCCGTGTTTGCTCGTTGTCATACCGCCAAATTGCTTTTCACAAATGAATTAAACTCTTATAAAAGCCCAAATCAATCTATTAAGTCTTACATCTTTTAGAACTATCAAAATACAAATTATATTCAAAACCTAAAATCTTACCTTTCCTTTTTGATGATTTTTATACGAGGAATAATCACAAAATTCCCCATACATCTTCTTATAGCGAGCGAAATCCGAATATTTCAAGGATGATCATCTCTGAACAGTTATCACAAACAAAACTGCCCAAATAGATTTGCACAGTAGACATCATCATCCTTTCCTCTAAAACAAATTCATCAGCTGGTCCTCTATGATAAACCTTTCCTTTTTGCTTTTAGATTTGTTCCTCTTGCGTTTTTATTCCCAAACTGCGAAAATACACATATCAAAAGCGTCATATCTCTAAATCGAAAACGTGAACGTTATTTGTGTGGTTGGATTCACAAAACATGGTGGTTATACATCACCAATATTAAATTTGAAGCAAATAGGTGAAATCTTTATGCGTTTATTTTCACTTCCAAAACACTTCAATCTGAGTATTTTTTTCATTGATTTGTATGCGTTCATTGAAGCGTCAAAGTTTATTCATGTATGTATTTTTTTTTTAATTAATTCAAAAACGATGTCCGTAATTCGTGACCACGATTTTCTTATATGGTTTAACGCAAAAAGCAGCGTTATAGTTAACCAAAAGCAAAATGTTTGAGTGTGGTATCCCTAGTATCGTTGAATTCAGACTTTTAGTGTTGAATTACACGCTAAATCGATCCCTACTTCTCGATAGACAAGCCAACCAGCGCGCGAGTTTCATGTGAACTGTGTGATTCTAGAATACATTTCGAAAACCCAAGCCTAATTGAATACAATTCTTAATTTTTTGTCATTAAAAAACAGAATGATAAGCATTGCAATCCAAAGCTTGCACTACATTGTCACTTTAAACCACGTTTCTGATTGCTGCATGTCATACATATACATTGATTTCAAGCACTGCAATTGTTTTGCTCCTACATTTGGCCCGGCAACGCAGTTCTTGGGTCTGACTAGTTTTAACAACAAAGACTAAAATTTGCTGTTTGCTCACCCATTGTGCTTTCAACTTTAGATTCTTGTAAAAGTAACTGGCAAGTTTCACTTGACCAATGGGGTCCTGGCAGAATTAACGTAACATGGGATCCCTTACCAACGGGTTCCAGTCAGGCCAACGGACGTAAACATAGTTATCTACTAATGATAAACAACACAGTAAATGGAATGCAAAACGTATCTATAATTGATAAAACGTCGATCACACTGCGTTACCTACAGCCAAACACATCTTACACATTTCAATTGGTTGGCTTCGACTCAAGAAACTTCAGTTCTACTACCGTATACAGTTGCGTTAAAAGGATCACATCAGACAGTGGTAAGTTGGATCAGCCCAGAACCAGGGGTACATACCATTAATAGCAATCCATCCGGTTGGAAATTAGACTACTAATGTTAAAAAAGTGAAGGAAACTTGATTTCCCATAAATGGTGCGCTCGTCTACTGAAAAAAAAAAAAAAAAAAAAAACGAAAAGAGCAGGTAAAATGGATTACTTCAAAAAAAGACAGCGCTCTCCTTGGGGCCGGTTGCATAAACCTTGTTCGTAAGTATTCACTTAAGAGAGACACATAAGATTTGGGTACGGAGTCTTTTACGTGAGTTGCATAACTAAAGCCCACTTAACAAACTCTTAAGTTCGTCACTTAAGTGTGAATATTCGAGACACTTAAGTTCTTACTTTACGTCACTTCACTTCACTTTACTTTACGAGCAGCGACGTTTGCGTAGACTAAGAGTATTCAGAGACAGAGATAACCCATTGGATTCATTATCTCTGTTGATGATTTTTTTCAAAGATTTCGAATGACAAGTGCTAGGTTTTATAAGGTTCTCCAGCATGTTCATCATGATCTTGAACAACAACACTAGTACTCGGCAAAATCATGCACTTCGACTTTCCACAACTCAACAGGTTGGTCGGTGATACGATTTAAGTTAATAAAAGTACGGCAAGCAAGAGTTGCAAGGGCCATTGTCAAGCTTAGGAACGATTTCATATATTGGTCAAGTGCACGCAGAAAAAGTTGCGGCTATTGCGTTAGAAACATAAGAGCAACATGGTTTTCCATGTGTCGAGGGGGTTATAGATGGAACCCATATGAAGTTTCTGAAACCCAAACACCATGAAGTGGCGTTTGTGAATAGAAACGATTTCCACTCCATTAATATCCAAATATGTGGAAATGACAGATTGATGACTACAGATGCTGTGGCAAAATGTCCTGGGTTAGTCCATGACTCGCAAATATATAACACATCCACTCTTTTTAAAAGGTATTGCCTTGTTTGCCAAATAAATAGTGTGACTTTAGGTGATAGTGGTTATCCGTTATTATATTGGCTGTTAGTCCATATTGTATAATATCAAGCTATAACATTAGCAGAAAAACGATATATAACAAGGCTCACAGAGGTGCACGCTCCGTGATCAAAAAGAATAATAGGCATCCTAAAGAGACGCTGGGCTTGCCTAAATGAGCTCAGAATGAGTTGGCAAGTGCTGGCAAGTGTTGTGAAATAATTTTGGCATGCTGTATATTACATACCTTTTGTCGTGGTTCATACCAATTAATGACGAAGAGGCAGGGCAGAAGGACGACAATGGTAGTAACTGCTTTTATTATGACCAAGGAAGAGAGGAAACAGAAACTTGAAGGAAAACAAAAACGGGCACAGTTTATCCGATCTTTCTTCTAAGTTGTGTTATAGCTTGCAATGAAGTTTGAGATGCTAGCTCAACAGTAGCCGATTTGGTGACAGAATAAACAAAAAGAACGCAAATTGAATTTAAAAGAAAAATGTATGTCTTCAATTTATTCTGTTTTGCTTGTTTACGTGTAGCCTGAAGTATGAAAGTCTAGGGCACACTTAGGATTACGAGACCTCATGGGCACCCGTAAATCTACGTGCACTTTTTGCACTTAACAGATACTCGCAATGCGTTTATGCAACAGCTGTGAATTCCATTGCATAATCAGCACTGAAGTGGTCTCTTACGAAAATCTTACGCATGAGCATTTTAGTGAAACTCTTAAGAAACAACGTAAGATATTTTATGCAACACCCTTAAGTTAAGGTCACACTTAAGTACGATATTAAGTTTTATGCAACCGGCCCCTGGACTTCAGTTATGACCGGAATGAAAGATATAGTACAGGAAAATTGGGCAGAATTGTTCAAATTTGTGTAACAAGCTAGCATGAAATTTGGCACACCGATAGAGGTTAATGACCTGAGTAATTCAAGGGGTGGAGCCACGCCAAGAAATTAATTTCTTACTTATCGATATTTTTGAAATTAATTATCTCAGAAACAAAGGTAAAGAGCATCTAATGTTAATACAAAAAGGTGTAATGAAGGGTAGTGATAAGGTAGAGTATGCTGAATAATTTTTGATTGAGAGCCATGCCCCCTACTTTGCATTGAGAACTATAGCTATGAAATACATTATACATTGATACAAAAGGTTATTCCTCTTGTGGTGTCCATGTGAAATCTTGCACAAAGTTAAAGGCTTAGGCCCAAAGTAATCCTAGATATGGAGCCACGCCTAAATCAAGTACTTCCAGTTTTATAGCAATGGAGTAGATCACTAAAAAATCCAACAAAATAAACCTTTAATTAAATTTTATAAGCGAGGTAATATAATTCAAAATGTAATGAGCATATAGCCACACTAACAGAGTACTAACAGAATTTTAGTTATGGTATAGTGTATACCAATGTATATAAAAAAGTCTTAAGCGAAAAGTAGCGTCAGAAAGAGACTGCAACTATTAATCTGTTATTACTTTTATAGGGCGTAACTCTATGTTAATCATAGCTAGATCTTGAATTCATTTATTTTATTTCTGCTTTCACTATTACGGTTCTACACTAAAACTAAAAGTATATTTTGCCGATTATATTAATGATATATTCCATTACTATATATAAAACTGGAAGTACTTGTTTTTAGGTGTGACTCCTTATCTCGGATTACTTTGGGCCTAGGCCTTTAACATTGTGCAAGATTTTTGACATTTACACCACGTATCAGTTTCATGTATAATGTATTCCATAGCTATAGTTCTCAAAATAGCATTTAGGGGGCGTGGCTCTCAATGAAAAATTACTCAGCATACTCTACCTTATGTCCGCAGCGTTGTTGGCATTCTGAGCTGGTATTCTGGGCAGTCGGGTTGTTGTTCAGGCACAGGATAGTAAAACAATTTGTTGAACAGGCCAGGGATGGTGTAGTCCAGTCCCAGACTCTTCTTGCCGCTCCAGGACTCGCGGAGAAAGAGAGTCCAGTATAACTTGCATGCGCATGTCAGCTTAGTGACCACGCGATCACCACATTCATAAATCCTAAAGTCATCTAATGATTCAAGATGGCTGAAGAAGAAAGTGTTTTGTATACACGATATCAGTCTCATTTCGGAAAGTCATTTGTTGATTCAGTGAGCTATGCACTTGGTAAAACCAACTATAATCTTTTACCAAAGTTTGAGCAGTTACAGGCCATTTAAGGCTGGTTCACACTAGCGTCGGATTCGGAATCGGAAGCAGAAAACAAAGGAAAAGACAAAAGAGTTAAGTCAAGCGTGTGACATAAGACATCGACATAAGCATCGCAAGAAGCATAAGACCAAGCATAAGCATAATCAAAGACAAAGGAAGGAACAAAGAAAAACACCTTTCTTTTGTATTCTAATCCCTAAATTCTTTGTTGTTTTCTTGCGATTCCAATTCCGATTCCGACGCTAGTGGGAACCAGCCTTTACGGATGGACAGTTATGAAAGACGAATTTTTCGATACGCATCACTACCACTGCTACCAAACACTGAAATTTGCATATTGCAAGCTCGCAAAATACTAATTAATTAATTGATTGGCTCATTTTGCACATGCGCATGCAAGTTATACTGGACTCTCTTTCTCCGCGAGTCCTGGAGCGGCAAGAAAGAGAGTCTGGGACTGGACTAGGGATGGTGAAGAAAGTCGGCCATGACGCGTTGCAAAGCTTTCAAGAGCGGTCAAAGGCGGAACCAGCTTAACGGCGTCGTAGATGAGAATGACACAAAAGGAAGTGCGTGAGCTAATATATGCAGAGCGTCGCATGATGGGATATCTATTATTAGTAGTACTTAGAATAATTATTTAAATCGAAAGCACCCCAGATGGGAGAATATCACGCCTCAAAGTCAGTATAAAATTGAACCAGAGACCATAACCCCGCACTTTCGAGTTATATTATGGGCGCTGAATTTATATATCAGGTACATCAAGCAGCGGAAGTCATTACCAACATGATACTTTGTCAATTGGATCCAATAAGGGTATTTAAGACTCCATCGATCGTTGAATAATGATATCATTTCAAGCAGTGTTTACAACATGGTTCAGGCCTTGTTCACATTGTAATAAAATTGACTAAATTTAATCACCTATATTTTATCATCTGCAACATTTATCTAGAAAATAACGACCTACTTTGATCTGTGTGGAGACATACATGTTATTCTGTATGAAACAACTTTTTATACTCAAGAACGTTCGCGGGTAAAAAGGTTTATCATGTTTTTCCTTCATACTTCGCATGGTGAGATAATGTCATCATAGAAGTTCAAAGAACAAATAAAAAATGGGGTCACCGTTCTCGTTGAGGAGTGAGGTGACATCAAAATGCTCCCACTTGCTTGTAGAAGATCGCTTGCGCGCCAATCTATACGAGTCGAGCATAGTTCTAAGTCATTTTATTGTGGAAAAACTAAATGGATTGTTCAATGTTTAGTGGAGGTCACCGTATTCGTTTCCGAGCCCTAAAGACCGTAAAGTTTGAAAATTTGGCCGACAATTAATTTAAATACCGAGAGGAGACTGGGTCCAGTAGAACCTTTTACATCCTTTTTCTCCGCGCTCAAATTTACATTTTGTCGGGAACAGAAACGTGTTTGAAAACACGTTCACAAAATTTCTTTCGACCAAAGCTAGTTTTGTAACAAAGAAACACGGAAAAAGCCAATTCTCAAATCCTTTTCTGGGGTGGTGATGGTGGGGGGGTGGGGGCTGTCTACGATGTAAATTTTTTTTTAATGAATTGCAAGAATTTTGCGCGAAAAAGTACGACAATTCCGGTAAACATGGTTAATTATTCAACGAACGCTGAAGTCTAAAATACCCAATTGGATCCAATTGACAAAGTAACGTGTTGTTAATGACTTCCATTGTTTAATATATCATATATAAGATCATAATATAACTCGAAAATGTGGAGTTCTGATCCTTCTCACAACTTTACATTGACTTTGACGCTTCTTGGATGCCTCCGATTTAAATAATTATCCACATCACACTAGTGGTAGGTAGACTCCTTATGTCTCCGTTCTCTCAGTATTTCCTTAGTTCAACATAATTTTGAAGAACGATATCAAATGTTCCGTGTCAACATACAATTTCTTTCATTCGATATGCAAATGAATTTCAAACCAAAAACACAGACATGCGCAGACATATTGTATACATGCTAGGAATGATAACAATATTAAAAACTTGGCCAACAAAATTTTCCTACTTCAAACCAGTTCAATGGCGTCTCATCGGTGGAAAATTATCTAATGAAGGTAGAGTGGAAGTCTTTTACCATGGTGTCTGGGGATCTATCTGTACCAATTCGTGGGATCTCAACGATGCTAATGTGCTCTGTCGGTCTATGGGATTGCCAGCTGCAACATATGCACTTGGTTCTGACAACGAATTTCAAGGAAAGTACTCTTTGAACATCAAAGTTTGGTTGACTGACTTGAACTGTACAGGACATGAACTGAGTCTGTTAGATTGTCCTCATCCAGGACTAGGAACCATACCGTACTATTGGTGTAGGCGTTCTTACTATCAAGCAGCTGTAGTCTGTGGCCATCCACCAGGTATATCTTATCCTTACTTGCTTCATGCCAAATTTTATCTTATCTCAATGCATGGTTGGCCTAGCTTTCCTTTTGCATGGTATAATAAGGTTGTGTTGTTTTGCTATTTATATATATTTTTCGTACTTTTTGAAGTTTCTAAAGTCAACATTACAAGCATAACTGGAGTGATCACAAGTCCTGGATATCCACACTACATGCAACAGGCCAACTATCAGTGGATATTTACACCTGACATACCACGTGCACAGGTTGCTGTCTACTTTGAGGATCTTGATTTGAAACGCCGTAGTGGGTAAGGTGACTAGACAATCTTGAAACCTTTCCCTCTACAAATTTCAATCCAGCATTATTATTAAACGTATATAATAGTAAGAAATATTTAGGTTTCAATTTCAGGAACCGCGGAGGTAGTTTTAATTGTTTATCAAGAAGTATTTGTGAATGTACCAGATTTGTACTAAATAATAACAAGTTGTCCGCATATAGGATGAAATTTAGAGAATATCCATTATCATCAATATACTAGGCAAAATAACAAACTGCCCTCTTGAAAACACACCGTTCAGCGGACGAAAATTGAATTTTACGGGCCGCAAATACATTTGCAGGGCCCTGTTGCTGATTGGTTGGGAAGGCATCGCGCGACAGCTCTCGACAAATCAGAATTTACAAGAAACCATTTCAAAACTCGAGTTTTGTGTCAATCGTTATTTTTTATATTTATTTGGAGACAAGTTTTATTGTACTGATCAAACGCCATTTAACCACTAATATGGAAGAATTTCCAAGAATTTCCAAGTTTCAATTACAAAGTTATTTATAGATAGTGACACTGACAGTGACTAGTTAAGGACTGAACGAGATTTCATTTTATCATCCATACAGAGTGAACATTAATTTAAGGATATCATTAATCCTCATTTTTAAAATAACTATAAACAATTCAAAAGTTACTCAAAAAATATTGAAAACTGCAGTTTTAATTGTTTTGTACATTTATTTACCAATTCTTTGAAAACAAATTGATTGATATGTTCGCTGCGCTCGGGCGCAAATGAAGCTACAGCTCGGGCCACAAATAAACAATATGCCCTCCAAAAGTCATGTTATTGTTGTTGACGCGCTTTATTTCAGTACGTTATATCATTATACGTTCCATATATACGACATTGCGGTGGCGTTACAGATAAGCTGTAGAAAATCTAAAACAAATTACAAGGAAATAATCAAGTCAAAAACGAATACGATTATACAAAGTAAAGAAAATATCAACTTACGTCTGTGTAGTACTGTGATTGAAGACAAGTGATTAAATATTCAGAAAACGGAAAAAAAAATATACAAAGGCACGCTAACGATGGAATGTGAAAACAATGAAACGTGGACAACAATGACGAAAAGGACAATAATTACGATAAATAAACAAAGTTCTCAGTTAATGTTCATTAATGCAGTAACATTCCCGGTCCCTAAACTACACTTGTGAAGTTTACATCTGACTGTGCTCTGTAGGAAGTACTTGTTCACTGGTCTGCGAAGTTCTGTAGTGTGTGTCTTTATCTTGACGCTCCTGACATATCCCTCTGGGTCTTCTTCTGTCTCTCGTACAATACCCATGGACCAACTGTTTCTTGGGGCGTTGTCGTCTTTTAAAAGTACCACATCACCAATCTTGAGATTTCGTTTCGGTTGGTGCCATTTAGGACAATCTTGAAGGGTTAAAAGGTATTCTTTCCTCCATCTGGACCAAAATAGATTCGCCAAGTACTGAACTCTTCGACAGCGGCGTCGAAGATAGACATCGTTACGTTGCAAATCTTCAGTTGGATATCCCGATGATATTCGTCTTCATGGTTAAGAGTTGATTGGGAGTTAAAGGATTCAGATCATCTGGTTCACTTGACGCTAAGGTCAGGGGCCTTGAATTAATTATAGCTTTAACTTCGCACAGCAATGTATGAAGAGATTCTTCGTTCAAGCGATTACCATGTTCGTAGAATAGGCCAGAGACTATTTTCCTTAGTCTGCGAATTTGTCTTTCCCAACTTCCCCCCATATGACTAGCGTCGAGTGGATTGAGTCTCCAATAAATTCCATGCTTGAGTAACTTCTCTTTAATTTGCTTGTTGTCGATTTCTCGGATTGCTTGACGAAGCTCTTTCTCGGTACCAATGAAATTACTGCCGTTGTCACAGTAGATTTCACGTACAGGTCCTCTGCGGGCAATGAAACGTCGTAAGGCTTGAATGCATGAATCTGTGTCAAGTGAAGAGGCCAGCTCTATATGAACAGCTCTACTTGCGAGCGAGACAAGTGAAGATTGCACCATAGCGTTTTAGTTCCTTTCTATCCTCTTTGACATGGAATGGTCCAAAGTAGTCTAGACCGACGAAAGTGAAGGAGTGATACGAGATCTTGGAAGGTCAGCCATTTTCTGTTCATTTACGGGGGCTTGAATTCTGCGACAAATGGCACATTTGTAGATGATCTGGCGAGTGGCAGAATTTCCACCAATTATCCAATACGTTTCTCTCAACTTAGCTAGAACATATGCACGCCCTGCGTGACCCAGCAGCTCATGTATCTCTATGAACAGTGAAATACACAATTATAATACAATATCTTCACACTATTTACATATTCCCTCTAAAAGAACTAAACTTGCACAATTTTCCATTAGTTATAAAGGACCTCTCTTATACAACTCTTTAAATTATCTCTTCTCTGTTTATGATTAACTGTAAAACGACTAGCCATATCTGTATATCATGTATGAAAAATAATAATATATATATACATATATAGCATATAATAAATTGTATTTATAGCATTAACCCAACTAGAAAATGAACGGGAAAAGCTTTCGCTTTTTGTGGCTCTTCTCATTCATTTTCTAAATATGATGTTTATATATATATATATTAGAATACGTTAGGAGGGGACCTGGCGCTTTATAAGCCTAGTGGTTTCAGCCAAGTCTCCTCGCCATATTATATCTTATTTTCAATATAGATGTATTGTATATTTAAATTCTGAATATATTGTAATGTATTTCTATATAATTTGTATGAAATGGCAAATAAACTTGAACTTGAACTTGAACTTGAACGAATGATAAGGGTCGTCACGTGGCATCTTCTAGGCAAAATAATTGGGTGTTTTGACTTTTCAGGTATGTCGGCACGGCGAAGTCGGCCACCAACACGTAGGATGCCTTGATAGACAAATTGGTCAAGCCGTCTGATGTTACTCGACATGTTTACTGTTTGCTGAGACGCCCGGCCCCGTGTGACAACATTTTTAATTTCGTTGGCTTGAAAAACGACAGACGTTGATTTCTTTGGAAAATGCTCAGCCTGAACAAACTCCACGATTGCAATTTCTGCCGTTTCGATCTCTTGAACGGTAAATCCTCGGTTTGGCTCTTCTTTCTGATCTTGTTGTTTCAAGAACCTATTCTTCAATAGCTCTTTAAGACGTAGGAAAACGGACACTGCTTTCTTCAACTTGTACTAATCAGAGAAGTGATTAATCAACTTGTGGACATTAATGATAGAAACGTCGACTTCGGTGACGTTACAAGAAAGGGTGTGCTTCACTTGGTTCACTTGTAAGGGATGGTTGACTTGGCCATTCATCGTCTTTCTTCCATAGGAAGTCTGGACCCTTTAACCAACGCTGATTTTTCGTTAAATACATGGCATCTAAGCCTCTTGAGGCGTCATCGGCTGGATTCTGTGGGGAAGAAACGTACTTTCATTAATATTATATTGACTTGCTTTCTCGATCTCTATATTTAGGGCCAATTCTTCTTCGGCTGCTTTTAACTCTTGCAATTTGTTTAGCATCTTCTTGTCGACTAGAAATTCGGGGATTTAGCAATTATACTCGAAGCCCTAGACAACTTGGAAGCGCTCGACGACCTCGAAGACTTGGAAGAACTCGACGACTTGGAAGAACTCGACGACTTGGAAGCACTCGACGACTTTTGGAGCTTGGTAGCACTCGACGACTTAGAAGCACTCTACGACTTGGAAGAACTCTACGACTTGGAAGCTCTTGACGTCACTTCAAGGGCTTGGGAGCACTCGACGATTTGGGAGAACTCGATGACTGGGAAGCTCTTGGCAGTTTTGGAACTCTAGAAGAGCTCGACGACTCCGAAGAACTCGACGATTCCGACAACATGGAAGAATCTGGCGATCTCGATGCTTGAGAAACACTATCGTGACAGGATAAAAGGCACTTCTCAGTCAATGCGATCCAGTTTAAAAATTGGCCTCTAAATTCCATTAGGGACTTCTCTCTTTCCTCATAACGTCTTTTTTTTTTTTTTTTTTCTATCGCGTCTTCTGAAGATAAACTTTATACTAGGAGACGATATTTATCCATTAGGTTTTCGAACTTGAAGTTCAGATTATCAATTCGATCATTCTCTCCATGGCACATCAACTTTGAAATGAAGGTACGCTGCTTATTCCTTACGGCGGTTAAAGCAGACGTTTTGTGTTTTTTAAGACTAGCGGCTTTGGCATCGATATTGGTCATAACGGTATATCGATCGGTGACTGTCTTAAAACGGTTGTTAGACTTTTTCTACAAATGTTGACGCGCTTTATTTACGTTATACGTTCCATTGCATTGCAATGGCATTACAGATAAGCGGTAGAAAAACTAAAAGAAATTACAAGAAAACAGGTCAAACAACGAATACGATTATACAAAAATAAAGAAAATGTCAACTTACGTTTGTGTAGCACGGTGATCGAAGACAAGTGATTAAGGTGAGTCAATAGTTCCAAATGGCCGAATCGGTCATATCGGTTTTTGGCTCATAACTTTGACTCCCTTTGAGCAATGACCGTCAAACGGCACCAAAATCTAAAACAGTCATTCAGCTATAATATAATATACACTGATCGCGTTTTATGTCAGTAATTTGTGATATATACGGCATTAAACGAACGAGCTGTTGTCACAAAAACTCGATTTTGTGGAAAATCTAGCCGTTTTATTTCGCTGAAAAATTTAGAATCCTTTTAGCTAAACATAACAGACAACTCGGCCACGTTTTAAGAAATTCGTCGGAACTGAAGTCTCGCAACAGAAGCGAACAGAAAAGGCACCTAAATTCTATATTGTCATCATCTTGAATGTTGTGAACGAAATAGTCGCTCCCTAAACATGCTTTAAAGCCGCGGTTTTAGGCTAAAGCTGGCGGCAATTCATTATACTTTCGACTGTCATACCGCGATTGTCGACCAGACTGACCGTTTTAAAGTATTTTAAAGTTGTATGAATGTAATAAAATGCTCAAATACCTGCCTAGGTCCAAGAAGTTGCGTTTTCTCCAATTTCTTCGTACTTTTTTCAAATTGTTCTGTTAGAAGTTTCCCACATAAGCTTCAAAGCACTGTGATAAATTATTAACCAATTTTGCTGCTGTTCGTGGTTTGGAATAAGAGAAATTACGTTTTTGGTTGAGCTCAGTTCCATCTCCTAGCTCAAACCAAAAGTTTTGCTGCTTTGTTTTTGAATACGCAATGAGGCAAGGTGCAAGATATGTCAAGAATTCGCACCCTTGTTAGGGGGGAGCTTCTATTATACAGTATAACCACGAACTATAATGCAATATGCATTTTGTCGGCATACTGTATAATAGAGGCTCCCCCCTAACAAGGGTGCGAATTCTTGACATATCTTGCACCTTGCCTCATTGCGTATTCAAAAACAAAGCAGCAAAACTTTTGGTTTGAGCTAGGAGATGGAACTGAGCTCAACCAAAAACGTAATTTCTCTTATTCCAAACCACGAACAGCAGCAAAATTGGTTAATAATTTATCACAGTGCTTTGAAGCTTATGTGGGAAACTTCTAACAGAACAATTTGAAAAAAGTACGAAGAAATTGGAGAAAACGCAACTTCTTGGACCTAGGCAGGTATTTGAGCATTTTATTACATTCATACAACTTTAAAATACTTTAAAACGGTCAGTCTGGTCGACAATCGCGGTATGACAGTCGAAAGTATAATGAATTGCCGCCAGCTTTAGCCTAAAACCGCGGCTTTAAAGCATGTTTAGGGAGCGACTATTTCGTTCACAACATTCAAGATGATGACAATATAGAATTTAGGTGCATTTTCTGTTCGCTTCTGTTGCGAGACTTCAGTTCCGACGAATTTCTTAAAACGTGGCCGAGTTGTCTGTTATGTTTAGCTAAAAGGATTCTAAATTTTTCAGCGAAATAAAACGGCTAGATTTTCCACAAAATCGAGTTTTTGTGACAACAGCTCATTCGTTTAATGCCGTATATATCACAAATTACTGACATAAAACGCGATCAGTGTATATTATATTATAGCTGAATGACTGTTTTAGATTTTGGTGCCGTTTGACGGTCATTGCTCAAAGGGAGTCAAAGTTATGAGCCAAAAACCGATATGACCGATTCGGCCATTTGGAACTATTGACTCACCTTAAGTATTCAGAAAACGGAAAAATTATACAAAAAGACGCTATCGATGGAATGTAAAAACAATGAAACGTGGACAACAATGACGAAAAGGACAATAATTACGATAAATAAACAAAGTTCTCAGTTCTCAGGGTGGGGAGTGGGGGATCGGGGATGCTTATCGTTGATATGTTCTTAATTTTTAAAGTTAAAAGTTAGAATAATTCAAAAGCAATTATTGCGCACTTTTCGGTACGGCATATAAATCATTAATTAGTCGTTACATCAAATTCTCAAATGATGGTTCTGTTTGTGTGTGTGAATAATTGATCACGTGGAAAATTTATTTTAATATTAACAGGTCAAGCATGCTCACTTTGTACGCTGATAGGCGACAACTATTTCAAGCTTGGAACCAGCAAGGGAGTAAACCAATTTTTTTGTCAAACAGCACCATGCTTAAATTGACATACAATTCATCTTATTCAAGCTCTCGAGGAAAAGGATTTCGCATGCGATACTTTATAATTGACAGACATTTCAAAAGTGGTAAGGGAATAAATTATTCAGTTATTGCTAGGCTTCGATGATTCTCTTGAGACCTGATCAAAAGATAAAAGAAACTGTACCCATGTTGTGTGAACAGCAATACGGGAATCTCGTCTTTAAATTAATGCAAGACGGCTACCGTAGCGTGCCTTGGATCACAACTAAAAGTTAACGATCTTCAATTTTAAAGCGTCCCAAATTCTTCGCAGCCCTCATCAGCAGTCTATTCAATCTAAAGCTGGTGTTGCACGAGGCAATTTAAACGACTATTTTTTGCGCAAATCCTCGACAGTTTGTGTACAATTCGCTATTTTGCATTGCAGGTTTTTTTTTAATTTCAAATCAAAACCTCGCAATGTGTTACCGAAGCCAAATGCGCTTCAAATTGTTACGTGCATGACTGTGTTACGTTTCACATTATCAAATTCGCGTTGCGCGAAAAATCGTCCTTGCAAATCGTTCGCGTAACATGAGCTCAATTAGATAAAAACAAGAGAGCAAAATAAGAGAGGGAAGCTTCGTAATACCGCGCGCGCCTTGATAATTCCCGGTTGGGCTATTTTTAGCAACCGGATACAGTTCAATTTTCGTCTTACCCCACTTCCGTGCGTCATAATGACACTTCTGATCCATAAAACCGTTTAGGGTAGATTTAAGTTTTCAAAAACAGCGTTAAATTTTCTTAGTTCTGCTGTTATTCACATTATCTAGCATCAAAACTATGTATGTTCTGATCACTAAAGAATGATGTTGATGGAAAAAGGCAAAAACGTTGAGGATTTTGCTGCATTTTTAAATTAAATTTTAGCGGAAATGCGCGCGCTACTGACGCATCACACGTCAGCGAGCGCGCGCTTAGGTTTTATTCAAAAATTTTCGCTCATTTAGTATAGGTAATAATACAGTTTCGAGATCAATTTGGAATTAATTTGCACGAATACTAGTGTGTTTTTCAAAGATTATCAAAATTGCACGAGCCCGTAGGGCGAGTGCAATTTGAGATCTTTGAAAAACAAACGAGTGTAAATTAATACAAAATTGAACAAGAAATCGTATGATTACTTATCAATTATAAACATGAAAAAATTTTGCCACAACTCGACAAAAGTTTGAAGACAAAGACAGTCGATCAACTAATGTTTTCCAGCTTAAGAAAACTCTAAACTTTCACATTTTTAAGGACCAAAAATGTTTTTCCCGAGGAATGTTCATCAAATCAAAAATGTACTGACAAAGACAGTCGATCAACTAATGTTTTCCAGCTTAAGAAAACTCTAAACTTTCACATTTTTAAGGACCAAAAATGTTTTTCCAGAGGAATGTTCATCAAATCAAAAATGTACTGCTTGAATTTTAAAAACTTGCAGTTTTGACCAGTTTTTGATCATCAGTTCTTTCTGTCCAAATGTGGATAAAATTGTATATATTTCCAGGTTTTCACACGCCAGCTTGGATTTTTCCAAAAAAAACCTGAGTTTGTTCATTTTATGTTGTGAATTTTTGGCAAATCTAAACAGTTTGCTGACGAGTTTAACAAATGGCGACTGAATCTGTATTCGTACCAAAAAGCAGCTTTGGGCTCTATTTCTTTGTAAAGATAAAGTCTAGGCTGCTTCACTTCAACTTTAGACTCCCAAATGGGGAAAAATACCTTCTTTAATTTATAATCCATTGAGGTAATAAACACAGATAACTCCAATTTACTGCACTAAATTTGTCAGAGCTTCACTTCACTTTGGTGAACAATCGCTTTTGTTTGGATGGCGGGAAATTTGGCAACACGCGCCGTTTGAATGTACAAAATCCCGCCAAAAACACTAGCAATAGAGAGTCAGAAATTATTTTTTAACTTATGCATATTTTGTTTTTTTGCTGGTACTATTAATTTGTACTGCAGTGCAATTACGTTTGGAATTTGCACTAATTTGCACTGCAGTGCAAATTCCTTTTTCCTGCCGTGTTAGCGATTAACATCGCTGCTCTCAGCCAATCAGAATCGAGAATTTTTTCATGTATGTTATTAGATAAGAAAAATTCCGCGTTTCTTTCTATATTTTTTTTCAAGTTTATTATTATTAGTAAATCATATGGCTTTCTTGTGGAATTTGGAATAAATTTGAATTCAGTCGTGGGATTTTAAAAAGCTCAAATCTTTGAAATCCCACTCGTTCAAATTTATGACGCATGGGAGTAGGGTAAGACGAAAATTCAACTGCATCCGGTTACTAAAAATAGCCCAACCGGGAATTATCGTAGCGCGCGCGGTATAAAGAAGTTTCCCTCTCATGGCGTGCGCGGTATTAAGAAGTTTCCCTCGCTTATTTATGCTTTCTTGATAAAATGAAGCGAATCAATGGAAGTTAAATAATGAGATTTAGTAACTTTTAACGGCTGACTGAAACCTAGCTAGTAATAGCTAGTTCTTATTTGACGAATATTTTCTATTTATCCTATACCATTGATCGCTATCTCTTTTTTTTTTCTCTTCATAAGCTTCTTATATGGTCGGCTGGAATATTACAGGAACAAGCAACAGTTATAACGCCATTAATATCTCTTGGTCACCGGCGGAATTAAGTGGTTATACAGTCAATGGTTATTTGATATCGTGTAATTCTACAGAATGGCAGCAAAACGTTTTATATGGTGTTGCAGATAACAGTTCAACATCTACACGGTGTAATGAACTTATAGGATTCACTTATTACCAAGTTCAAGGTTTTGTATCTTTAGTAAGGAAGAGTGATGGAGCATTAGTGGTGTTTAAAAGTGCTGCAATTGTTTTAAGGACACAAGAAGGCGGTGAGCAAAACAAGGAGTCTTTTTGCGTCTACCGGAACGGGTGGAAAATTTCACGAGTTACTATAGGCCATCATTTTTGAATTCGAATTTCCTGTGTGCCAGAGGGATTTTTCCCTAAAATACTGATTTGGTGTGAGTAAAGCTCAGCTGGCGCTTCGCGCTTAGCAAATCAATATTTCATGAAAAACGAAATCCATTTGGAGCCCAGGGTATTTTGAATTGGGCGTAAAAAGAATTTTCATTTAATTCTTTGTTAATATCGTTCTATAGTACCGAATCGGCTGTAGAATAACGTATCATCAGTTGTGTCATTTTACAGAGAAATCAAATTGCCGATATATAAACAGCAATTCTCCCTGAAACAACAGCCTCTACTTTGCCCTAACTTTGTGTCTCAAGGCAAGCTAGCAGCTGCTGTTCGCTTTCTGTACTCTTACTTTCTTGTGTGAGTCTAATGACAAAGTCATATTGCTTTTCAGTTCCAACAATTAGTCCTCCTAACGTAATCATCAGAAATGTTAGCTCATCTACTGCAATTATGCAATGGGATCCAATTCCCCGTGCGCACAGTCACGGCATTCTTCTTGGCTACAGAATATTTTACTACGCTTCTTCTTCTGGACGCACGTTAACTTTAACTACTAACAGCACACGATTGGTTCGTACTGATCTCATTGCTGGTATGAGATATAGAATAAGTGTGCAGGGATTTACGTCTAAAGGTCCAGGACCATCATCGCGGTATAAGTATTTTGTAACAAGTGAGTTTTAAGATTTGATTTTTAACAGTTTTGTTGCTAAAGCCTGCTGCCATTTATTTGTGCAAAAGACGACGTCAAATGTGCTTAAGGTGGCCCGTACCTATTGATTTGTTTGTTGGCATGAATTTCAATCGCGTCTTTCTACATCAAAACCTTAGCTTGTTCGATTTCTGAGAAACTTGCAGCCATTTGTCTACAAGCCTTGAAATTTGTACCGATGGTGATTTTTCTGCGAATTCAATCAAATAATTTGAGATATCAGACAATTTTCAAAAATGGCTTTATGAGAAAAATTGGTCATTCTCTACTTTCACATTCCCCATAATGCCCTCTGTTTTTGGGGGGTAGTTATTGTAATGCTAATCAAATCAGTTGTTATTAAAATCAAATACATTTGAATTACAATAACTACCCCACAAAAACAGAGGGCATTATGGGGAATGTGAAAGTAGAGAATAAATCCAAAATTCTAAGGTGGATCTTTTTCGTATTTCATTAATCCAGTATAAAGGCATAGAGGACTACATACAACATGTATCACGCCAATTTAATCCTTAGAAGTTGCGATACAAAATTTGCGCTGCCTGTTACGAAGCAAAATTATGTAGTCAAAACTACAGCCAAAATCTCAACAAAATTTCAAAAACAGCGAGGACCGTATCTGCTATAAGAAAGACAAATGCCTATTGTAATTTGTGAACAAAATATGGAGACATGAGAAGCTAAACGCCAATGTTATCCTCAAGCAAACTTGGAGAGTAATTTTTGTGACCACGAAGTAAACGTTGCGAATTTAATTTGTATTCCTTCGACTTCTACAAATTCTGTCGAATTGTTTCGTGAAATTTTCTAGGTATGGGATAGAACAAGATGTTAACATACCTGTTGCCAAGTGTCGTTGTCTTTGCTGCTCTAGGTATAATTTAGTAAGCTTCAAAAGTAAGCAACTACATCGAGTCGACGTTCGAGCTGCCAAGGTAAAACCCTCATGGTTTGTTAATTTATTCAAAACAACACCTTACTCTCTGTTGCAAAATTCCGCACGGGATCTAGACTTTTGGGAATAAAGACAGTAGTTCTCTGAATCCAATTGCTTCTGAGTCTAAATCCCGTGTTGAAATTTTGCAACAGACAGTAAGGTGTCGTTTTGAATAAATTAACAAATCACGAGGGCTTTGCCTTGGCAGCTCGAACGTCGACTCGATGTAGTTGCTTAATTTTGAAGCTTACTGAATTATACCTAGTGCAGCCAAGACAGCGACACTTGGCAACAGGTATGTTAACATCTTGTTCTATCCCATACCTAGAAAATTTCACGAAACAATTCGACAGAATTTGTAGAAGTCGAAGGAATACAAATTTGCAACGGTTACCTCGTGGTCACAAAAATTACTCTCCAAGCTTGCTTGAGGATAACATTGGCGTTTAGCTTCTCATGTCTCCATATTTTGTTCACAAGTTACAATAGGCATTTGTCTTTCTTATAGCAGATCAAGGTCCTCGCTGTTTTTGAAATTTTGTTGAGATTTTGGCTGTAGTTTTGACTACATAATTTTGCGTCGTGACAGGTAGCGCAAATTTTGTATCGCAACTTCTAAGGATTAAATGGGCGCGATACATGTTGTATGTAGTCCTCTATGCCTTTATACTGGATTAATTAAATAGGGAAAAATTACACTTAGAATTTTGGATTTATGACCAATTTTTCTCATAAAGCTACTTTTAGAAATCGTCTGATATCTCAAATTATTTGATTGAATTCGCAGAAAAATCACCATCGGTACAAATTTCAAGGCTTGTAGACAAATGGCTGCAAATTTATCAGAAATGGGACAATGTTTTAATGTAAAAAGACGCGATTAAAATTTATGTCTGTCAAACAAATCAATAGATACGGGTCACCTTAAGGTGGCTCGACCCAATTTTCAAGTAGAGCTACCAGTCGTCTTTGAGTGAAAACTATTTGTTCATGAGCAGTCTGATAGTAAATTACATATTACACCCTTATCAGACAAAGATCAAAGTTTATGATGACGTATGTTATATGGAGATCGGCGCTATTATGGCGACGCCTTAAAAGAATTCCCCTTTTTACATATTCTCGATTTTAATGAGTTCTAGGCTTATTATTAAAAAGAGCTCTTGTGATCTTGTAGTTAACATCATTTCCTTTAGCTCTAGCGAATTAAACGAAATTCTGAGAGAGCGTTTTCGAGATATTATCGATGAAAAATTTTAACTGCGAAAATTAAGCGTAAACAAAACAATTGTTTGAATCTCCTACAGCTGGAAGGAAAATAGCGCATCTAAGTTGATTTTTTATCTCAAATTGTTCTAAGGATATCAAACTTCTCGACGGAAAGAGATGAGTTAAATCGCATTGATTGATCTCGAAAAAAGTGAGCCGTACTCATGTATATTGACATGCTGACTTTGCTTCCATTGTCCACAATTCGCTCTATTTTTACATAAACTTCAATATTTCAAAATCTCTTCGATAAATATTGTTTAAAAATTAACGTGATTTAGTTTAGGTAGTAGGTGATATAATATAGCGTTTTCAAGTTCATTGAATCTCTTTAAGGTGGTCAATTACTAGCTTCAAATCAGTATATTTTTCAGCCGGAATCAGTGGTTGGCAGTGGTTGGCAACTCGTTGATGTGTGATGTAGCTCTTTTGTTTTAGTTTGTTATGTTTTCGTGCATTCCAGCACTTGATGCAAATTGCGGAACGCTTCATTACCTTCCGAGCACTCTTCCGAAATATGGTAATTGTTAGAATGAAATTTTCATAAGAATGCCAAAAAGGAAAGAAACGTTTTGTCACACAACCGCAGATGGAAACTCGTCAATAGCAGAATCATGGGGAGACAAAGTAAAAACAGAACGATTTGCTGACATGCTGCAAAGAAATGTACAGTTAAAAAGATTTCTTTCTAGCGATTACCATATCTCGGAAGAGTAATCGGAAGGTATTGAAACGTTCCGCAATTTGCATCAGGTGCTAGAATGCACGAAAACATGACAAACTAAAACAAAAGAGCTGCATCATGCATCAATGAGTTGTCGACCACTGTATCCGGCTGAAAAATATACTGATTTGAAGCTAATATTTTACAGCCATAAAATGATTCAATGGATTTGAAAACGCTATATCATATCAACTATTACCAAAACTCAACCATACTAATTTTTAAACAAAATTTATCGAAGGGATCTTTAAATATTGCAGTTTATGTAACAATAGAGCGAAATTTGGGCAACAGACGCAAAATCAGCATGTCCATATACATGAGTTCGGCTCACTTTTCTCGATATCAATCAATGTAATTTCTCTCGTCTCTTTCAGTAGCCAAATTTGATATCTTTACAACAATTTGAGATGAAAAATTAACTTAGATGTGCTACTTTCTTTTTAATTGTAGGAGATTCAAAAAGTTGTTTTGTTTACGCTTGATTTTTGCAGTTAAAATCTCTCATCGATGATATCTTAAAAACGCTCTCTCAGAAATTGATTTAATTTGCTAGAGCTAAAGGCAATGCTGTTAACTACAAGATCACAAGAGCATTTTTCAAGAATAAGCCTAGAACTCATTAAAATCGAGAATATGTAAAAAGGGGAATTCTTTTAAGGCGTCGCCATAATAGCGCCGATCTCCATATAACATACGTCATCATAAACTTTGATCTTTGTCTGATAAGGGTGTAATATGTAATTTACTATCAGACCGCTCATGAACAAATAATTTTCACTCAAAGACGACTGGTAGCTCTACTTGAAAATTGGGTCGAGCCACCTTAAAAAAAACTCATATCCTTCAAATTATTCGATGTCAAAGCCACTACCCTATGCAATTGTATTGAATTAAGACAAATAACACAACCGTCATATCTCGGATTCGACTTTATCGACATCAATTGTCGGACAGAATTAAAGATTTTTTTTTCACTTTGCATCGGAGCACAAAAAATAAATTTGTGTTTGAACGATCTTCACATGATAACGCAATATCGCATTGAAGTATCAGCTGCCACAAGAGTAGGTAAAGGACCGAGAAGCCGTCGTATATTCACAAGAATAGGTTTGTCTCAGAATACAAAATAACTTTGGTTGCAGGCCAAGCAAAACTCAATTTAGTAGCAGTTATTCTAACTTCCTGGTAGTGAGTTACTTTTGTGTGTTTAGGATG
Organism: Telmatactis stephensoni; assembly: GCA_029948255.1. NCBI lineage: Eukaryota > Metazoa > Cnidaria > Anthozoa > Actiniaria > Isophelliidae > Telmatactis > Telmatactis stephensoni. Next base: position 627,818 of record JALIZF010001736.1, read on the forward strand.
TCACTTTGCATTACCTGGTGTTTATGGTAGTTTTTCAAGCCCGAACTACCCCCAAAACTACCCAAGTAATGCCGACTGTACATGGACAACAAGCAATGAAACTACACTGGAAGCCTCCATTCTTGTATTTGACGCCTTCCATCTAGAGGATCGTCAGCGAGGGATATGCAGGTAATGATGTCAAACTAGCTTTAATTTTTTTCATTGCAGGGGCGTAGCATGAATTTCTCAATATGAACAAACGAGTCGCTAGAAGTGACCCGCAAATTAAAGCATTCGCAAAACCCATTTTCCATTAGATGTGAAGGGTTTTATTTTTATGTGTTAGTTTCAAGTAGTGAGCTCGGATTTCAAGATTTAAAGTTTCGTACTATAATATTCATGAATGGCAATATTATGTGCTTTCAGCATTTATAATATAGAGGGCAAAATTACTCGATTCTGATTGGCTAATCAAGAAGGACTTTTTTCCTTAATTCGGGGCCGTATTACTCGCACGCGATTGGTCGCTGGTCGCCTAGCAACATTCACACCATGAATGAAAAACGCTCACAACCACTTGAAGTTTATTTGAAACGGTGCTGGTTTTGGACTACAAAATTACTTCTTGGAAGTAGTTTCTGAAAATTTCAAAAGCTTTTATGTTCATACAAGACTTCGAAACAATTCTTCACTGTAAATGAGCGGACTTTCAAGGTATTTGAGATAGTTTTATGAGTAATGTTTTGAAGCCGGTTTCGTTGTGTCGAAGACTGTCGCTCACAGCTTCACGCACAATGCTACCAGTTTTGGACTGCAAAAATTACTTTTTTGGAGTGTTTTAGGTCGCTTCATAAGTTTTTATGTTCATATAAAATTTCGAAACAATTATTTATATGAAATGAGCTGATTTATAAAGTTATTAAGCTAATGTTAGGCATAAAATTTTGATTTTTTAATTTGCTGTGCATTTTGACACTCGGTCTGGTTTATTCTGACTCATAGAGAATAAAAACTTATTCCAGCTGAGATTTTGCAAAAAAATGTATACAAGAAGATTGTAAGCAGTTCAGTTATAAACAGAAATATAGTAAGTTTTGAAACCTGTTATGTCTTTTTTGTTTTCTTGGGCTTGAATTTGTTGGGCTTTGTATGTTGTCGCTCTACATTGATTCGTTTGTTTTCATGTTTACGCTACGCGTTCAACTGATTAGAAATCATAAAATGCCACAAAGAAAAATTTTGCCCCTATATCAGTATAAACTAGACTCTACGTTGTAGAGTGAACCGTCCCAGGCCATGACATGTACTAGCTTGTGTTTAACTCTCCTTGCATAGGTATTATATATCTCCGACATGCAAAAATATTCCCTGCGAATATACTAGTTTTATTCATTTTTTTTATTTCACTATGTATCTCAATTGTTTGCTGTAAAAACTTCTACTGACAACGGTGTTTTTGACACAATAACAAATCGTGTATTTTTCGGATGTTTTATATATTGAATAAACGTTTTAACAAAACGCACCTCGAACCCTACACTGGTTGCCTGTAGTTCAACAAGCCACAGTAGTAAAGATCTTTAATTTATCTGTCAACAGCTATTAGTGAATATCATGCATATTATATTTCTCACATGCAAAAATATTACCCTCGAATATACCAGTTTATTCAACGTTTTATTTCACTATATATCTAAATTGTTTACTGTAAAGACTTCTACAACGGCGTTTTTGACACAATAACAAATCCTGTGTTTTTTCGTTCCTGTTTCAGATGTTTTATCCATTACGTGACCACTGGCAAACGCATCGGGTCAAATAGAACCTTAGTTGTCTGGTAAAGAATTTCAGTGTTAAAATTCAGTACAAAAACTCTCAAGATCTCTTGAATGCTTAAATACGAAATATATTTGACTTACCTCTATATGCATTCGTTTAGCAACATGTAGGGCGAGACATTCGTAGATTTCCAGCTTAAAAGAATTACTCTGAATCGCGACAGCTTCATTTTCAAGTACTCCATTGCGAATTCAATATTTGGTCAAAGTATTGGAGATCAAGCTCAAAATAACAGCCCATTCTGAAGCTCTTATAAGTCTCTCGATATATCTCGAGTTAAAAGCTCCATTTTCTATTGCCTGACTACTGGTGGACATTGTTGCTAGGTGCTATTAGATTAGCCAATCAGATCAGATTTTGTTATTCATTGTTTATTGTTATAACATGGAGACGAGGTTCGTATGAAAATCGTCGGCCGTTCGGCCAAAACTTGACAAGGAAAAAAAAACAACAAGAAGAAAGTTGCTGCATTTTATAACCGTCCCGGCCAAGGGCCTGGGACGGTAACAAGTAATCGAATAGTTCCTCGTAAAATTAAGGATTAATTCACTTGTGTTTTCAAAGTTTTCAAATTACGGAAAACTTTGAAAACACTCGTGAATTCATTCTAAATTTTACTCGGCCCCATTCGATTACCTATACAAAGCATTTGTATATGCAATATGAATTCCATATATTATCTAAGATGGCGGAAGTCGATCATCCGAACTCTGAGCAAATTAGCCTGAACACCATTAAGGAGCTCCTCAAAGTATAGGAGAACAGTTTTAACAGCCGATTTGACTGTCTGAACCGGGAGATACAAGAAATCAAAGACAGTCTACAATACTCTCAGAAGGATCTAGACGAGGTAAAGACTAAATCAAACCGCGTTGACAGCCTATCTAAAAAGAACTATAGATGACATCGATGACAAAGTTGATTACTTAGAGAATCAAAGCAGAAGGAACAACGTGAGGATCAGTGGTTTGAAGGAAGACAAAAACGAAAGTTGGACTACAACAGAAGACAAGGTCAAAGAATTGCTCAATGACAAGTTATATATCTATCCCAAAAATATCGAAATAGAAAGGGCGCACAGAACTGGAAAACGCACTGAGAAACTCAAACAGATTGTCGTAAAATTCCTACGTTACAAAGATAGCCTAACTTTACTTGTGGCGCTTGAATATTTCGAATTACAACAGACTAAAAAGACTTTGAAAAATTCTTGTGTAAGATGTTTATTGAGAGATTCAACTAAAAAGTTTCTGAAGTAAACTGGTGTTTGTTAATATTGTAGTCTTAAAATTATAAACAACTGGCTAAAATTATAAACAGATCTTTCTTAACTTCGGGTTAGTAATATTTTGGTTTCATGCGAAGAATCAAAAACCACTGCGTCCGTTATGGTAAGTCTCCATTGAGAAGGACAAAGTCGTCCTTCGCCCACTAGGGTTGGGAACTTTTTGTCTTTTTGCGAGTGCTTAATTAACGAGCGTTAATGACGTCTATCGAAAGGCACCCGAAGCCATGTACCGAACATGAAACTTGTAAAGCGTGAACGCCAATGACAACCGAACAATAGGCAAAAGCTTGATACGGAGAAACTATTCTGCAATCCAGCAAGAAGCTAAAGGGGACCGGCATTTACATCAATGAAGACCTGTCCTCACGAGTAGTTAAAAAACGACAAGATCAAAAGGAAGAACTTCAACAGGCGCGTAAGGAAGGGAAGATCGCATTTTTCAGTATGGATCGACTAATCATCAAGCCAAGACCGATGATCTCAAGCAGAATTAAACCTTTTGGAAGTCTTGGTGTGACCGCAGGATTTGGGTTTAGACCAGATACATATCAAGATAGAGACAACTCAATTTCAAGACAGTCCGGTTTCAAGAAGAAACATATATAATTGAATTGACATTAACATCATGGCTAAGTATCTAAAACCGCAACAAACTGAACAACTTGTCAAGCTAAGTGGACATATATTTATCATTATAATACGTTAACTCTATTTGCTTATTTATTTAGTATCTGTTTTCATCCTGAATTAGAGTACATTTCATATGCCTGTGAAATAAGATCAAGTTATTTGTGCCTATTTAGTTGGTATTTAGTTGTTATTTAGTTGCTACCATTGAACCAGAACTTTCTTATAATAGCAATTACACTGGATGTGTAGAAAGTCTGTTTCAATGAAAGAAACAATGAAGGTTCATTTGAAGTAACAAAGTAATTAAAAGTATTATGCAAAGTCATTTGTCTCAATTCTCGTGTGTATTTGATGTCTCCAGTGTATTGCTATTATAAGAAAGTTCTGGTTCAATGCTAGTGACTAAATAGCAACTAAATAAGCACAAATAACTTTGATCTTATTTCACAGACATATGAAATACACTCTAATATGCGTAAAACTAGAATTAATTTATGCACAATATGCTGTAAACGCATAAACTCAAATTCTAGAATAGTTAATTGTTCAGTTTGTCACCACCGTTCACACCTTAAGTGCCTATCCAAAGTACACAGTTCTATTGCTGCTAATGAGCTAAACCACTTATATTGCCTATGCATAATTGACGCATTGCCTTTCGCATCATTAGATAGCGCAGACTTCCACTCAGCCATACTGGAATTACAATATGGCTCGAGCCCGTTTCACAATTTCGATAAACTCAATGGTTTAGCATTCCAGCCATTTCAAAACACATTTACTAAATCCAAGGCAAATTGCATTGATAATTTTTGCGACCCTGATGAAAACATTTTTGCAAATGTCAATAATCTGATGAATAATTGCAAACATTATGTTGAGGATAGTTTTAAAACTCTTTTAGACAAGCCAATCAGTTTTTCATTCATCCATTTTAATATAAGAAGCTTGCGAAAGCACTTTACGGATCTGGTATGTTATCTCGCCTCGTTGAAGTTTCACTTTGACGTCATTGCTCTAACGGAGACATGGCTTAAGGAAAAAGACGTTCTGGCTTCTTTAGGAATGACGGGCTACCAGGCCCCAATCGTATTAAATTAAGGAACTTTCGACGTTAAATACAGAGCTTTACCTTTTACCTTTAAATCGACCGAACAAGGACGGCGGGGGAGGAATCTCTCTTTATATTAAAAACAATCATAATTTCAAGATTCGTAAGGACCTAATCCATAATAGTAATGAAAGGCAGTTCTTGTTTGTTGAAGTCAGTGGAAAGGATGATACAAGTAAGTTAGTGAGCTTCCCGGGGGGGGGGGGGGGACTCCTATATAAAAGAGGACGGGGATGCTCGTCGGAAATTTTGAAAATGACCCCTAAAAGGTACCTGAGTGGGAGTGGCAACAATTGATTTCTACCCCTAAAAGGTACCAATTCAAAAACAATAATAAAGAATTAAAGTAATGAAACACTTTGTTATCGATGTGATTTGAACATTCAATTCAGATCAGCGAAATCGTCTCTTTCATGCTTATTTTAGGTAGTTTATTTACCCCAAAACAGTCCCTAAAAGGTACCAGCTATGTCTCTGGTAGTCCAATAAGTCTGAAACACCCTAAAAGGTACCAGATTGCAGATTTTGATCCCTAAAAGGTACGACGAGCATCCCCGTCCATTTACGATCGGAGTCCCCATGAATACCTTCCACCAAGTCGAAAACAACCTTTCTGGCATTTTATATACTGATATTTCTGATTACCTACCAGTTTTTTGTCATTCAATATGCGACAGAACGCAGAAAATTTCGAGAAAAGATAACCAAACGTATTTTCTCCACTCGATTGGCAGACAGTTTTAAAGCTGATATTTCAAAAGTGACCAGCCGGATCAATTGGTCAGCTGTTTATAATTCCAACGAACCCAACGCACAATATAATTTCATGATGGATACACTACGAAAACATATGGCAAACACTTTCCCATTAAAACAATCTCAGTAAAATCCACAACTAAGGATCATCCCTGGATTACCACAGGAATTATACAATCGATACAAAGGAAAAACAAAGTATATAGAACAAAACTCTAGAAACCTTCGGCAAAAAATATCAAAGCCTTTCGTATTAATTATCGTAATAAATTGAATCACCTAATTAGGTTTACAAAAAAGGAATACTACAATACATTAATCACCAAAGCTCGCGGGAACTTGAAAGCCACTTGGAAAGTAATTAACGAATTACTAAACAAAAAGAGAAAGAATACAAAATGCCCTTCTAATGTTACATACAATGGAAAGCGTTACGACAAAAAATCTGATATTGTTCACATCTTCAATAGGTTTTTTACCAACATAGGACCTTCGCTAGCAAAGAAACTACCACCAAGTAAATTGTGTTCTACTAACTGGTTGAAAGATACATCTCCTATATTGAGCTTAAATTTCAATCCGTGTCACCTTTTAAAGTCTTAGACCACCTGTACAGCCTCGATTGCTCGAAGTCCACAGGTCATGATGGTATTCATGTAAAATATCTATTAATGATAGCCGAGTCAATTTATCAACCACGTTGTTTTATTTTCAACACTTCTATAATGACTAGTACTTCAGTTCCCAGATATGATGAAAATTAGCCAAGATAATCCCACTTTTTAAAAGTGGTGATAACTCCATTGTCACCAATTACAGACCTATCTCTCTCCTTCCAACTCTTTCAAAAGTATTTGAAAAAATATAAACAATTTGGTTTCAGAAAAAAGAGGAGCACAACTTTTGCCATTCTAGATTTCGTAAATAGAATCATAGACTCAATAGATAGATTTCTTTCTAAATTTATCTAAAGCTTTTAATAGTCCATTTGCACGATGGCGTCATTTTACTACAACTGCCAGAATGCTTTACGAATTTTCTTTCTTATTCAGATTTTTATTCCCTTCTGAGAATAGCAAAACAATTGGCACTAATTATTTTACAAAAGAAAGTGGGCAAAGCATTCTGGTAGTTGTAGTATATGACGTCATAATGCAAGTCGCCTATTCGATTGGTTACAATTTATTGTTACGCAAATTAACTTATTACGAGATCATTACGGGATCAACAATGGCACTAAGGCATGGTTTGAGAGTTATTTAAAAGACAGGAAGCAATATGTTTCTATTGATGGGGTGGACTCTGATCTTATACCTATTTCCTATGGCTTCCTCAAGGTTTCATTCTCGGACCAATATTATTACTAATATTTATAAACGATGCAAAATACGTAACAAAACTCTTACTTCTAGTATTATACGCTGACGATGTGAATTTGTTCGTCAGTTATAAGTAAAAGTCTAACATCTACCTTATCTGTTTTAAACAGTGAGTTGAACTCCCTTCAAGAATGGCTATTGGCAAATATAATATAAAAATTAGGTACTACCTAATAGCGGAGCTCCCATTTAAATAATAATATTTTTAAATACTTTTTTTGACGTTTTGATTCAAATGAATTGGGCTTCCTGTGGTAATAGGCAAGCAAAGATTGCATGTTGTTGAAAAAGTTGATATAAAGATTATAGATCAAGCTTTTTAGCATTTGCTTTAGAGTTTAAAAAAGCTCTTTCCCTTCAGTCTCCTGAGAATTATAAGATTTCAAGCTCAGTCACCTTTATTACAGTGATATTTATTCAGATTCAGTCAGATTTTATAATTGACTCTGTAGTAGTGGTTCATAATTCTCGGAAATAGAATGCAAAAATCCCTCAAACTGATTTCATTCACATAAATACTGAACCATTTCAACATCCTTCAATACTGGACATTGCACAACATTGTATTTAGATTTTTCTGTCTTGACAGTATTGTGGCATCTTGTTTTTGTACTGTGTAGAATAGAATGACACAGATAATTAGTTGTCTTTACACGAAACAAGAATTCTCTCTTCCTGGTTACACTAATCATGACTTAAGATGAAATTGTAAAACAACTCAAAACAACTACTACCTAATAGCAGAGCTCCCATTTCAATTTTAAAGTTTATATGTTCTTGATTCCAATGGATTGGGCTTCCTGTGGTAATTGCCCATTATTCGGTGTAAAGGCTTGAAAAAGTTGAAATGAAGACTATTTTAAAAAGCCTTTGTTTTGGTTTGTATATGCCCTTTGGTCTCCTGTGAACTGCATGGGCTTGTAAGCTCAGTGACCTTTATTACAGTATAGTTTAATATTCAGATTCACTGTCAGATTTCATAATTGACTTTGTAGTGGTTCATAATTCTCAGAAATAGAAAGCAAAAATCTCCAAAACCTATTTACATTGATACAAGTAATTATATAAACCTTTCACCTGGATATTGCAAAACAACATCTCGATTTGTCTGTCTTCACTATATCTTGACATCTTGTTTTTTGTGGTTGTTTTGTTTTGTTTTACTGTAGAATAGAATGATGTCACACTAGGTGAATACTTGTCTCTTCCAGATTACACAATTTAAAGTGATTATAAAAACAGCTACTTGACATAAGAAAACAAGGAATTAAGCATTTTCAATTTGCATTTAATAGGGCTCATAGGGCTTATACTGAGCAACTTCATGTTTCATGTAAAACAACTCTAGTTTGCATGCAAAATTTCTTCATATTTTCCTCTTAATTCTTTTATCAAATTAATTGCAGACCCAAACTTGAGCTGTATTTACACATTAGTGGTGTTGAAATAAGTTCAAAATCAATTTCTTTTACTAATTTTATTATTAAAAGTAATGCAAAAAGTTCACTGTAAAAAAAATGTCATTGGTCATGTACTTGAGTGTTTGTTTAAACTTGGCCACAGCTCAACGTGCATAAACGTGTCATCAAATAATAGATAAATGATCAAATATAGTTACAAGAGACTTTATAACATCATTTTCTGGTCAGGGTCTTTACCTTGAAGGGCTTTCGATTCCTTGTTGTCTTTTAATAATAGAAGCATAGTTCCCCAGGCATAGTCCTTGTTTCACGCTCGATGCAGACAATTCTTGATTTCAACTTTGGCTAGATTTTTAAGCAGCTTTACTGAAGGCATCTTCACGAAACGAACAATACACGATCCTCAATGACTCATTCATTATGAGAAGTTTTTTAAAGCTACGAATCCAACTAAAAAGTCTTCCAACTTTGAAAATATTCTAGTGTGTCCTTCGTCTTTCGAGCAGCTTTTGAAACGACACCGGGCCCGAAAAAAATTCAAACGTAGGTTTTTTTCGCTTTAACCTGTCAAGATTGGCACAGATTAATGATCATGAAAATCGCTAAATTTTTACGAGGTTTCGAGAATACTATTTTTAGCGGAGCTCCCGCGCGGGCCGAAGGCCCGCGCGAGCGGAGCACCATACCTAAGAAAAAATGGTAACCCATCCAGTTGATTTTTCATGGACACACAGGGAGCCCAACGGCTGTACGTCCGTCCGTACGTCCGTACATACGTCCGTGTACATCGCGATGCTGATTGGCTGATTGCTTTTTGGCGCCAACTTGACGCGCGCTGACACTTTGAAAACTGAAAATGTACAAGTTTCCTTGCAGTTTTAACTTGCAAAACTTAAAAATAGTATTCTCGAAGTTAAAGTTAAAAGTTAAAACTGCAAGGAAACTTGTACATTTTCAGTTTTCAAAGTGTCAGCGCGCGTCAAGTTGGCGCCAAAAAGCAATCAGCCAATCAGCATCGCGATGTACACGGACGTATGTACGGACGTACGGACGGACGTACAGCCGTTGGGCTCCCTGTGTGTCCATGAAAAATCAACTGGATGGGTTACCATTTTTTCTTAGGTATGGTGCTCCGCTCGCGCGGGCCTTCGGCCCGCGCGGGAGCTCCGCTATTAACTGTCAACATTTCAAAGACAAACTTCGTCCTATTTGGTTCAAAACAAAAACTCAAAGACATTGAGCAAAATCTAACACTAGAGCTAATGAAACAACCAATAAGTCGAGTTTCATACATAAAATTTCTTGGAATTATTATTGATCAACATCTAACATGGGACTCACACAATGATTTTATTTCGCGAAAAATCGCTAGAACAATTGGTATACTATATGAAGTCGTCCTAGGCACTTCCTAAGCATCGACATTCTTAAAAACCTCTATTATAACCTGATTTACTCTTATGTTTCTTATGCTACATTAATTTGGGGTAACAATTACAAATCGAAACTCATCAAGCGTATCCACGTTCTCTAAAAGCGTGCCCTCCGCGTTATCTCCTTCGCCGATAGAAGAGCCCCGAGTAGGCGGTTATTTCAGAAGCTTGTTGTCTTAATTATATTTGAAATAGTGAACCTTCAACTAGGTGAGCTTGCATATCAACACATGTACAATACAAACTGTCTACCAGATATCTTTGCCGACTATTTCACCGATTTATCATTAGTACACAACTATTGAAAGAGCTAGTATAACCCCTAGGGTTGTTCTCTTGCAACCTCCACAAATTTAGTGTAAAAAATATAATATTATTGTATATAAATGTAAACCAATGTGGAAATAAATAACCTTTGAACCTTTGAATGATAACAAAGCACGAACCGCTCGGACTGCAGCTATAACGTCCTAGTTGCATTATATGAAATGCTGTTGAAGGGGGCTAGGTACGAGTTCCATGACACAAACTTGCAGTGCTACGGTTTCCAAACGACTGCTTTTGTAGCGTATTTTGATAAATTTTTCAAGAATTTTTTTTCGGCGATTTAGATATGAAAAACACCATTGTTGAAATATAAAATGCTCAAATTTACGACAAACGACTCTGAAAACATCGAAATAATACTAGAAACACTGACACAGGACTTTTTGGGAATACTGAAAGAGATGTCAGCTTTTTCCTTACCTTTTCGTCTAAACTCGCTCTAGTCCTCCCTCTGTCAAAACCTATTTTGGGGACAACATTCGTACTTCAGCAAGCTGTAGCGCAAAAACGCACAGGCGGTGACCTATCATTATTAATATACCAAATTAACAAGATTAAGGTATCGTATCACATATTTCAATTTAACAAAACTCTATGTTTCGTTTTCAAGATATTCTCAAATACTTACCATAGAAAGCTGTTTTCAGCTAATAACAGGGTGTGTGCTGGTGTCGAAATCTCTAATATTTTACGACATTTAAATTTGCTGGCAATTTTTTGAGGTTTTCCGTTTTTTGATTGATGTGCAGAAGATTGAACGACTTCAACATTTTAATGTGTACAATGACTGTAAATGACGAGTTCCTTTTGTTCGATTTTCCGTTTTCGAAAAATCCTGCACACGTCCTCAAAAATACTTAAGTTGATGTTTCAAGACATTGTTTTGGAGCTAAAGAGCTAGCTCGATGTTTCAGTTCTACGCCCCTGCACAGCTATCGTTCATAGATACCATATAAGGTAACTAAACTGGTGTCTCTTTTTGTTTAGCTACGATTGGGTCAAGATATTCGATGATAAAAATAACTTGATGTACACACACTGTGGAAGAAAAAACCCTTTTGCTGTGATTGTTAAGCATCGAGCTGTCATAACAAGACTTCATTCAGATGGAAGCATAGCACGCTCTGGTTTTCGAGCATCTTACTACCTTATACAACTTGAAAAGAAAAGTAAGAATTAAATAACAATATTATGTAACTTGATATAGTAAGTTATGCCATGAGAAAATACTATGGGAGTCCATCTCGTTCTAATGTGCGTTCCAACCTTAACCTAGCTAAGCAATTTTTTTAGAACGAGCACTGATTGGCTGGATTGACACGTAGCTTTTACAGCCACACCGCTTTGCTCACATTGAAAGTGGCTAGCAAATGGATTGTGTTTTGAGTGTTTCTGTGCAGTTTGGATGACGAATTATTAAGCAAAATGATCAAAATGACGCCAGATATGTACCATGATGGAGCACAACACGTTGATTTGCGTTGCGGTTTACTTTAATTTGTTTGAACTGAACTGTTTTTGGCCAATAGTGAGTCAACGTCTGCACTAGTCTTTCCAGTGATTTTGGCATTCTCAGTCTTAGCTAGCTAAATAGTTGGATTTCATTTTGGAGTCTACTATCGCTTTTTCTTTTTTTGTTTTTTCTTTTTTTTTTGTGTGTGTTTTTTTGTCAAGTTCAACAAAACACGTCGATCTGAAAGCTCAAAATTTAGTGACCACATGCTTTTGTTAACGAAGCCGACTTCACATTCTACAAAGTATCTTGTGAGCACTTGGCTAAAAATCAAAAAATCAAATAAATAAAAGACTCTTGACTCTTTTATCTAATATATACAGGCTTGGATTTAATTTTTACAGGAACGTACGACGGCTGTAAAATCTTTGTACTTTGTTGTGCACATTTCATTGACGAGGCCAATAACTAAACACTCTTTTTACTTTTTTTCTGTTTTATATAAGCAAACTACATGTTAAAACGACCCCCTATTCTAAGAGTGTTTTCGAAAGTCATAGAAAAGCGTTTATCTTCGTTTCTCCCACGTAAACTGTGTCGCACTCCCCACAAGGTATCGCATAAACAATTCCTGTTTTCTTCTCGGTCGTAATGATGTCCTTGGGTTTGGGTACTACTCGCCTCAATGTAACATGAGGTCTGACACAAGTCCGGATCTCATATTGGGCAAGGACGCGCTGAATTCTTTCTGTGGTGCCTCCTACATACGGTAAGGTTGCAAACCCCTTGTAATCTTGCTCTTGTTTCTGATTACTGTTCTGTGGGGAGTGCGACACAGTTTGCGTTAGAGAGACGGGTAGGTCACTCAAGACGAGGCAGAAGGAATATTAATATGGCTAGTGTGAGGCTGAGTCAGCCAGAAAAAATCAACATAAGCCGAACACGCTATAACAACGGGCCATGGCGTGGCGTGGAAAGACACTAAGATCATAGATGCTTCATGTGCCAAGCCGGTATAATCAGAGGAAATGGCTAGAGTCTTGGCACATACAAGAAACCAAAGACTGTATCACTAACAGAGACTGCGGTAGATTTCTACCAAATAATTATCTGCCGTTAATTAAGAAATAGTCGTGTCTTCATTCATTGTTCTATTGTACTTCAATTGTGTGTGTGTTTCATTATATTTGTAGCGAGTGCCTGATAAGCACACGCGCGTGAGCTAGTTTTTCCATTACCGTTATAATGACGAAAACAAACCACTTTGTACACCCTGATGATGGGCGCTATGCCAGAAAGCTTGGTCGATTAAAGTTATAAGGATGAAGAAACAAATCTCTCATTAATCATGCAACCATCCTGCAAAGAAACACTTGATTTAATACATAACATATACTAAATGAGTTTCTTTTGTTGCGCTTGAATCATGTTATGCTGAAGTATGGCAACTTTGATTTTCAAAGTTAAACCTCAAATGTTAACTGTATAAGTAAAACTAAGTCATTTTAGTGTTGCCTCTATTCACAGCTATTACAGTTTACGCAAAGTGGGTAACCAAGTCAGAAGTATCTTTAGAATGGAGAGGTCCAAAAGTCGCTGCTCAAATTGAGTTTGTAGTTCTTTACAAACTGGAAAGCAGTGACACCTGGAATTTTATCAATACCACAAAACGGAATGTTACTATAAGGAATCTTGTTACTTCAAGACGATACGAAACGAAAGTTATTGCAAACGATGGCGTGGTTGCTTATGGTAGCAATATTACCATGTTTGTCACGGAAATTCGTAAGTTCTAAAAGTAACACTTGAATACTTAATAAAGCTCTGTATGCACCTTTTAATAGCAGACAACGTTTACCGTATTGATTTGACTTAAGGATGACAGCATTAAAAAAAGAAATGGAAAATTTTCTAACCCTGTAGTCTTCAGAACCTTTTTATGTATGTATGTACGCGGGGTCGAGTATGAGTGCCCTTAACGTGTAATCTGCCTTGGTTTTATCTAACCACAAACACCTCTTAAGCTTAGTGCCATCGTATAACTCCTGATTGACACAACTTATTTCTTTAGCTTCCACTACTTATCAGCCCGACAAGACACAATCAACCACACCAAAATCTACAGGTACGCTCAGTCATGTGATTTTAAATTCATCTTCATTGGTAATATGCCATCGTATAACTCCTGATTGACACAACTTATTTCTTCAGCTTCCACTACTTCTCAGCCCTACGAGACACAATCAACCACACCAAAAACTACAGGTACGCTCAGTGATGTGATTTTAAATTCATCTCATTGGTAATATGCTATCGTATAACTCCTGATTGACACAACTTATTTCTTCAGCTTCCACTACTTCTCAGCCCGACGAGACACAATCAACCACACCAAAACCTACAGGTAATCTCAAAAATGTGGTTTCAAATTCATCATTACAGTATGTACGCCTGTATCCGACCAGTACCAGTATCAGACCCGAGCTAAAACTGTCATCATTCAAACTTCCATCTAAGTTCCTTAGGTGGTAGAAACATATTCTGCCAGAAAGCCGAATAAAAACAGTAGGTATGGTCGGAAAATAACTACTTCGAGTCACCTTAAGTAGGATTAGCAATATTGATTATATGTTTAGATGATGTTTAAGTATTATACCGATTATAACACAATGGGCCCAAGCTCTTTATGAGAGGCGGATATTTTAAAGCTTTGTATCAGTGAGAGTTTACGTTCTGCTCTTTAACACCGTAAATAATAAAGCAAATAAACAGTAACTCAAACTTTTATACAGTGCTGCTTGTATTATTTGTATTCTCTGGTGGCGATTTAAGGCCATTTCGTCGATTTTTTGCTTCAAGTACTCTTTCAACTACTAAGAAAGAGGAAAGGACGGAAGGCTTCGTCAAACCAATGGGCTGACCGGCCAACTCTCGAAAATCGCTCGATTCTCAGACTAAACCACATCCCCTTTTATTTGCTTTGATGCTCCGCATCACAAAAGCCAAATAGTTGTCCCTCAAGTTTATTGGAAAATTTCCCACAAAAATTGTGCCGTCCAAAAAATCAATCCACCGAGAATTTCAAATGGCCAGCCATTTTGAAGAAGTTCGGCGACTGCTAGGGCCTGGTACGGGTAAACTTTCTGCCAACGAGTCACCCCATGGTTAGGAAATAGTAAACCGCGATAGAAATGAAACGATTTCAGCTTAAAATTTTTTACATTTATCACGTATTTAGTAATTTAAACCTTGATAAGTGTAAAAATAAAAATAGCTGAAATTTTTTATTTCTATATTGAAAAAGTTTTCATCGCGGTTTACTATTTCCTGGCATGGGCGGACTAGTTGTAATACAAGCGAAATCGACATTCGACGAACAACAATACATCCTAATTAGCATTTCCTGACTTACCCTTTTTTGTAACAAAGAATTGTCTGAAGGAGAGAGGTCACCACCTCCACCAAAACCCCGAACGCCGTCAAAAGAAGATCGACAGAACTCGGTGAACCTTACCATTGATGGGCTAAACATTACAGAGGTACGTCATTGGGGTTGTCTATTATAGCCATATATTGTTTTGACGTCAAAAGCGATACTTAGCCCCCAGAGGACGAAGGTCTGTTGGTTTATTTTGGCAATTTTTTCAAAAGAAAACTATCTAAAAACTATTCCGACTATATCTAAAAATATCTAAAAGAGGAAATCTAGGCAAAAGCCGTCGAAAATACGCGATGCTGTTCGAAAAAAACTAGGCTGTGTCCATTAGTAGGCCAAAACAAAACGGCTAGTGCTCGTCTCATCATAGAGGTGAGATGAAAAACAAGATAAAAATCCCCAAAGCTAGGTCGAAAAATCTCTGTGAAAAGCGACTTTTGATTTTTAAGGAAGCTTTTCCCGTTAAAATCAAAGCGAAAAAACATGTTTTCGCGTGTTGATTTATGAGACTTAAAATGCGCATTTTGGTTTTGTGCTAAAACAAGCGATTATATCTTGCAAAATTGGGGATTAAAATCAGCGTTCAGAGTTTTTCTCGAGGTGTGAGAGGTGTAATTACCTTGAGAAGTATCCATATTTATCGATGCATGTCTGGGGACGTCATTCGTCCTCTTGGCATCAAGATAGAGGGAGAAGGGGCGGGATGGGGAAGAAAGTTCGCTAGACATTGGTGATGCATTTGCAAATTACTACAAGTCTAGACACGATTGTTCGAAGTCTTAATGTTTGGTTGAAATGATAAATGGAATTCTTGAAAATTAATCCTGATTTAATTAGCAATTATCATCACATCACTTGAATCAAAACCACAATGCCACTTACTGTGAAACTTGCAAGGGCATTTCAGGTTTAATAATTCTTAACGCGTAAATTGATTAACATTACTACGAGGTACGGTACGGTTGAGAATTTGTTGCGTTACCGACGGCAAGCTTCAAGTGCCTAAAATTTACATCTTAACTCTTTTAGAGTTAATAAGCAATTCCCAATGGGAAACAGTAGTATTATAATTAGCAAGCACATTCTCGCGTTCAGATCCTGCACTTATTTTTATGTTTCAGTGGAGTAAACCTGTTGATATTAAATTTAAGAAAGCAGTGGCAAATTCAGTAACTGACTTCTGTGCAAAAAACAAGTGTATCCCATCAGAAAGACGTGAAAGGTAAATATGTTAGTTGACGCCTCATTTTACACGCAGTTCTCGAAAACGTTGCCCGTGAAGCTTGTTTTCTAACACTACAAGAAATGTTATCTTACTATAAAGTATTAAAACCGCTAATTTTACTGATGGCAAAGTTGATTCTGGCAAATGCGCGCCTATATTTAATTTTTTTCAAAGTTGTTCATTACGTACCAGTTCTCCGAGTATTCCAGTGATCTTTTTTGAGTTTTCCTCTACGCAAGTTGTAATACATTTGAATATAATACCATTTACAATATCGTTATTTTTTTTCAGACATTCTACCAGCTACATTACTTTTACATCAGACCAGGTTCACCTGCTCCCAGGTTTCCCAATACAATTACTGACTTCTAATGCTGATGAAACGATCGCAATTGTAGCATTTTATGTTAAATTTCCACCAGAAGCTGCCTTAGGAGCTAGGGACACCATTCACAGTACCATACTGGCTAGTATCGTAAACGCATCTTTTGGAAGTATTGGTAAAACCATCAACAAAACACTGCTTGTAGTGTCTTTGTACACTTTGTCCACCACGAGCTCGTCCACGTCATCAAGTGAATCTTCAACGGAATTCAATCCACTTTATGTCATCATCGGCTGTTCGGTAGCTGCAGCTATCGTCGTTATCATCATTATTGGGGTTGCGATAAGGTAATGTTTGTATGTGATTTGTACGTATGCCTAAATAAAAAAAATGTTTAGGATATAGGATTCTTATAAAACTGAATTGTGAAACAAAGCAATTGTTGGTTTGCAACCATATTCAGGAGGGTGAATTTAACAAAAGACATGGCCGCCATGTTAATTTGGTTGTTTCTTTTGCCAAGACCACCAACATGGCGGCCATATCTTTTGCCAGTGCATTCTTCGGGGAGTGTTTGCAAACCAAGAACGTTGTGATGAATGAAAAACTGACTGACCATCTCAAGTATATTAAGGCTTGACTTAGGCCCGATTTTCGAAAATATAGGTTTTAAAATGATCGTGGTCTGTTGTTTATCAGAATCTTTAAAAAAAATCATACATTTTGTCGAATATACATGAGTCGAAACTTTATGTGAGATTTTAAACTTTGAGGGAGTGTCACGTGACATATTACAAAGAATTATTTTATTGGAATTTTTGATTACAAATGGGGTACACAAGGATTTCTTCGATTTAAACAATTTATATCTTATTTTATTTCTTTTTTTATGCTCTTTCCGACAACGTCTTTTAATATTGAAAAAATACTCTGTGGAAAGAGATATTTTAGAAAAGAGGTCACGTGACCTAACATGAAAATATGTTTTTTCCTAATATCTTTTTTCCCAAAAGTGATGGACACGATTAAAAGACGGCATCATATACCTAAGCCAAATGCCTAATAACAATGTGAATTTCAGTGAGATAGGTTAAGGTTCTGTGTACCCCATTTTCAAAAACACGTTTTTGTAGCCTTAAGGTCACGTGACCAATGAATTGAAAAAAAATTACTATGAAAGTCTTCATAATGTGGATCTACATCATCTCCCAAGAAATCTTTGCGATATCTTTAAACCTCCGTGTTTTATGAGCGAAAATGGTTACTTCCTAATTTGCATAATAGTCAAGCCTTAATACACTTGAGATGCTTGGTAATTAAATAAAATGTAATGGTTTCGACTCTTCAAGCAAATGAAATAACTTTAATCTTTGGACGTTTCAACGTTTACAGATTAATCAACGAATCGAATGAGTGACAGTCTGAAAGTAACGGCAATGTTAAGTTGTTAGCTTTCAGCACTGTTTGGGCGGACGATTTTAATTATGTGTATCTCTCCAGAGTTTGAACAAGTTCCTCAGAAGAGAGTCTCAATGGGGTGGTGGCTATTATGTTAAATAATTAATATTTCGGCCTTTTCACGGCAACGATTAGTTTCATTGAGGTTAACAGAAAGTTTTATTATCAATTTTGTATTTTTAAGGTTAAAAATTAATTATCTTTGTTTGATACACAGTGAAGGTCTTTCTAGTAAACCAGGACTCTTCTGGTTTACCGCACAGACCCCAACTCCATTTTTCGGTACCAAGTCACGAAATAACACTCATTAAAGTCTTCACGATTGTTTTCGCACATTCAAAATGAAAAAAGGTTTTGGCTAATGGTTCAAATTGTCCTGTTTTTACGCCCAAGGGCAAAAGTTTTGACCGCTTTACCTCATATAGACCCTCTTATATATATGTTATTGACCAAGCGTAAGGTCCGGATAGGAGCATGTTTGGTCGATTTTTTTTTTTTTTTTTTTTTTTTGCGTGCAGGTATGGACCGAACCGATAGGCGATTTCATTAGGTGTACTGTAAAAATGCACAATTCATTTGTGGTCTCTTCATGCAAGATGTAATTAAAGTACGAATAAACTAATGAATTACATCAGGTAAAAGCTAATAAACCGACTATAAAGCATAAACACCACGTACACGGAAAACGGCAGATGCAAAGAGGATCACACGGTCTGCTTTTTTCGCGCTCGACGTTGCGCTTCTGGCACTTAAACGTAACGCGTGACTTTTAACGTTACGAAAAAAACAAGTCACGTGATTCTCTTTGTTGTTTGCAATTCCGCTCTTTTTGGAAAGAACACGAGAGTTAATGTTACTCTTCATCAATACTGCTTTTTTTCAGATGCTTCATAAAAAGGAAGAGCGATGAAATAAAAAGTGAACAAGTGGAAGAGGAAAAGATAGAAGAGATGGAAATGGATCAACAACTCTCCCGCGGTGCTTTTGAGAATAAAGTCGTCGAAGTTAATATGAATAATAATAATAATTAAGATTACACTTTATTTGATTAGGGCAACTAGAATTACATTTAAGTAAATTCCATCCAGGCCCTAAAATCATGCATGAATAATAAATAATAACAATAACAAAGAAAAAGGTGTATAAGATAAATTAAATGTTGTTTACATTAAGAACTGTAGGAAGGAGTAGAATGCTAATGCTTTGTCATAAGACTAAGCTCTTCACTAGCTTATCAGTTATTTTGCTTTGTAATCTGAAAAAAATGTAATGCGAATGGTTCAATAGCTAATTAAACGTATCGCATTGTCAGCCATGTAATACTCAGGATTCGAAAGTGCACCTTTTTTCCGTTTTCACATGCACCTCAGAAGAAAAACGAAGTTCATGCGTGATAAGCAAGCCAAAACACTTTGAAAAGTATGTGAACTCGGGACTAAAGACTGTGTTTACATGAGCTCGCAATTGAACGAAATGAATGAATATGCCTTCCGTGCACACGGAACGGTTGCTATCGCTACTCGAAGCTGTCCGATGTGTTAACAATCTAATTATATCTTTCTATGCACATGCACATGAGAACTGGAAATGAGCTTTGACTTACCGCTACATAAATAGGGTATGTACTATACACACTGTGCATCAATTAATCAATTCAACAAAATCTCGTTTAATTAAAACATAGAAAAAAGATTCAGTGTCTGACGCCAATGATGGGTAAAGTGTTATTGGCAATGTGAAGTTGAGGATTTATGAGCGACGGACAGAAGAACAAAATACGCAGACTGAGTAATGCACTGCATGCTTATCGTCTTCTCTCACACCTTGATGTAAGACAACTTTGAATCTGCGTATGCTGCGTCTGGGCTCATGAATTTTGTGAAAATATTGCCCAGATGCTTGGTCTTTGCTTTTTTGATAGCATTTTTACTAGCAATGTTCCGAAAAAAAGATAAAAACTCTTAAGCTCTGTTCGCTCCCTAGAAAACATTTTTTGGCGTCATGACGATACAAAAAGATCATTTGCATAAAAACGTATGACCGAACTAAGCTAAATATATATCAGCTACATTGGCTATAATCACATAAAGCCATGCATGTGAGACGGGCGTGTCATTATTTACTGTAACTTTATAATCAACTCACGCTTTACTCTATGGCAATGAAAGCTACTTGTTAACCACATATAGAAAGGAATTAGAATGTTTTTAATTCAAAAGTACTGTCGTGATATCAATAAACAAGGCAAGGGGTCCATAGCGGTTTATCGCTTGTCTCTCATCTCTTTCCCAACTGCAATTCATGGTCCGGGTGATAGTTGAGTTATGACAGTTGAATTATGTGGTCTCCCTTGCCACCTAGGTTTTCTACATGTACTCCGGTTTTCCTCTTTCCATAGAACCAGCACTAAGGTCAAATTAAAGCTCGTAAATTTCCAATTTATATGATGATGCACCTCCTCCTGAAGATAATCCTGGATCCGCCCCTGGTTTCGCATATAATTTGGGAAGCCATTTATCATTATCATCAGGAGGAGGTGCATCATTATATAAATTGGAAACTGCCGAGATGTTTTGGAAAAATATTTAGAAAACAAGCACTCAAAGGAATCACTATATTTAACATGCCAGGACTTATATAAGATCGTTTAAGTTTAAATACAACCGGCTGTTTCAATTTTTGAACAGGCTGCTGAACAGGCTGCTAACTTCAGCCTGGTGTTAAGCAAAGCGGTGTGGCCGCAAAAGCTACGTGTCAATCAGCCAACCTCAGCTCGTTCTAAAAAATAAAAGCCCTCTATGAGGACATGCGGTTACTGGTAGTCAAAACATATAGCATCCACAATCATCACCATGTCTACTATCGTAGATTTTTAGAGTTATGGCCTAGTTTGCATTAATATATATGATCACTCTCAGTACATGATATGGATAACTGCAGATCTTAGTACTTGATCAATTCCCAACCATCATCTAATGTATAAGTGTCTATTCCAAGACTACCCATGGATGCCCCCACTAATGTATACTGTGTATAGGGATATTCTAGAGAATGTACGACATTCTATAACGTCATTTGTATTTTGTATAGGGGTACTAGTAATAATTATACTGTAGTATATACTGTATAAAACTTGTCTAAAATGTTAAACATAAATGATGATCCATTGCAGTAAAAGCACGGAACTGTTGGGAACTCAAATAAATGTGCACAAATAACAAGCATTTATTCACAAACACGAATTGTTTATTAACAATTGTCATAGCATGTATACAATTTGCCTGCGGATGTCTGTGCGTTCGGCTTGGAATTCATTTGCATATCGAATGTAAGAAATTTTATGTCGAAACGGAGCATTTGGCTGGCTATCTCGTTCTTCAAAATAGTGTTCAACTACCAAAATACTGAAGCAACTGAGACATGGGCAGTCTACCTACCGTTAGTGCGCTTGAATAACTATCCAGATCGAAGGCACCCCAGATGTCAGTATAAAGTCATGAGAAGAACCAGAACTCCGCACTATAGAGTTATAATTGTAATCCACGATTACAGGTTAACATAAACAGACTAGCTGTAAACCAGACGAACGCACTGATCCAAACTGATTTATTGAGTTGATACTGATTTAGGTTGATGTAGGAACGATGTGTTTCGAACTGTAATAGATTAAGGAACACTAGCGTAAGTCTACAACAAAAGGTTATAATTAAACTCTAATAAATATATCTAAAGAAGTCGAAATTCCGAGATAAACGCGGCAATTTAGTGCTTTACGTACAGTCATCTCAACGGCAATCAAAAGCAGCAAATACGTTAACATATTCACAGAATAAAGAACCATGCCGCCTTGGTATTATTTGGAACCAAAAATATTGCAACTTTTTTTTGAAAAATCATTGTTATGAAATTAATTTAGTAAAGCGGCCGCAGTTGTAAAATTCTTCAAAGTTAAAGAATTGCTCCGTTTTTGCTCAAAATCGGCCTAATAGAAAAACGCTCTCACATTATAGACAAACATTTGATTTACAAAGCCTCATAAATTGTTTTTTCTCGTCGAGGTTTGGATTTTGAGAAAATTGACAAAATTTCAAATCCATTGTATAATAATTTCGATGTTAGAAAAGCTCAGATTCCAACCAAATTAGTATCATTATAGAATTCGGTCCATTTTGGTCAACTTAATTTTTCATTTCGGTCCAAAATTTTGGTCAACTTAATTCTGCAATGCGATTAATGGCCGCTTCAATTTGACTATCCGCGCACTGGCGAAACTGGGTCGAGCCACCTTAAGGGCTATACACTGAAAAGAAAGGAATGGAATGATATAAAGCGAAAAGTGGATACACGATATGTTATCACACCAAAATCGCCCGCGATAAAAGGATAAAGTTCGACACACCATCCACGATGAATAATCCTTTGAAACCTAAGATGAATGAAGTATAACACAGAGGGATGCTACTGGCTAACGAGCGAACTGTCATCAGTATGCACAGCTGACGGTGAGCGGCTAGACGCATAACCTCTTCATTAACTTATAGGAATAAGATACAAAACCAGTAGTGAGGAGCATCATAGTGTAAATGTTTTTAAAACTCAATGGAAATGCAAAACTGGCATGCTTGGATAGTTCCGTTAGGTAAACAAAACTCATTATCCTAGATTGGACGAAATGAAATTATTTTGAAACTATACAACAGGGCAAAAGGGAATAAACCGACAGAACAAAATGTTCTAATGTTACATGGAAAAGAAACGAAGGATTGACCAATTCTATTCAAGAAACAGTGGTAAAAGAATTTCTATGAATTGTTGACAAGGTCTAACAATGCAACACATTCCGAAAAAATATTTCAAACCCTTCCTTCGTGAGAAAGATAAAGCCTTTCAAATTTGAAACAATGGTGACAAATGAGCGTTCCTTGGCCACAACCAAGATAAAAAATAATAGCAAATTAGTGTATATTGCGGCCTCTACCGCTATTTTCAGGTATGAATCTTAAGAACACATTTGTACAACTTAAGGAGGCTGGAAATGGTTCTTGAAACTAATTTGATGACGTTAAATACGAAGTGACTGAACAAGACAAAAGCACTTTTTTGACAAATTTTCGTATTTATAATGGTTGGAAGTCGAATATATTCAATATTCAACATAAAAGCTTTGTTAGAGAGCAAAAAACATCCATTCCAAGCTGACGCATGCGCTGTTTGAGCAATTTTACGAGATCCCTCTGACGCGTACACGATGTATTTGAGCAAATATCTCGAAAACTACTCGGTGATTTTTTTTAATTTTTTGCCATTCTATTCTAACTAAGTTTAAGAGTGTTTTGATGAAATATAAAAAAAAATCTGTAATGGGAAAGTCTTCTTCTGTCTAAAATACGGTTTTTGCAATGTTTCATGAATTCTGCATTACATAATTTTTTAATTTTTTCTCATATGAATGGTCAACTAGCGAACTCATCATATGCAGTTAAAAAAAAACAGAAATCAAGATATGAATTTTTATATTGAAATTTTACGTCAATTTGCCGAAAATCTGTTGTTGTCATGACAACGGCATACGTGATGATTTAAAAAAAAATTAACTCCCCGTTTCATAAGCTTTAATATGGTATATTACATCAATATAACCTTTTTGGCGATATAGAAATCTTAGACATTTTTTATGAGTGTACACTCATTTATGGGAACCCTTTCCAGCCTCCTTAAAGAAACTTAAACATGCGGCCCATACCGCGCTATATGGTAAAATTCAACTAGCGGACTCTACCGCTATTTTGGTACCAATCTTGAGAGCACTTCTAGAAATTTAAACATGCGGCCACTATCGCCTTTATAGGGGATTACTTTTGCGGCCTCTACCGCTATCGTGTGAAATTCAACTCGCGGCCATTACCGCAACTTTGGGAATGTTGTGAACACGTGTAATTCATGCGGCCTCCACCGCTTTTTATATCACACTAAGAAATAACTTAATTGCTGGGTTGCATCCATACCTTCGGGAATCCAAAGACAATGAAGCGGTAGCCATGTTGGATGACCAAACAATAAACGCTAATGAGGAATCTTTTGTTGAAGGTCATCCAAGATGGCTGCCGTGACGTCACATGCACCCCAGCAATTGGCCACTTTAGAAACGAGTTGGGGACTGGGTCGGGTTCGGGACCGCAAAGGCGCTTGGGATTGTTACTAGGGACAGACATTTCTTCAAATCAATGATGGTGTAGTTAAAGTTATAAAGTCATCATGGTTAGCAGCGATTTTTTACTAACAGAAGAAGATATTCCGGGGGCAAAACTTCTAAAGCCTGTAGAGGAGTGTACTTGTACAGTTTTACGGCGATGGTTGCTTTGTAGAGGTGCTAAAACGACTGGGAAACTTGCCGAACTCAGACAAAGGTTTGTTGTTCGAATTGCAATATTTAGCTTCCTTATAGACCCAAACGTGAAAGTATCGATATTTTTCGTCGAGTTCATGTATTATTTTGGTTCATTATTGTTTAGAAAAGTAAAATGACTCAGTTTTTGCTAATTTTATCGTAGGGTCAACCATTATACAAAGAATAACCTGGATAAAAAGTACCTACGTGATCCAGATGGAGTCCACATATTGAAAAAGAAAGCAGAGGCTGGCCTACTGAACCAAGCTGAACCTG
Organism: Telmatactis stephensoni; assembly: GCA_029948255.1. Lineage (NCBI taxonomy): Eukaryota > Metazoa > Cnidaria > Anthozoa > Actiniaria > Isophelliidae > Telmatactis > Telmatactis stephensoni. The sequence continues at coordinate 652,545 of JALIZF010001736.1, forward strand.
AAGATTTAAAGCGATTTCCAACTGATGGCTATACCACAGATCTATCCAAGCTTCCCAAAATAACATTTGGAACTATATGGAAGTTTATGATTGACAGCTTAGATTGGAGGAAGCAAGTATCTACTGCTAAACCATTACTCAAGGGCTATAATTTCTTTATGTCAAATCATGTTCTTGCAACATACCACCAAGCAAGAGACTCAAAGTCCTACATCAAGTGTCAAGTCCTACCATCAATGAAAAAGAGTATGGTATATACATGTTTTATCAAGCTGTCTTCACTAGGATTTGTGCTTGCAGCTAAGTGTGGCTGTCCTGCTGGAGTCACTGGGAGATGTAATCATGTTTGTGCAACATTGTTCTTTCTTGATTCCTTGATTAAGAATAAACAGTCCAAGGGGAGCAGTGATGAAGATGTATCATGCACTTCCAAACCATGTCATTGGAATGTTCCAAGCAAGAGAAAAGGGACTGTCACCCCAATTGCTTTTATGAAATTCAAAAAGCATGACTACAGGAAAGTTAAAGGCACAATAAGTACAATCCAGACAACTACTGATAAAACAACTGTAGACACTGAGACAGTATCTATTGATAGACAAACAAATGAATGGAGCAAGGAACGAATGAATGACATGCTGGAGAAACTTAAGAAAATGCAAGAAGAATTAGGTCAAGCCATCAGCTGGTGGCACATTTTACCCCAGGAAGTGCCACAACAGAGCTACACAGTCAATCAGCAATTGCTGTCTCCAATAAAAGAAAACCCAATATCTCTACAAGGAATCAGTGAAAGGGCTGAGAGAGTGAAGACAAAATTGTTTGTAGATTCTGAACAAACTGAAGAAATTGAAAGAGAGACACGTGAACAATCAAAGAGTGAAGCCTGGTATTTTCACAGACAGCCTAGAATAACAGCATCAAAGTGTTACAGGTCTGCTGTACTAAAGGATAAAACTTCCCCAACAAAAGCTATCAATGACATTCTGTACAAGACTGTAGCACCTACTAGACAAATGAAAGAAGGTTTAGAGATGGAGCCAAATATCAAGGAGAGGTACATCACAAAACAGCATGAAAATGGACATAAAGACTTAACTGTTAGAAATTCAGGTTTAAAGGTTGGAAAACATGAAGATGGATTTCTTGCAGCCAGCCCAGATGGACTTGTATCTGATCCTACTGTAGATGATGATAAAGGTCTCCTAGAAATGAAGTATATTCAAACAGAAAAAGGGGAAAGTCTTGACCAAGCTCTACTTAGAAAACAGATGTGCATTAGAAGTGGTAATGGTATTTGTATGAACAGAAGCCATAAGTACTTTTATCAAATTCAACAGGGGATGTACTTAACAGAGACACAATGGACTGACTTTGTGGTTGCAGGGTCTCAAACTACTGGCTTGTACATTGAAAGGGTTGGTTTTGACAGATTGTGGTGGGAAAGTGTGAAGAAAAAACTGAAATTCTTTTTTAACAGTTATATAGCACCAGAACTAGCATACCCAAGAATTAAGTATGGACTTTCTAGACTGGAATTGCCAAGACATGATTGAGTAGTGTAATTTTTCATTTTGTGAGACAGACATTGATTTCAACAAAAAGGTGAGAGTTCAGTTTTTCATGAATGCAAACTAAAAGTAACCTGGGTACCTTGTACTTGCATGTAGTAGTGTGTTATCTATTGGAGTGGCTTTACTTAAACCATTCATCTAACATGCAATGTTCAAATTTTGAATGCTATTGCTAGAATTCACTGAGTGTACATGTTTTGTGAATAAAGTAAAATCAATCTGATAATTCTTTAGCTACAGCCAAAATTGTTTTTAAAATCATAAAAATACAAGTGTACAGTTTATAAATATTTTTTATTATATCATACACCAATCTAATATTTTCCAATTATTCATAAATATTAGTGCTATTTGGAAGACTTGGTCATTAACTTAGTATGGTTGTACATAAATAGCAATTAGTTATCTGTAATAAAAATATGAACTTGCAAATTGTCAAATTACATTTACAATTTATATTTCAGTCTCACTTATGTATATGTTCATGAAATAAGGGGTGGAAGAAAGTTGGACAAAGCTCCAATGACTACTAAAATGTCAGATGCATAGGGGGCCATTGTAATTGGTACCCTTCTGTCTAGTATGTGCCAGTTTTTTATTCTTTCCGTGAGGCGCTCCACATGAATTCTTAAACTTGCAATCATTTTGTTTTTGTTACACTCGTCAGGTGAGAACTGTTTATTGCCTTTCTTGCCCTTCAGAAATTCTGGTCTTACCAATGTTACCCCAGCTGCTGCTAATTCGTCTTGAACATTGAATCCTTTATCAGCCATCACTGCATCATTACGCTTAAGGATGTCAAGGAAGTTACTTTTAGTGGTGATTTCTTTGTCTGATACACTTCCAGGGAAGAAGTCACTGACAAATGCTAAAACACCACTTGGCGTGATACCCAGTAGTGCTTTTAATGTTGGGCGGCTCTTGTAAGATGAGTAACAAGCTGATTGGTTATCTAAAGCTGATGGCCTCTCCATGTCGATTTCTGTACAGTCAACAATAATGACAACATCAGGGAAGAGTGTTTTAAAAGACCGAGGGCTGTAATGCTTAATAATGTCCTTCTCGGGTAGCCTTATTAGAGGGGCAAACTCTGAACTCAAAAATGTTATCCATGTTCTTATGATAACTGAAACTGATCCTTCAGATATTCCAAAGCGATGTCCTAAGTCTCTTTCAAATAAACCAAGTCGAAGTCTCACGAGAACCATCACAAATTCTTGAAATTTTTCAAACAATCACAAATGGCTAGCGTTGGCAATGATTATAAAAACTAACTGACTACGACAACACAAGTTTTAGAAATGTACAAGTACATTTTATTCACTGAAATATATTGCTTTTTCAAACAATCACAAACAGTGTTAGCAATGATTATAAACTGACCAATCAGAAAATCAGAATTTGTACAATGTATGAAAATTGAATAATAATATATATTATCATCCCACTAAAATTAGTTAGCCAATTAGATGTGGGATCTTAACTGTCCTGATATTCTACGATAAGGACAGTGTCTTGATATCCTGAATTATATCCCACCGATAAATTTTTACGTCCACCTATTGGCTATTGGCTATTCAGCGGACTGTTATCCTGCGATATCCCCCGTCCGAGGTGATATCAGTCCGCTCAGTGAAAAATAGAAATGAGAGGACAAAAATATAGGGATTTTTCCTTTAAATTAAGGCCGGAGGGATAATTAACTGTGCCGGATTGGTTCGACTCCAACAATTTCTTTGTTAGCTTGTTTTGCCATACCTTTGAGAAAAGAGTATATTATTTTGAATTCTGTATTTTAAAACTTAATGCTTCTTTTCAGTCTATGGTCACATGGGATTGAGATCACCCATGCAACAACCTTTTTACACACACCATACTAAAGTAGGATAGTAAGAGACTATGACTCTTTGTTTTAACGAGGATATAACAGGTAAAGCAAGGCTTTTTTCCAACCTGGTCCTCAAATAAATACACACTGATAATCGGTAAACATAAAGTGTTTTTTAAGAATCCCAACTGGCAAGGAGGCGAACCAGTTGGCTATATTACAAGCATGGCCGAGAAACTGAATTTGAACTAATCGGAACAAATTCAGTCTCAATCATTCTTTGTAACTTTAATTACCACTAATCATACAAAATACTATTCTTGGGTTGCATGTGACGTCACGGCAGCCATCTTGGATAAACTTCAACAAAAGATATCTCATTAGCGCCTGTTGTTTGTTCATCCAACATGGCTACCGCTTCATTGTCTTTGGATTCCCGAAGGTATGGATGCAACCCAGCAATACCCTTTGAAAGATCTGAATTTTTTTAGAAAGAGTATTTAAGGTTTTCAACATTACTTAGGTCTTATTAACCGAGCGGGAGGTCTGTACGGGAGAATCTTGACTGAGGTCGGGATGTACAGACCGACTAAGCTCGGTTAATAAGAGTTTTATTATATGACCTTTTTTTCTAAAGTAAAGAAAAAAATCCCAGTCTTTTGTTATTCATTTACATTTTCAAGCGCGCGTAACATTCGAATGGCTTCTCAGTATTTTGTCTTGTCCGACTTGTTTTGACAACCAGTTGGACACGAAGTGGGAAGTGTGCTGCGTTTGCACGAACTGACAAGACAAAAACTCTTCTAGAACCGTCATTTTGTCAAGTAATTGCTATACCTGTGGAGGAGCGATGTAGGCAAAAGCGAAAGATCAAAAACTATTCATAAGAGGGAAGATTGAAGAGACCAAACGATGAAAAACATTTAGACACGTACTGGAGTGAACTTTCAACCTTTCAAACGGATTTGTGAATGATTTTATGCCCTTATTCTGCTTTGGAAAAGAAGAAGAATTGAATGCAATCTGACACACCATTGAGAGTACTGAAATGAATAGTATTGTGGTGGTTGAACCGTTGGGACATGAAAGTTAATTCATGGTATTTGATTTCCTTTTGAGCCGGGACACCGTTGTGACTCGTTGCATTTATATATGACAATTTTTGTGTGAAATATTTAATAATATAACATTTTTTGTGGAGGAAAAATGGCTAGCGACTCCCTCCTTTGAGTTAATAACGGATGCCGTGGGCTCCAAAGGTTATGGTGCTATCTTTGGTAAGCATTGGTATGTGGGGCATGGCCGGAAGCATGGAAAGTTCTCAACATCACGATCTTAGAGCTTTTTCCCATAACTATTGCACTGCATATTTGGCGACGTGACATGTGTCTCATTCGCGACTGATAACGCAGCGCCAGTTGACATCATCAATCATCCAACCTCAATTAGTAATGATCCTGATACGTGACCTCGTGTTAACCTCACTTAGATATAACATTCTTTTTCGTGCACGGCATATTCCCGGAGTACACAATACTCGTGCTTTCTGGATGAGAGCTTTTGCCCCCCAGTCAAACCGGTTTTGCCATCCAGTCAAGACAAAAATAATGAGATTCATCAGCTGATTGATAGCAAGCATAGGAAAAAATGCAAAACTAAGATCCTTCCACATTTTCAAGCATATATCCTAACTTATAACCGGACCATGCCAACGTAAATCATTAAAGTCGATGTTTATGTGCGGAAAATACGGAGAATTATTTCATGGTCAAATTCAGATTAGTTATCGTAGTTCCTTTTTTGCCTGGTTATGTTCAAAATTTTTACTTACGAATTAATATTCTCTTGTTTGTATACAATACGAAAAGTTTGTCATTTCAATAAGTTCAAAAAATACGGGGCCGAGGAACTCGATGGCGCGCTTTGCCTTCAGTCCCGGAAAGAAGTTCTCATTCCGCACATCCTACGATGCAGTTCTTTGTTTGAAGTTGGAAAATAGTGTTACTATACGGCAAAAATGTCTTTGCACATGTATCCCGTAAGCGCTAAAACCCAGTCTAGCTGTTTCTTTCTGTTCAAGCTAGCTAGTCGTTATTGTTGTTAGTTTTGCCAGCGTAGCAGAGAATTATAGCGTGTTTTGCATCTCACATGTGCGCAATTAAATGCAAATGATAGAAAATAATGAAAGATTTGACTAATTTTCATTGAGTTTCACACGTACAGTTCACACTAAACTGGTCACATTTTTGACCGGTCTAAACAAAATTGACACGTTTTATTACCCAGGCACTACCCGAAAATCCAGTTGTGCGTTCAGTCGAAAATCGCAGTCATGTCCTTAACAGGCATGCGCGAACTTATCTACGGGCATTCGCGTGTGTCATCTGGTAATGGCGGAGAAAGCGAAGCTTCAGTGACTGAAAGCAAGGACAAATACTATTGATAATTCGCTCAAAGCATATACAAAATATGCACACAGCGTTCGTGGTAGGCCCACACTAAAAGATGGCGAGCTTTATCGGCACGGGTCGGACGTCCGTCGAACGTCCGTCGTTAATTTATGAGCAAACCTTTCATCGAGAATCATGCTACATCAAAGCTATCTATGAGTGAACCTACCGATAATATATCAAAGCTATCTAATACTGATCTAAATAACCATCTATATAAGCATCGTCGTCCATTTACATGTGATGGTGAGCCAAGCAGGAAAACCGATAAGAACTTTGTTGTGTGACGAACACTGCTAGTTGACCTTCCAAAATTTGGCCAAAGAATATATAATTCCCCAGCGTTGTTGACACATACAGTTCAAAATATTTGGTACTTTGAGTGAAGCAAATTTTTGCTTTTATTATTACGTTCTTTGTTAAAGAATAACTTTTTGTATGCAATCTTTGAATTCACAACAAATGATTATCTACTTAAACGAACGATTTGACCGGCTTCCGGGCATCTAAGACATCTAAGCGGTTTACAAACGGGCTGACCACAACACAAGTTTTAGAAATGTAGAAGCACATTTTATTTAAATCTATTGCTTTTTCAAACAATCGCTAACAGCTCAGTGTTCGCAATGATTATAGAACTAGCTGATTAAAATTTGTCAATTTTGTCTGGCATACCTTGTGCCAGTGCCGCTTAAACGGACATCTCTATTATGAACTTGGTCATTCAAGGGCTGTAGATGCATGCTTCATCACTTTCACTTATTTCATGCCAAATATATGATTTATACATTTGACGCGTCCACGCGTGGCCCGAGCTCTGTGTATCGTCTTGGTGGGGCTGTCACACTAGTGTAGTGGCATGTGGCGGTTATGCTCTCCCCACCTTTGCTGAAGACAGTTTATATCAACATTTGATTAGTGTTCGCTTTGAAATAAAACCGTCACAACAGTGGCCAAATTATATTCTAAACCGTCATGTCTGTGTCATCTCTCTTCAACAAACTAGTGCGACGATACGTGGAGCACGCGGCCATTAACTAAAGTACGAGGAATAAAAATGCTTATTTACGGGAGGAGGGGAGGCAGAGGTTGTTGAGATGCCGTCCTGATCCTTTTAGCTTTACAGGTGATATTTAATTTGATAACAATCGGAACTGCGATCGATTGACTTCGTCTGCGATGATATAGAAACCAGGTTCAAGATGGCACAATTTTGATGTCATATGCTAATTGCAATATTTTTTTTTTTTTGGAACGCTGCCTTCATTAACTCATTATATAAGAGTGCGGAGCACCCAGAGAGAATAATTCATATTGCCGAGAGGCAAGCAGATTCAAGATGAAGCTTCTGTTGGTAGCTGTTTTTCTCTTGAAATTGAAGACTTTCTGTTGCCAAGGTACCTTCCAATGTTCTAGATGAAAATTATGCATTTTAGTGCAAGAGGTTTGCATGTTAAGCATTGTTGACTGACTACACATTTATGACGGACCTAGTTTAATATCATTTATTTTAACAAACTTGCATCAAACTGATGAATAGTGCTATAAACATTCCCTCGCCAAACTCTTTTGAGTCAACCCAGGCACAACATTTGCCCTAGCTAGAATATCACTAGATACAGCAGCAGCAGCAGAAAGTGAGAAAAGTCAAAAATATCTAAAGAAACGTCTTGTCAAGTGATCAAAACATTTCAAACAAAGCAAATCATTTTCATTTTCATTTCGACGTCAATGTCAATATTATTTCCTAAAATTTATACAAGCTGTTTCAAAAAACGTCGGCAGCCGGGGATTTGAATCTGATGTCTAAGACCGAATCAATAGCTGCAAATTTTGATATATACAAGAATGATATGATGTAAGAATCAAACATTTGTTCAGAAAAAAATGCAATGGTTCTAGAAATGGATGGCTTGCATGGAAAAGGATTAAAATCAAAGAAAACTGACTTTTTTGGCTGAAATAGCCTAAAACATTTTTTCAGCCATACTGGCATATTACTGGCATATTCCAGTTTTACGGCTCAGTGCATCATTTTGTTATTAATAATGTACTGGTTTTATTTTGTAATTAAATTTTCATTTCAAAACATCGAATGCTGACATTTTTTTCAATAAGTCAGTTGCAATGCCGTTAAATACCGTCATTTACCAATTCGATCCTTACAGATGTGGAGGACATGTAGAGAGGTGACAGACGGAATTTATAACCTCTAATTATTCCTTCGCTGAATCAAATAGACGAAAAGTCATGCCATTCAGTAGTGTTGAACTGGTGTTCATCTCTACCGGTGTTTTTACGTGTAAAAAGCATATTTTTAACAGTTTTAGAATACAAAAGACGTTCTGAGTAAGGAGAGCATATATATCAAAGCCGTGCTGACGCAGGATGAACGCTTTCCGGTTCTACTTAGCACTTAGCTCAGACGATTTCTCGCAGCAGACTTGGCATCTTTGGCTGCGCGAGGCCAAAAATATCAAATAAAAAAGAGCACACGGTGAGAAAAGTGCCTCGCGTGGCAGTTTCCTCACACAGTTTCTCTGCGTGTGCGGCGGGCTTAAGGTGGCCCGTACCTATTGATTTGTTTGGTCAGACATAAATTTTAATTGCGTCTTTTTACATCAAAACCTTGTCCGATTTCCTAGAAATTTGCAGCCATTTGTTCTCAAGCCTTAAAATTTGTACCGGTAATTATTTTTCTGCAAATTAGATCACGTAATTCGAGATATCAGACGATTTTTATAAATGGCTTTTTGAGAAAAATTGGTCATAAATCCAAAATTCGAAGGTAAATTTTTTTCCTATTTCGTCAATCAAGTATAAAGGCATAGAGGATTACATACAACATGTATCGCGCCAATTTAATCCTTAGAAGTTGCGATACAAAATTTGCGCTGCCTGTTACGACGCAAAATTATGTAGTCAAAACTACCGCCAAAATCTCAACAAAATTTCAAAAACAGCGAGAACTATATCTGCTGTAAGAAAGACAAAAACCTATTGTAACTTCTGAAGAAAATATTGAGACATGAGAAGCTAAACGCCAATGTTATCCTCAAGCAAACTTGGGGAGAAATTTTTGTGACCACGAGGTGAGCGTTGCGAATTTGTATTCCTTCGACTTCTACAAATTCTGTCGAATTATTTCGTGAAATTTTCTAGATATGGGATAGAACAAGATGTTAACATACCTGTTGCCAAGTGTCGTTGTGTTCGCTGCACTAGGTATAATTCAGTAAGCTTCGAAAGTAAGCAACTTCATCGAGTCGACGTTTGATCTGCCAAGGTAAAGCCCTCATGGTTTGTTAATTTATTCAAAACAACACCTTTCTATCTGTTGCAAAATTCCGCATGGGATCCAGACTTTTGGGAATAAAGACAGTAGTTCTCTGAATACAATTGCTTCTGCTTGCTGACACTTCGCTAAGGTTGGATGTTTCTGATAATTGCTGATAATTGCTGATAATTAATTTCTTATTCCTTGCCACATTTTGTATTGTACTACTCTGCTTGAAATGTTTAAACTTCCATCACATCTCCGTTAGCACAAGAGAGAATGTTGAAAAAGCAGGAAACCAAAACGGCACTGTTCTAAATCGACTTTCCTTTACATTATTTATATTATTTTATCAAAATGCCAACTTCGAAGTCCCCAAAATCCTATCTTTTTTGATTTTTAATTTTTTTGAAGATAAGTATTAGAAACATTAATAAGAATATATAGCAAAATCTTCTAACGTCATAATGACGTCACCGATTATTTGAAATATCCCTAATAAAGCTCGATGACCAAAAGTTTTAACTTAGTTATGTAGAAACACTTCATAATAGTAATACATGTTCGTTGCATCATCACTTGCGGTTTCCAGTGGCTTCTAATGGTTTTTAATGGTTATTAGTGACGTCACTTTTATGACGTCATCGTGAAACAGAAACCATTATAACTCAACAACGAAATGTCGGATCGAGATAAAAATTGCACCATTTTTAAAGAATGGCATTCTCTTTCATACTATGTAGTTTTGAGAATCTCTTGAAATAAACTGGATGTTCTCGAAAAATGTAACAATTCGCTATGACGTTAAAATCACGTCAATGGTAACTTTTGAACATGGCAAAATAAACCGACACTTATAGTTAGCCATCACTGAAAATTTCATTGAAAATGAATGAATATTGTTGAACATACAAAGGTTAGAGCAAAAATGGGACGTTTAACATTACCGATTTTGGGGTCCTTTGTGCCCGGTGTGTAGAAAATCACAAGGCGAGAAATTAAGTCGGTCAAGATGTTAGTGAACTCAGTTGTGCCTTACATCCTATTCAGAGTTTTCACGTGACGTCACAGCATTGTGTGCCATATTGGCGGGCAAGTGTTGTCGACCTCAGTGTTTTTATAGGCCCCTTGCAGCACGTCGGAATCCAGCTCAATTTGGAGAGCTAAACAATAGGTTTCCAGTTCTCAGGACATTGATATTATTTAGTCTTGCCTTCCAAATTGAGCTGCATCCCGTTGTGCTGCGTGCAAGGGGCCTATTTGAACACCTCAAGTAGGAGCTTAATAATATTACTTCGGCTATCTTGACGGCTCATCTAAAGCTAGATCAATTCTCGTATTCAGGTAACAAACAACCGTTTTTTTGAATTCCAATTTAGAAAGAAACTAGACGCACACGTGCGTTCACTCGTGCCCCTGGAGCCCTTTTTAAGAGAGGCTCCAATGACCGGCTCTGTTCGTACTCTTCCCCTAGCCGTTTCACGCATTCTTCACCATTCCGGGAAATAGCTAACCGTAACAAATGACCCTTTTTGAATCGGCTAACTTAAACTAAAAAATATCTTGATTAGTCAGTTTTGTCTGTCAACAGCTATTAGTGCCTTTGTCTTTCTATTATCATGCATAGGTATTAGATATCTCCAACATGCCAAAAAATATACCAGTTTTATATTCAACTTCTTATTTCACTATATATCTCAATTGTTTGCTGTTAAGACTTCTACAACGGCATATTTGACACAATAACAAATCGTGTATTTTTTCGTTCATGTTTCGGATGTTATATATGAATAAAAGACGTTACGTGACCAAACGCGAAATACAAGGTCAATGGAATCTAGTTTCATGCCATTCCGATATTAAATTAAAATTCACT